>QANU01017745.1:342839-366282 GCA_003254905.1 Nissolia schottii
AGTTACAACTATTTGAGCTTGACCTAGATCAATTCATTTAGTTCTTAACTGCCATAACTGGAGATTTAGAACTAATCGCATTGACACCCACGTTAACTTCAAGGTACTTTGTTGAGTTTGTGCAAGACATTGACAACTTAATAAAGGAACTTGTGAACTTAACATGCTTGAGAAAGATGATTAAGTTAAGAACTGGTGGCGATAAAATCAATAAGACTCATAAGTCACATGGCTGCATTGAGAAATATTGTCACTAAGATCCCAACCTCTTTCTTTACCTGCCTAAACTTTATTCCATTATTGTTTGCTTAATTTTCTTTGCAAGTTATTTATCATTTATTTGCTCATCAAAATACCAATACACTTCCATAGCTTAAAATAGTTCAACTCCAAGGTATTAGTTTTAAACACAATCCCTGTGGATACGATTATACCCGTCTATACTGCAATCGGATTCCGTGTGAATCTGAAAGCTGTAGAAGGATATATTAAATTGACGAGAGTGTGAAACTATTGCAAAAAAGCTTTCATCAGTGTTTATTTTGCATCTCATGTAACGCACGAAGTAACCAAGGATATAATATAACCTCTATACACTATTTGTTAACAGTTAAAGAAGGCTTGGTGTCAAATATAAAATGATTTAATTGTTTATATTAAACTTCTTAAATTGTTTATATCCCGTCATGATTCACTCTATTTTATTACTCTTTAGGTATACTTAAAAACAAATGGGAGAGGAAATGTCATCTGGTTTAGGCACGGGCGCTGAAATTCAAACTCCAATTGCAGGTATTCTTACCAACACTAATCCTTCTGCAATAGAATTTGTTACATCAGAAGTAAATGTGAAAGATGAGGTTGGGGGAGAGGGAAGTAATAACACAAAGTCAATTGTTTGGAAACATTTCACCAAACTTCCTTTGCAAGAGACTAAAGGGAAACATAGGGCCAAATGTAACCATTGTCGTGTTACGATTTGTTGTGAAGCTACCAAACATGGCACAAATTCTATGTTAAAACATCTTAAGAGGAAACACAGTTGGATATTGTGCTGTTACTGCTTATGCTGTTTCTGCTTCTGTTTCAATTCCTTCTGTTTTTGCTGTTTCGTTTTTTTTTGCTGTTTTTGTTGTTTTTGTTTCTGCTGTTTCTGATTTTTTTTTAAAATTTATTTTGCCCTGGTTTGACCCGGGTTTTTTACTTGGCCCGGATATGATCGGGCCTATCAGGTCTAGGGTCGGGTCCAGGTCCTAAAAATTGACCCGGTCGAAATATAGGGCCGGGTTCGGGTCTAGGCCAACCCGGCCCGGCCCCCATGAACACCACTGCTGACAATAATGAATAATTTCTTTGGTGTAATTGAACTTATATGAAGTGGTAGATTTAATTGTCAAAAAATATTTTTTTCACTTTTATGGGTAAGGGATAAACTCACACTACATAATTAAAAATCCAAGAATGAGATGAGTTATCACATATCACAAATCGTGATTCTTAAAATACCTCATTAGTTTGCTAGTTGTTGTGAGAAGGACAACCCACACTTGTTGGAGAGTTCAAAGACTATAAACATGTCCCCACATGAAATTTATTTTGGTTAGGTTTGAGTTTTCAAAAATAATTGACAATGTTTCTTAAAGACATGATCGAGTCATACTTTGATTTGGCATCATGACACATTATCAAGTTAGGTTTATAGTGGACCTATACTTACGTGAATGCTAAGTGTTTATATCGTTTTAATGTATAAATAACATTATTTATCGGATAAAATAATTAATATCAAGTTTAAGCATTACTAAACTCAGTTCAATCCATAACAAGCGTGTAGGTTAATTGGTAGGACAATTATATCTTAATTAGCTATCTCTAAAACTTGAGTTTTATCCATCTACTTCCTCCGTCCAATTTTAATTTTCGTTTTTGGAACAATTTTCTTTTGTAAAATGTCATTTATTTAGATTAAAGAAGTATTAATTATATTTTTTTAATTTTACCCTTGTTTGTCATGAATCATTTACTTATTGTATTAATCATGATTTCAATTTTTCAACACTTGGAATTCTATCCCACTATAACCTGTGTTAATGCATTTTTGCTTGTTACTCACGTCCGAAGTCATGTGCATTTAAGGTTAGATCAAGTACTTGTGTTAATGGTGCGTTACTGGTGTGAATCATTGTGTATTTATAAATGTGCATTAATAGAATGGTGAGGGAGAAAGGAAAAAAAAATACTTAAATATAATTTAGTTTAAAGACGCGATATTCTTTATAATAAAATGTAAATTAATAAGTTTTTTAATTTATGTGTCTTTATTAAAAATGATAATTAAAATTAGGCGGAGCTAGTAACTATAAAATAATTCGAAAAAGAGAACATTGCTGCTCAAGATTATTAATCTTGTCCGATCCAAACATGATTGTTTTTAATAAATAAATATCTCTAGTTTCCCAAAAAAAAAAAAACCTCTGTTCAATACACACGTGTACACGTGTGGCTGGGGGTAGGTACATAAAAAAAGCTTACAAACAAGCAGAAAGCTTACAAAAGTACCAAGCCGGCAGGACCAGCTAGCTATGGCTCTTCAGTTTGGGGATTAGGTACAAACAAACAAAACGCTTACATTGTAGTCACTTTCATTTCATTTCATTTCATCGTTTTTGGCATCAAAACAACTTGAAACTACGATGTCTGAAGAAGCAGTACTGGAGAACAAGCAGGTGGTGTTCAAAGGTTACATAGATGGAGTTCCTCAAGACACCGACATGGAATTCAAGGTCTCCAAAATCGAGCTCAAGCCTCCCCCTCAAGGCTCTGGAGCCATCCTTGTCAAGAATCTATACCTCTCCTGCGACCCTTACATGCGCGGTCGCATGCGTGATTTCCATGGATCTTATATGCCTCCTTTTGTTCCTGGTCAGGTAACAGTATAAATTATGATTTTCTTCTTCTCCCTTTCAAATTTATGTACATGTATAAATTTGAGTTTAATTTCTATGCATTAGAAGTATAAATTTTTCTTAAGCATGACTTTGGAAATTATTAAGTCTCAGCTGCTTGAGAAACGAGAGAGAGAAGAGAGGAAAGCCATCGAGAGAGAAGAGAAAGCAAGAGAGATTTGAGAAGTGAATGAGTTGGATTGCACAGCAAGCAACCCATGGTTTATATACATGCTGAATTGACAGCAACAGCAACTAACAGAAACCGTTTCTGTTATCGAACTAAAAACAGAAAAATAACTAACAAGCTTGATCAACAAGTAAGCTAAGCTAGGCTAGTTAAATAGCTAATGAAATAACTCATTACTCTAATAGAAATAACGAGGGTAAGAGTCATACGTATTGGTTCATGTATCAACATTTGATTGAATGATACCGCAAACAAGGAACAAATACAGTTTAATTGAAAATTTCGGGTACGCATGACTTTTAAAGAATTGAGCGTGGAAGTCAAACATATTTGTTTATTGATCAATGTAAAAGGATTGTCACGTCAGCTCGCACGCTCATACCTTCAAATGAAGTCATTTTTAGTAATGTGATCATATATTATTACATGATAGTGTATTTATATATCATTAAAAAATAACAATACTTATATAATGAAAAGAAAAATACTAGGTAGTTAGAAACTTTACCAAATTTTTGTAGTCAGAAATGATTTGACATCTTCAATGAACAAGAGACTTTGTATTACTTCAATTTCACCTAATAACTATCATGATTTCTGGCAAAAGATTCTGGATACATTTTTGTGTAGTATTATTATTTACTACTGCAATAGAAAAGTGTAGTTTATAATGCAGTAATTCCTTATCTGCACATATGTATTTTGGCGAAGGTGCTTGAAGGATTTGGTGTGTGTAAAGTTCTGCACTCTGATAATCCGAATTACAAGCCTGGGGATCTCATTTCTGGGTTTACTGGCTGGGAAGAGTATAGCTTGATAACAAGAACCGAGCAGCTGAGAAAAATTCAGCCAGATGATCGTATTCCTCTCTCTTTTCATGTTGGCCTTATTGGTATGTCGCTACTTTTGTTTAAAATATATTGTCATACTTTGTTTTCTTTTTAATGAGTTCACAATTTATGTTATAAATGTCTTACTCTGTGTTGGTTGCTTTCTGTTCTGTTTAGGATTATTATTGTGGATCCTGTTTCAGGACTATAATTAGAAAATGGAAATTTTGAGTAGGATGAATCATTGTATTTTTGGGTGATCAACAGTTTTGAGTTGTTGAAAGTGTTGAGGGACTATTTTGGTCAAGTTCTCATAGGCTCATTAGTTTATGGAGTCGTTGATAAAATAGTATAGCACCATTTTATGCATACTTATTAATTTCAAAAGCATAGTTGGTATTAAGGGAACCCCTCAGAACTTCATGAACTTGAATATCCTCTGGCTATGCTTTTCTTCTTTTGTGATTGATGTATGGAAATGGAATCCATTTTCCACTCTTATGCTCGCGAAGCTGAGACCCTCTGATAAATAATTAATGTCACTTCTCCTTTCGATTTTGTAGGAATGCCGGGTTTTACTTCTTATGCAGGGTTTTATGAGGTCTGCACCCCCAAAAAAGGAGAATATGTTTTTGTATCTGCTGCGTCGGGTGCGGTAGGTCAGCTTGTGGGCCAACTTGCCAAGTTGTATGGCTGCTATGTCGTTGGAAGTGCTGGCTCAAAGGAAAAGGTCAGCTTCGATAATTATTCATTGTATGATTGTCATATTCGTGAACTATAGACACACATGGATGCATACACGAATACTTGGACCCGTAATTTTGTTGAATTGCTCAATGGATCTGTTATATTAGGTTGAGCTTCTAAAGAATAAGCTTGGATTTGACGAAGCTTTTAACTACAAGGAAGAATCAGACCTTAATGTAGCTCTAAAAAGGTATGTATCAGGCTTTTGGATTATATAGTTTTGAACTATTAACTGTCCAAGAAAAGGGAAATGATACTAAAAAAACATGTTTGAGAAGTTAGGGTCATTCTATAAGCATTTCTAACTTGTTATGCAAGAAATTCGTCGGTGCTCCCAAAGTAATGATAACTTTGTTTCATTTCACAATTTGCCACTGTGGTGATTTCACTAAAAACGTGCGAAAAGTATGAAACAACGTTAGTTCACAAAGCTGAGATGTCAAATTATTAATAGATTTCCTTGCTCTCTGAGCACCTAAAAATTTCTTCTCAGTATTCCTGTAAGACTACCAAAACCAAAAATCGGGACATTGATTTCTCTTGCTCACTTGACAGGTACTTTCCACAAGGAATTGACATCTACTTCGATAATGTTGGCGGGGAAATGCTTGATGCTGCACTGCTTACCATGAGGATTCATGGCAGGATTGCTATTTGTGGGATGGTGTCTCAGCAGAGCCTTTCTAAGCCCATAGGGATCTGCAACTTAATGAACCTCATTACGAAGCGCATTAGAATGCAGGGTTTTCTGCAAAGTGATTACTTGCACTTATACCCTCGCTTCTTGGAAGACGTTTTGGGTTACTACAAGGAAGGAAAGATTGTGTATATCGAAGACATGAATGAAGGCTTGGAAAGTGCTCCGGCCGCTTTCACTGCCCTTTTCCATGGGAAGAATGTCGGTAAGCAAGTCATTCGCGTTGCCCATGAATGATACCTTTCTTTCTTCCTTGCAAAAGTTTACTACTATATGTAAACATTCATTGGAAACTTTTTGGATAAACTTGAACCGTGGCATGACCTTACTGTAGGATTTTTCAGTATGTCTAAATTATTCCCTAGATTTTGGTTTCATGACCTTTGGAAACCTCAACTATGGTTTGAGTAAAAGCTTCTCTTTTGTAACTTCTGTCCAACCATAGCTTTGAAGTTACCGAAACTGGAACATGCTATAAGTAGCTGGCATTTTGGTTTGGTTAAAATGAGGACTACCAAGGAAAACAAATAAAATTATGAAAGGAAAAGAATCATGAGTGTAAGTTACATTATTTCATCAAAGCATAAGAATATGATTGAGAAGATTGAATGTAGCAGCAGGCACTATCTCGATTGCAATCTCAAATTTTAATAGACACGCCAACTTTGTAAAAGGAACAATTTGGCTTAACTGTGAGTACATGCACTAAAACATCATTGGGACATATTAACATGTTTTTGGTTTTGGTACTTTAAAAATTACATTGCTCGTAATGGGATTTGAACTTATGACTATGTGCATACTATCCAAATTTCAACATGTTTGCCCTTGTAGATTTTGTATTTGCATGGCAAAAACTTTTCGTTCTATAATAAAATACCATAAATATCGCTTTAAGCTACGCAACATAGCTATGCAACATTTGCTTGTGTAATAGTAGGAAACAAAATAAAATGTTTAAAAAAGATGTGAAAAGTAAGTTGCTGGCAAAAATCGATTCACAAAATCAAATTATTATTATTATTATTATTATTTGCACACATTCAACTTTTAATGGATCAAATGTATAACCGTGAATTCGGATGATACTAAACCAGTCAAATACCCCATTAATTATTGTTTAGGACTAGGTTGCACCGCACCACACCACACTAAAAGCCATATCCCATATTTCTTCTAAGCGAAATTACTCGATTTAATTCACCCAATTTTGATACTTTTTGTTTTTGGTCCAACCAAGGTTGTCAAACTCGAGAGTTTAAGTAAACTCGTGATGGCGCAGCAAATTCGAATCGTAAATTCGTAAGAGTTTATATATGTAAAAAATATATATTATAAGCAATATAATTAAGAACTAAACATGATTAAATTGTGTATTCATAATTTACATTGAATAATGTTAACTTTAAAATAAAATAAATGAAAAAAATATTATAAAATATATTTTAATACATGACACTTAGTTATGTCATACTTTATTTTGTATATGTATTATACTTTATAGTTTGATAAAATCAGCTTAGTAAACTCAATAGATATTGTCTAACACACACAAAGTCAACTAAGTATATAAAAAAATTACCAAATTTTTACAGGTAAACTCGTAGGTAGATTTTAACTCGTAAATTCGCTAGTAAAATCGAGCGTTTAGTTAAACTCGTACGAGTTTACCAAAAAAGAGTTTACATGAGTGTTAACTCATTTTGTATAATAAAATCGTAAACTCTTACGAGGTAAGAGTTTATGAGTTAACTCGAGAGTTAAATAACCATGGTCAACCTATATGGACACTTTTAAAAGTAGGTCTATAACCAAAAATATGTACGTGCGTCCAAATCTCAACATGGATAGGCAGCTAGCAACTTTTCCAGCCCTTAATGTATTTTATTCAACCCAATGACTTTTTCGGATCAAGTCCAAAAGAGAGTGGTTTTTTTTCTGATGAAACTGAACGGCCTGAATAGTACATAATTATATGATTGAGTTTAATACTATCAATCAATTAGTAAAAACAGATAAATGGATAGGTTTAGCATACACACATAAATCAGGTCATAACATTAGTGCATTTTACACTTTATGAACCGTAGCTAGAACGTTGTTGGTTCCGATCAAAAGAAAGGCAACAAAACGTTACCTCAAAACCTAAAAGCCATAATTGAGTTTTAAAGGGAAAAAAAGACTCTCCAGTTTCTTTCCAAAATCAAAAAATAAAGAGCTATCATTAATATATGAAATCTTCTCATTTTTCTTTTAGTGAGAAATCTTCTAATTTTTTACTGATTTGAATTGATTCAGCTTGATTTACTGCAATACTTTTCTTAATTTAATATTCAACGCTTTTGAATCACACTATTTATTTTTATCTTAATGACACACACATCATGCTATGAACATAAGCATTTTCATACAAATTTGCAGTAGAATATGGTAGTGGGCCCAGGAGAATAAGACAAGACCCAACTTACCTAGCGCTAGTTAAGCTTAGCTTTGTGCTTTACAATTACAGAATCCTAACAACGGTGATTGACGGGGTCAACTCTGGAGGAATGGAATCTCGGCTAACCCTATTACGTGTCACCTTCTCATTGGACCTCTCCCTTCTCTCTTCTCTCTCCACCACCACCTTCGATATATCTACGCTTCTATTGTTATGCCTTGCCTCTTCTCTCTCATTTCATTTTTACACGCACGCGCAAACAGGTTTGAAATTTCTCTCATGGCAGTTTCAATTTTCAACTCTTTTTTAGGGTTACCTTTTCCCTTCTCTTTCAATTCCTTTGTTCCTCTTAGATCTGCATCGTCTAGGTTTTCATTTCCCCTATTCACTACTTTTTTTTTGTTTTATTTTTTTTTCAAATAATAATTTCTAGTCTCCGTTCGTTCTGATTTCATCTGCTATATTCACGCGTCATGCATCTGTCGAATCCGTGACTTGTTTGTTTTCCCGTTCAAAAATCCATTAACGGAACGGAAAATTTCCGGATCCTGGAATATTTTGCGACGGTTAAAGGCATTGAATCTAATGTTTCTCTCCTTTTCTTTTCTTTTGGAATCTCTGGTTTGCAGGATTAAGTGTTGAGAAACTCTCGAATCGAAAGAGAAAATGGCGGAATCGTCACGCGAGGAGTACGTATACATGGCCAAGTTGGCGGAGCAGGCCGAGCGGTACGAAGAGATGGTGGAGTTCATGGAGAAGGTTATTATTATTATTACACATAACTTAACCTTTCTGGGTTTGTTATAAGTTTGTTAAACATGTTATATGCATTAGTTTACAGCTATAATAATCATTCACATAATGCAGTAATATATACCAGAGTGAACTCATCTCAATTTGTGTGTGTTACACACACATATATCATGATTTAAATTAATTGAATAATAATGATGTTAAGATGATTTGATCTCATTATTTCACGCGTAATGAAAGGTTGCCAAAACGGTGGATGCTGAGGAACTCACTGTGGAGGAGAGGAACCTCCTCTCTGTTGCTTACAAGAATGTGATTGGTGCAAGGAGGGCTTCGTGGAGGATCATCTCCTCCATTGAGCAGAAGGAGGAGAGTAGGGGCAACGAGGACCATGTTGCTATCATCAAAGAGTACAGGGGAAAGATTGAGACTGAACTCAGTAAGATCTGTGATGGGATTTTGAACCTCCTTGAGTCCAATCTCATCCCGTCTGCTACTGCTGCTGAGTCTAAAGTGTTTTACCTCAAGATGAAGGGTGATTACCACAGGTACCTCGCTGAGTTTAAGACTGGGGCAGAGAGAAAAGAAGCTGCCGAGAGTACTCTGTTAGCTTACAAGTCTGCTCAGGTATATAATTGTTAAGTGTGTGTTTGTTTTGGATTTTGGAGAGTTTATACTATGGTTTGAAGGACGCTATCTGGGATTTAACTTATTTTTTCATATTTGCTCAATCACCTTGAGTTACTTTCTAGCATGACTTTTAGCCTTAAACCATGGTTAGAACAGAAGTAAACACGAAAAGTTGTTTTTCTGTTAGATCAAATCATAATTTGCCAACTATAACCTAACACATTGTGCATCCTGAGTTTGCCCTTTTACGCCTTTTGCGGGTTTTCTGAATGTGTGGTTTTTTGATGCAGGATATTGCACTTGCTGACCTTGCTCCTACCCACCCAATAAGGCTGGGTCTTGCACTGAACTTCTCAGTGTTCTATTATGAAATCCTTAACTCACCAGATCGTGCTTGTAATCTTGCCAAGCAGGTATATTTACTTTGCTATAGAGTATAGACCTCAGCATTTGATGACTGTGTGATAGTTTAAACTGATATTGTGGTTTGGTTGGGATGAAAGCCTCATGGATCTTGTGTCCACCCACTTTCTGTTGCATTCTAACATCAATTTTTGAGCTGAACTAGCAAAAAATTGTAAAAAGTCGCAAATAATTTGTATAGAGAAATCTATCATATATCATATAAAATGCAATCATATAATAGTAATTTAGTATTTTGTGTTGAAGAAAATTGTAGTAATTTAGCTCTACTTTATGAGATTGAACTTACCATACTAAGCACATCCAATCATGTTATGATGTGTCTAAAAAACTATGCACTGTTTCATATTTTTGTTCTTATTCCCCTAGTCTCCTTTCCCTTCTCTTTAGTGAATTGTGTAAAACGGATATATGTGGCAGGCATTTGATGAAGCAATTTCCGAGCTTGACACATTGGGTGAAGAGTCATACAAGGATAGTACATTGATCATGCAACTTCTCAGAGACAATCTGACTTTGTGGACATCTGACATCACGGTCTCTCTTTCTCTCTCTGTCTCTATCTGATTATATGTTAAATTTTTCTTGATTTGTGTTTAACTGTAGACTTAGTAGATTATTGGGTGCACATGGTGTGGTCATTTAATTCTGTCGCCTATTCTTGGTAGCTTAACAAAATGCAGTTCTTAAGGAACAAGCTGTTTTTAGTTGTTCTTTTATAAAACTGAACACGAACTACAAAGTCCTTCTAGGCAAGAACCAAACTTGTTTAATGAGAATTTGAAACAAATTTATACTTTTTTTGTTCTGCTATTTGTATTTGTCTGAATAACTTTTTGTTTGGAGCATCATTTTTGTCTCAAGCTTTGTTGTTGCCGAGTAGTAGCCTAGGTGTTAGGCACTTTTTATTGGCTAATAATTTTTTCTTCATATTTGCTGAAACAATGACATAAACCATTAGCATATACTCTTAAGATGTAACTGATTACATGCGTATGCTTTCTAATGTGGTAGCTTTTCTGTATATGTAGTATTTACAATTGGCTGTTTTCCAATCTTCTCTGTGAGTTCATATCGATTTGAGATAACATTTGATTTGAGATTATATTTGTTTTTACTAAGATTGTTATTTGAATTTCCTCTTAATATATCAGGATGAAGCTGGAGATGAGATCAAGGAAACGTCCAAACAACCAGGGGAGGAGCAGTAGTAATGTGGTAGTTCGTGGGATGTATGTATTCTGTACGGTTACCCGTTAATATAGATTGCATCTGGGTTGCTATAGTAGGGTTGTCTTAATGGATTTCATGATTTCAAGTACTGGTTGTGCTTGGGATCTACAATGTTTCAATGGATTATTTATGTGTTTTATTTTTTTTTTTATGAGAAGAATGAGCCTTGCTGGTTTAGTGAGTTACTAAGGTCTTCGATTGTTGTGTGTTTAGCTGATCTTTTTAGCATATCGTGCTGTAAGTGCTGTGAATTTCTCGTAGAGAGCAGCGTTTAGTGACTTCATTTATCATGAATCGTGATATTGGGGTGATCTTTGATTAACTGCCAACTTTTTGGGAAATTATTTTTTTAATTGCAATAAGCTTTCAAATTTATTCTATTTTCTTTTCATATTCATCTAAGATTGCGTTGTCAAATTGAAAGACTTCGAAATAGAGTACAAGTTGTTCGTTGTCTTGGTTAAAAAACCACACGTGTAATATTTGATATTTTGAATTGTAAAAGCATGAAATTNAATGATGAAAATTGTGTATTTTGGGCACTTATCAGATATATATAAAAAAAAATTACAAAGTGAAGTGTTTAATGTAGTTAAAGTATAGAAAATTTTTATACTTTTTATTGTAGGTCCCTCAATAAGTATTTTTAGGCTATGTTTTCGGCATGCCACTAGCACTTTAGATACACCTAGAGTCACCTAGTAGTGCAAGTTTTATTTTTTTAATATATAATTAATTAACAACAAGAAGACTATTTTATCCCTTATTGCTAATCTAATTTTTAGTTCATACCACTCATAACTACTTCCCAACCAAACCACTGTCAAAACATTGCTCCACCTCCATTCACCGCTGATGTAACTCACCTTAATTTTCATTAAAAAAAACTCTAGCAAACACAAAATAAAACCAAATTAAAATTTTTGGCATCATTTCAATTTTTTTTTCCCATCTGTGTTCATTTCAACTTCCTCCCCTTAACCTAAAGAAGAAGAATTGATGCTACCAATCAATGATTTCTCACTTGTTGAATGTTGCATCACCCCATTTTGTTGCTGCTCATATTAAGAGCACTTTTCATTATTGTTGCAACCATACTGCTTCAAGCAAGTTCTTTGATTGCGTTCTCTGATTTCGTGAGGAGCCACTCGATGGTTGTTGGGTTTGGCAAACTCGCTCAATAGCCTCACCCTGCGGTCCCTCAACCCCCTGAGATGTGTGAATCTTGTTGTGCCTGTCTTTCTTTGCCGTCATTGCAAGTTTTTGAGTTGCCATCAACAAATTAAGAACAACATCGCGGATGAATCTATGACTCTAGTGGGACGGTGAAAGGCAAGATGGACGACGGAGAGCTGGACACTCTTGTTTCTTCATGAGCTTCCCTTCGTTGCCCTCGTGAGAAAATTGCCTACATCTCATCTTAATGGCAATTTTGTAAATAAACACTCCACTCCACTTCACTTTTCTTTTTTTTAATATAGTAATAGCATGAATCTGGCAACTTGTTGGCATATGGCAACTCCTGCACTTGCCTTATGCACCGTAAGAAGACTATTTGTTATTTCACCTTTAGATCAAATTTACAACCAATCCAATGGTGAATATTGATGGACAAATTAGCTTATGGTAAAAAAAAATGGATGCAAATTCAAAATGTCACTTTTTAGTGGCACACAGGAAACGCAGCCGTATTTTTATGGCATTTGTTACTTTAACCTAAAGTTTATTTATGTTTTATATAAGTTGCATTGGTGTTTTAATGATGACTAATATATAGTGTTAATTTAAGGATCAAATGCACGGTAAAAATAGTTTGTCAATTTCTACACGGCGTTTGTATGCTTCTCTAGCTATATATTGCAGCTAGTGGGGGGCATTCTACTGCGATAACGAATGGTGGATGACAATATACATTTTATGAAGCAATGGACAGAGATATTTAACAACTAATCAGAATCCCAGTTATAAGTAAAATTTGAATAATCAGAAATTGTGGCAAGTCCTCATTCAATGACTTTGTTGGACTAAGATCATTTGAATTACTACATAATAATTAAGATATTTTGAGTACAAGTAGATATTTTTAGGTCAACTGATACATACATATCTGGAGGAGGAATAAACACCAAAGTGGGCAATATCCACTGTCCAGCGACACCCAACAAAACGCATTAATTCCAACAAGGGCATATTCGTCCACACACAAAAATAGCACTACCCTAGTGAAGCTAATAGTGCTTAGCGCACACGCTCAGCTGAAAAAAAAATGGTATGCTTCTGCGTTTGCTGAGAGTGAGAGGACCAATATCCTCACCTTCTTCTTCATCCAAACGCGCTTCGCACTCGCTCTTTCCATTTTCTTCTCTTTCTTCTTCGGCTTCTTTTGCCATGGCCGCCACCGAAGAATCGCTTCGCAAATCCCTCGCCGACAAGCAATCCGCCGTCGAGTCCCAGGGAAACGCCGTACGAGCCCTCAAGGCCGCCGCCGCCCCGAAGCCTGACGTCGACGCCGCCATCGAGTCGCTCAACGTTCTCAAGCTCGAGAAGTCCGCCGTCGAGCGCGAGCTCCAAGCCTTCCTCTCTGGCGCCGGCGCTTCCGACGGCGGACTCAACAGGGAGGCGTTCCGTCAGGCCGTCGTCAACACGCTCGAGCGCCGCCTGTTCTACATTCCGTCGTTCAAGATCTACCGTGGTGTCGCCGGCCTCTACGATTACGGTCCTCCGGGATGCTCTGTCAAGTCCAATGTCCTCGCGTTTTGGCGCCAGGTAATCCCTAATCGGTTTAATTTTGGATCCGAATTTTGTTACTATAATAATTAATTTATTGAACATTTAGTTTTTGAATGTTGCATGCTGAATGTTTTGATTGAGGCTATGGAATTTGCAAGTTGTGTTTGATTTGATGTTTTTTGTGGAAGAATTGAAAGAGATTTAGAGTGTTATTTGAGATTGTTGATTGATGCATGTTGTTACAAACTTAGTAATGGTTTTGAACTTCTGGAGTGATTTATTGACATATAGATGATTCATTTTTTACGCACTCAGTCTAATAGAAATGGATTTGTGTGTATGATGTTATCAGTTACGCTGAGAGGTTGTTGTTTTGCTTTGTGTTTTGTTGTGTTGTGCAGCATTTTGTTCTTGAGGAGAACATGCTGGAGGTTGACTGCCCTTGCGTGACACCTGAGGTTGTCCTCAAGGCTTCGGGTCACGTGGATAAGTTTACTGACCTCATGGTTAAGGATGAGAAGACCGGGACGTGTTACCGGGCGGATCACTTGCTCAAGGACTTCTGCAATGAGAAGCTGCAGAAGGACCTGACCATCTCGTCCGACAAGGCTGCGGAGCTTAAGCATGTGCTGGCGATGTTGGACGATCTCTCTGCTGAACAGCTTGGTGCGAAGATTAAGGAGTATGGAATTACAGCTCCAGACACCAAGAATCCACTGTCTGATCCTTATCCGTTCAATTTGATGTTCCAAACATCTATTGGTCCATCTGGCTTGAGCCCTGGGTTAGTCACTTCTCTGTTGTAGTATATATGTTTCCTACTGTATATCTACACTTTGTCTTGTTATATATTATATATGTCGTGCTGTGTGTATTTACTGTGGTGAAGTGATTTACCTCTTGTTTCAACTGTGGCAGGTATATGCGTCCTGAAACTGCTCAAGGCATATTCGTGAATTTCAAAGACCTGTACTATTACAATGGTAACAAACTCCCATTTGCCGCAGCACAAATCGGGCAGGCATTCAGAAATGAGGTTGGTAATCCCTGCCTTGTTTTGTAACATGAATGCCTACATGTTTTGTGTTTGAACTTGATGTCACTATTATGGTTATTTAACTTTCTGTATGTGTAGATATCTCCTCGCCAAGGCCTTCTCAGAGTCCGTGAATTTACACTGGCAGAAATTGAGCACTTTGTTGATCCAGAAGATAAATCTCATCCAAAATACTCAAAAGTTGCCGACTTAGAATTTTTTATGTTCCCAAGGGAGGAACAAATGTCCGGCCAATCTGCAAAAAAAATTCGTCTTGGTGAAGCTGTTTCAAAGGTCAGCTTGAACTAATTGTGTCAATCTTTGTTGTTGTTTTCTGCCCTAACTTTTGTCCACCCTTTATGACTTGTTAATTGTTATTAATCTTTTTCCAATTTTGATTTTTGTCAGGGAATTGTCAATAATGAGACTCTTGGTTATTTCATCGGTAGGGTATATCGTTTCTTAACACGGCTTGGTATAGACAGTGAGCGGTTACGATTTAGGCAACACCTTGCCAATGAGATGGCCCACTATGCTGCTGACTGTTGGGATGCCGAAATTGAGTGTTCTTATGGTTGGATTGAGTGTGTTGGCATTGCAGATAGGTCTGCATATGATTTGCGTGCTCACTCGGTAAGTATTTTTAATTAATTGTACTCTTGGTGGTAAAATAAACCCAGAGAACATAGTTAATATAATTCAAATTGTGTTCGTTATATTGTGACTCAGAAAACTTGATGTGAAAACTATAAATATAATGTAATACCCAAATTCTGTTGATGATGATGACATATATTAGTGTAAGATACATTTTGTTTCCTTGAACATAATTTTTTTCTCAACTCTCCCCCCTGATTTTTTTTAGTGTTTTATCCCCTTGGTGTTTAGTTTCAGGTGAAATTTTTTACTTTTTCGGACAGAACATATGGCATGTGCACACCACTTGAAATCTTTTCTCTGTCACTTAATCCCCCTGCAGTTTCTTTATTCACTTAAACCCTTGAAGTTTGGTTTTAAGTGTGTAGAGGTTATCTTGCTTTGGATTTAAATAAAATATAAGTTTCCACTTTGAACTAAACTACATGGGGGTTGAGTGATGAACAAAAAATGCCAGGGCAGTAAGTTGAGAATCGGCTATGCTTCAAAGGGTAAAATGTATTTACCCTATATTATATAATATCAAGACAACTTGAGAAATTCCAATCTTTTGTCAGATTCTTATCATTATGTGGTGTACTTCATTCTCATAATGCCGTTGTATTTGATACCTCAGGACAAAAGTGGGGTTCCGTTAGTAGCTCATGAAAAGTTTTCAGAACCTAAGGAAGTAGAGGTACTGTTTAATGTTAATAGTCTTGATTTATTGATATATTTACATGACTGGTCCCTGCAACTTAATCCACAACCCTCAAAATTCTGTAGCCACCATTGCTTGACTTGGTTTGTGAATGGTTTCAGAAATTGGTTATAGCTCCCGTAAAGAAAGAGTTGGGTCTGGCATTCAAGGGGAGCCAGAAAAATGTGGTTGAAGCACTGGAGGTAATTGATATGGTGTTATCTCGTTGGTGTTTAATGCGGTGACTCTTTGAAAGAACTACTTGCATTACTTTTGACATATGGAATCTTTTCTGGTAGGCTATGAATGACACAGAAGCCTTAGATATGAAAGCTGCTCTGGAATCAAAAGGGGAGGTGGAGTTTGAGGTTTGTACGCTTGGGAAAACTGTGACTATTAAGAAGAACATGGTGTCCATTCAAAAGGAGAAAAAAAAGGAGCACCAGCGAGTTTTTACACCGTCTGTGATTGAACCATCCTTTGGAATTGGACGGATAATTTATTGCCTCTTTGAGCACACTTTCTACATGAGGCCAAGCAAAGCTGGGGATGAACAGCTAAATGTATTTCGCTTCCCTTCACTTGTGGCTCCTATTAAGTGCACAGTTTTCCCTCTGGTTCAGAATCAAAAGTACGAAGAGGTTGCTAAAGTCATTTCCAAGTCATTGACTGCTGTGGGGATATCACACAGGATTGACATTACAGGTTAGCAATAAATAAAATATTCTTATTAACTGCCATAATGTTTAATAACATGGTAGGAGTTACATTCAGAGAGTAGCACAAATGCTAGATGCTTGTTCACTTGAATATTCATGCAAGTGTGTTGCTTGATGATTTACTTGATGAAATTGACTGAAAATTAAACTCTGTTATGTGGTTGTTCACATGTCTTGCATCCTTAATTTTGTTTTAGTGATGGATTAATTCCAGTTTTGGTGTGACAATACCTAAAGACTAATGTATATATTTTTTTATCGTCTGAAAATATTAACAGGTACATCAATAGGAAAACGGTATGCTAGGACAGATGAACTGGGTGTGCCGTTCGCTATAACTGTCGATTCAACCTCTTCAGTTACTATTAGGGAGAGGGACAGCAAGGATCAAGTGCGTGTTGATGTTGAAAAGGCTGCCTCTGTTGTTAAGGAGGTGACTGAAGGTCCCACAACTTGGGCAGATGTCTGGTCAGCTTTTCCTCATCATTCCTCCACAGCCACCGATGAATGAATACTGCTGAAGTTTTCTGATGTTATTTGAAGCATGAATCGAACTATAGGGACATTGTTAATTATCAATTAGATACACATTTTTTTTCCTTGTCTTAATTTTGTTTCTGCAACATACGGACTTATTGACTCGCTCATTTTGCATCTGTTAAAGATATAGAGATGTTGTTTTGACAAAGTTTATTTAGTTTGCTAATTGCTTCGTGAGATTGTCATGGGGTTGGAAGTTCTTAATGTGCATCCTTACCTCATGTCAGGGAAGTCTTGGGGAACCCGAAAACGATTGTTTAGAAATTGTTATATGCTTTTGGAACGTATGTGATTTCCTATCGATAGGATCTCATCGTAATTGAGTTAGAGGCTTGAACAAAATCTAGACATGGAAATGAATTTAAGTCACTAACTTGGAGCCATTTACTTTATGATAGTATAAACGTGACAAATCGGTCACTAAGTAATCTTCACATTGGTAGTGAAAATTAAATTGTGTTTTAATGTAATAATGAAACTGTTTTCCCACTTGTGGATGGTGAAGCTTTTATGATGTTTTACGACAAATTAGCCATTAGCATTGCTCATGATAATGCTCCCCATAACAGGACTAGACACATTAAGATTCACTAACACTTCGTCAATAAAATGTTGGATTGTGAACTCAGTCCATGAAAATAATGCTTTCAAGAGTGCACTGGCAAGCTCAGAATAATAAATATACATTCACCAACTCGAGAGAGGGTGTTGGGATGGCGTACTTAGTGGTGTATTATTTCCTCATTTATTTTTTCATATACATGTATATAAACTTCGATTGGCTAAATTTATTTTTTTAAAATTATTATTTCTAATTTCTAATGCTCACTATAGATTAGAATTAGAAATATCAAGATGCATCGTACGAAAAAAAAAATCCTTTTGGCATGTTGTATGGGATAAAAACAAATTCTCTTCGAAGAAATCCCAAAATTATGGGATATACTAGTATTATTTACAAATAACGTGTGGAACTGAAAAATCTTATTTGGTATGATGCACTAAGGTCCCTATACTTCGGATACGTCCTTACCCTTGTATCCCTTAGTTAGGATTTGAGTTATATTGGCCAACCACTAAAATCAATTTTCAACGGCATGAAAGCCTAAAAGGATTTATCACCCACTTCAAATATTTATCAACCACAAGATAGCCCATAATGATTTGATTCAAAAACTTAGAAAAGGGAGAATAGCCCAATATGGTTTTAGACACCCAAGACTTTAGGCTTATCACTTTCTAAAATCATTTGCTTTATAGCTTGGATTGGATTGTAATGGGTCCAAGTATCTTTCAACTGATAAGGCATAAGAATGAGATAGTGTCGTTGGCTGAGGGGAATTTGACGAGTATTTTTTGTGGTGTGTCAAGACAACAAATAAAATTGGCTTAATTAAGTTTTTAGTCCCTATAAAATTAAAAAGTTTGTGTTTAGTCCATCTGTAAAATTTCTAATCCCTGTAAAAAAAATTGTTCATTTTTAGTCCCTGCCGTCAAGTGGGGTTGGACGGCGCTGACATGGTCGTTAACGTCACCACGTGGCATAACCCAAAAATTTTAAATTAAACTCATGACCCACCCACCCAACCCAACCCGAACCCGGTTCAGTTTGATATTTAAAAAAAATCTGAACTCTTCTTCTTCCCCACAGACCTCACCTACCCCACCCTCACACACCCAAACTCTCTCTCTCTCTCTCCGTGCCCTCAACTTGCCACCACCATGAACCGCCGCCCTGCTCCTCCCCCTTCCTCCTCCACTCCCAGGCGCACTCGCCTCAAACACACTCATGCCTCGCCTCCGGCCGATATGCCCTCGTGGTTCTCCACCGAAGAGCAATGGCGTCTGTTCCAAAGCAATTTCGAGGATCGNTGACAAATCGTGACTCTGTTTCAAACTCGTCTACACGAATCAGGCTATGTGGATGTGGAGATAAGTTAGTGGTGTTCACAGCTGGGATCAATTCAAAGCACGCAGGTAAAAAGTTTTGGAGGTGCCCGAATTGGAGAGTAAGTTTCTATTTTTAATTTGCAATCAAAGTTGTGCAATTGGTTTGGGTATGAATTTATATTGTGCTGATGGATTTTCGTTACTCAGGAGATTGACAACAAGAAAACATGTGGATTTTTTTCGATGGATTGATGAGTTAGAGACAAAGTATGAAGTGAGAACATCTGTTGTGGATGAAGAAATTGAAAGAAGAATTTTGAAGCTTGAAAAGCTGGTAGCTTATGAGAAAAGTAGGGGAAAGATGACTATTTAATTAGGGTTAATAAACTTTGCATTGCTTTGCATCACATGTAGATATGCTATTGCAATGGGGATGAATTAGTGTCGTATATGTCATGTATAGAAATTAGTATGTTTGTATTTAAAATTAGTGTCGTATACATTGTAATGTGTTTCAATGAGTTTGTGAGTTTGTATTTGTAATGTGATATTGTTGTAATCGTTCTCCATAAATTTGAAATTTTTCTTATTTCCCTTTCATTTGATAACCCTAAAGCACACTGTAAGCAGGATCAAATTATCAAAGTTTCAATTTGACATAAGCCTGTTAACGAGAATCAATTTATATAACCTATACACACGACAAATATGTTTACTACTCCTCAAAAGAGCAACTACTTAGCAATCAAAATAGTGCAATTGTTCACCACTTAACACCATAATGGTTCCCAAAAAATGCAATCAACTACTAAGCAATCTTCACGTCTACTAAACTACTTAGCAACGCAAAATAGACAATAATATCATATATCAGATGGTACAACCTATGAGGACCAAAAACCACAAGTATGCGACAAAATGGTAATGATGTCTAGACTATGAACCAATTAAAGAGTGCCTCCATTGGTAGGTTCACCTTCTCCGCTATGGACATTGGTTTCTCCTGCTCCATTTGTGGATTCGCCTTGTCTGCCAATTCTATCGTCGACTATTGCCTTCTTTTTCTTTTGTCTCATCTACACAAAAATTGTAGAAAATTAATACAAAGATAACTTAATGATAGAACAGTATTTAGATAAAGATTTGAGTGTTACCTATTCCCACTTTGGATCTACCGGTGGATTCTCGCACTTCCTTGCGTGGCCTTCTTGATGACACCTACCACACATGTAAACTGTGGTGTATCTCTTAGCATTTTTGGCATTTTCTTCCTCAGGCTCCCTCCTCCTCAATTTCTTTGGTCTTCCAGGGCTTTTCTTGTAAGTAGGAGGCAATATTGGGGTGTCACTAGTTTTTGGCCATGCATTTCGGCCATTGATGGATGAAATGCAATGAGCATAACAAGATGCATATGTTTCCTTCTTGTAGAATTTGTGCACTCCTACGACAGGATCTTTACTATTTGCACGTAAGGCTGCAATTGCATGCCTACAAGGTATCCCCACTAACTCCCAAAAGTTACATGAAAAAGATTCCTTATCTAAGTTAACAACAAACTTCTCACTATGATGCATGTGAGCAACCTCAAACTTATTGTTCCTTGATAAGAGTGCATCCCAATTGGAACTATATTTTATCTCTATATCAAGTCTTCTCTTAGGCTTAGGCATCACATCCCCATTGTAGTGCTCCCATTTCTGCCTAAGTGTTGTCATCCTATTCATTATATAGCTTCTAATCCACTTAAACATGCTAATAATAGGTTAGTCCCTAGCTTCAAGAATGACGTTATTAAAAGCTTCACATAAGTTGTTCATGACAATGTCACACTTAGGATAGTAAGAAAATGCATGCTTACATCATACTCTTCTAGATATGGCAAAAAGCCATTCATATGCTGCCTCATTTATCTCCTTGATGTGTGCCATACTGTCTTCCCATGTTGAATAGTATGTCGCCTTGGAGGCTGCCATCATTAGATCTCGTATTAACAATCACCTCCAAATTATTTTTCTTGAAGTTACCATAAAGATGCCTTAAGCAAAATCTATGTTCGACCCCCTCATCAATTCTTCAAATGTAGGCAACAGACCCTAGTAAAAAAACCATAAATATGCATTAATTCACGAGCCCAAGACCAACACAATAAATATGAATATATTTCAGGGACTAGAACCAAACAGATGCATATATTTCAGGGACCAGAACTAACCAGATGCATATATTTCAGGGACTAGAACCAAACTGATGCATATGTTTCAGCGGCAAGAACCACAGCTAGAACCAAACATGTTATTAACATTTTCATTTTAAAAAAACACATTCTCTTGGTCTGAGATAAAAGATCCATCTTTTTGTCTCCAGGCTGCCAATATCCCCAAGCAGATTTGTCAGGAACCAATTCCAGCTCTCCTTGGTCTCCATCTCAACCACAGCAAATGCCAACAGAAAGTATTGGTCATTTGCGTCTCTTGCAATTACTGTAAGTAGTTGGCCTTTATATTGGGTCTTTAAGTGGCATCCATCAAGACCTATGAAAGGTCGACAACCAGCAAGAAAACCACTTCTGCATCCCTCCAGACACATGTAAAAACTCCCAAGCCTCAGCGTCAATATACATCCAATCTGAAGGTCATTATCTGAAGGATTTACCCCTACTAGAAGGTCATTATCAGCAAGTTGCAAGAGGCATGTATTGTCACAACATGCCCTTTTAAGTTCAGCAATATATCTCCACATCAGTGCATATTGGGCACCTTCATCTCCCTAGACCATCTCCTTCACAATGTGTCTTGCCTTGAACATCACCCAATGTGAGACCCCACATTGGTATTTGGACTTCATTTTATAAGTAACATCCTTGATTGACACCTTCTTATTACACTTATTCCTATCTACCAATGCCTTCGCTACAAATGTTGGTTTCACATTTTTATTCCTATAAAACAACCCACAAGAATGGCTCCCTTATAATGTCTTGATCCTATATGTGTGACTCCTACCCACCTTACTACACAAACACGTGAAGTCGCATATATCCTTGCTTTTGCAAACAACCTTAACCCTCCATTTGTCATTTTTGACCCATTTCACACTTCTATTGTTTAGAATAAAGTGCTCCAACAAAGCATATTTGAATTGCTTCAATGATGAAAACTCCATGTTCAACTTGAATTCAAATGATGCACATATGTCCTCCGCTCTGAACTTAGCATATCTTCTCCTACCTTCCAATTCACTCTCAGAACCATCATCTGATTCAAATTCCTCTTCATCAATTTCATCATCCAAGTCACCCACATCTGGTTGTTGCTTGTAACATCTCGCTTTCTCCTTAGCAAAATCTCGCTAGATAAATATCTAGGTATTTCTATTTTGGTTGAGCCATTGGGAAAAATGACCATTAGAATTAAAATTGTCTGTAGAAATAATTCTACTCGTTTTATCAAAATTTTACAGACACTTGAATAAACCCTTTATGTCGTTTGAGTATAACCACACGTATAAAGTATTCGTAAAAGGTACGGCTACAGAAAAGAATTCACAAATACCCCAAGTGAACCTGTGTTATTACTCAGAAAAATTAGAGGATCACAAAGACGTGATCATAATATTTTTAGAACAACCGTACGCGAAGTATCGGGGTCGGGAACGATAAAACCTGATCAAAATTGATCTGTCGGAGGCCCTTTAATTCTCGGCCACACAAGTAGCCAAGACACAAGGCCGTACACGGCCAAGAGTGTGGCCACTTGGCCAAGTCAAAGTCCAACATAGTGAGTCACATGGTGACTAAGGTAGGTGATGTCATGGATGACATAAACATAGGGGCCTAATCGTAATTATGCCCAAGGGCATTTTGGGCGTGAAAAATTTGGCCCTAAGGCCTATAAATACCCCAATTACACATTTAGTTGTTACACTATCCAAACACTAAGCCAAAGACTTTCCTCACAAGACCTAATCCAAGTTTCCCAAACCCTAACCTCACAAGTTTCCCTAGTGTCTTAGAAACCTTTCTCATACTTCTTTCTAAGGGTAAGAGCTTGGAGGCAACCAAGCAAAGTCTGCACAAAATAGCTGAACTAGTTGCAACAAGGGCAAAACGTGGGTAAATCGACATAATCATTGTCTATGTGATTTAGGATGTGTTACGGACTAGGCCTTTTGGCCCATTCCGCGGAGTTACTAATCCCAACCCAGCAAGGCATGGCCCATCTGCAAACTGGCCACCCGAGCCGACCAGGTCCTGTCATCCTGAATCCGTAGAATCTCATCAGGAGTCATCACCTCCGCGGAACCGC
>QANU01017802.1:0-13340 GCA_003254905.1 Nissolia schottii
GGGTTACATTTGGTATCAGAGCAGTTTAGTCCTTAAAGGGCCTGGGGCTGAGCTGCATTATGGTTTCGAGCATGTTCACGGTGCTTGACTCTACTAAGTTGTATGTGCTATGTTAAGTGTACTAGCCTTTCCCGAGACTGATCAACTTGGGATTTGTACAGGTACAATGCCTAGCCATGCCGCCACGTAGGGATCCAGCACAACGTAACCATGAGCAGGGGGACCTTACAGACATCCTCCGGGAAATGGTCCACACGAATGCTCAGATAGCCGCTGCATTAATTCAGAGGAATTCCCCACAGACACCGCAAGAGGTAGATGGTCAGAAGTACATCCAGTTCATGTGGGCGAATCCGCCCAAATTCGAGGGAGTAGTGGACCCCGATGTGGTCCATAGCTGGATTAGGAAGATGGAACAAGTTTTTGAAGACCTAGCCTGTACCGAAGCACAGAAGGTAAAGTTCGCAGCTAGGCAGCTAGAGGGAGCTGCAGGGGAATGGTGGGAGACAGCTAGACTGGTTTTGGAGCAACAGGTAGCTCCCGTCACATGGGGTCAGTTCACGGCAATGTTTCTGGAGAAATATTTTCCACAGGAGTTGCAAGACCGCAAGGAGACTGAGTTCCTGGAGTTGAAACAGGGGACGATGTTAGTGACTGAGTACACGCCTAAGTTGGAGCGGCTATGCCGTTATTGCAGCACATACCAGCTTCGGCCTAGTGAGTAGTAGAAGTGTAAGAGATATCAGCAAGGGCTCAAACCAGAGATGCAAGTGTTCATTCCTACCTGGGGCTTGCCAGATTACGCCACTCTGGTAAACCGTTGTCTGGCACAGGAAGAGGCGAATCAGCGATTAGAGATGGTCAAGAATAAGAGGAAGATGGTGGACTCGGGGAGTTCACAGTGGGACCCAAGGAAAAGGCGCCCTTTCCCTACTTCCTTTACAGGTAGAAGCCCGGGTCAGTACGTTCCGCAACCGCAGCAGGGGATACGGGGAGCTCTGTTGAGACCGGTGCCCTCAAGTGATGGGCCACCATTAGCGCGGCCACCAGTAGCCCGACCTCAGCCACAAGGCGGAAACCAGTACCAGAAAGTGCAGCCAGGAAAGAATGTACCGCCACCGTGTCCAAAGTGCGGAAAGGCCCACTCAGGGGAATGTTTGGCAGGACAGAATGCCTGTTATAGGTGTGGTAGGAGCGGCCACTTCACAAGGGAATGTCCAACACTTCCCCCCGAACAGCGTGTGGGCAGAGTATTCACAATGACAGCTGAAGAAGTACAAGAGGACGAAGGTCTACTGCAAGGTAAGTGTCTGCTTCAAGGCAAGATTTTGAATGTTTTGTATGACTCTAAAGCAGCTCACCTTTGTATCCGAGGCTAGGGCGAAGGAGCTTGAATTGCCCTTCACATTGCTTCCATATGAGCTGAATGTGTCTACACCCACTGCACCACCTGTAGTTACACGTCGCGCATGTCTTGGTTGTTCACTACAAGTACAGGAACGATGGGTTGTAGCAGATTTGATTTGTCTTCCCCTAGTCGGATTGGACATAATCCTAGGGATGGATTGGTTGCATGCCAATCGGGTGATTTTGGATTGTGCCAGGAAACTGGTAATCTTTCCGGGGGACGACGTTAGTGTACCCGTTCCGAGAGGAGAGCCATCCATGTTGTACTGTTGCCCGATGGGAAATCAAGAATATATTTTCCTGACATCTTTAGAGGTTACCCCAAGGGAATTGAAGATTGAAGACATTCCCGTGGTAAAGGAGTGTCCTGATTTATTTCCTGGTGATATTCCGGAATTTCCTCCAAGGCGGGAAGTGGAGTTCTCAATTGACCTGGTGCCAGGAACCGGTCCTATCTCCATTGTTCCATATAGAATGGCCCCGTTAGAGTTACAGGAGTTGAAGAAACAGTTGGAGGAGCTGATGGAGAAGAAGTTCATCCGACCAAGTGCATCGCCATGGGGAGCACCCGTGCTGTTTGTGAAGAAGAAGGATGGCACCATGAGGATGTGCATTGACTATAGGCAGCTGAACAAGGTAACGGTAAAGAACAAGTACCCGCTGCCTAGGATCGATGATTTGTTAGATCAGCTGAAGGGTGCCCAAGTATTCTCCAAGATAGATTTGCGATCAGGGTATCATCAGATTCGGGTGCGAGAGGAGGATATCCCCAAGACAGCATTCCAATCTTGTTATGGCCACTACGAGTTTACGGTAATGTCATTTGGACTGACGAATGCACCTGCTATATTCAAGGACTATATGAATAGGATTTTCCATGCTTATTTGGATGTGTGTGTCATCGTATTCATTGATGACATATTGGTGTACTCGAAGAACAAAGAAGAGCACGCCAAGCACTTAAGATTGATACTGGAGATCCTACGAGAGAAGCAGCTTTATGCCAAGCTCTCTAAGTGTGAGTTCTAGAGCAAGGAAGTGCAATTCCTTGGGCATGTAGTGATAGAGCACGGAGTGATGGTGGATCCGGCGAAGGTGGAGGCTGTAACAACCCGACTTTTCCCTTCATTTGAACTGTCACATAATAAATAATTAAAAATATAATAAGAAGGAAAAGGTGAGATAAAAATCAACAAAATTTAAATATTAATTTTATTTCTGTAATATTAATTAAAAATAATAATTCTGCGATCTCGTGGCGTCCGGTGACGTTTGGATCGAAATTAGGGTTTTATCGTAATTTAATCACGACTCACAGGAGTCTGTATAATATATTCATATGAAAATAAATTCAAGAATATTCAAACTAAGATTTAAATATTAATAAGGAAAATTTATAGGTCACGACGGTATGTCCGAAATATTTTTTGGACTTCCGTACATAAATAGTTAATGAGCGAACATGACCGAAAACACACCGAAAGAAAATAAAATTATGAATGGCCAAAGGGCCACTAAAGACCCACGACCAGCCCTCCTACCCGAAGACACACCATACACCTACACCAAAGTTATTTCATTTTTCATCTTCCTAAGTCTCCTAAGCTTCCAAGACCAAAAGCTTCAAATCCACCAAGTTCAACCATCATCCTTTGCTTTCATCACCTTAATTCACCCCTAAATTCATCAAGAAGACAAGCTAGCATCAAGGTTAGGAGGTTCTCTTCAAGTGGAAGCCAAGATAACAAGTTCCATAACCCTAATCTTCCATAACCTAGGTTTTCATCCTTTCTTAGCAAGAACGCTTAAGCAAGCAAGCAAGGCTTGATTTCATCTTTTCTCTAGCATCAACAAGCTCTTGAGGAAGTGGGTAACTCTAGTTCCTCACCTCTTTGATGGTGGATGACGTTTATGTAATTTGGTGTATGATTGATGATGCTTGATTATGTGAACATATATGTTAGAAATGATGTTAGGATGTAGGAAGATGATTCTGAAGGGTCTTGTGACCTGGATTAGATAGGTTTATTATGTGTGAAATATGTGTTAAACTCAAGCAGGGTTCCATAGAAGCAAAGGAGAGAAAATGGAAGAAATGGTGCATTCGGTTTTCAGGTTTCGCCCAGTGGTCGCTGAGCGATGCTCTGGCGCCGCTGAGCGAAATGCACGTGAACTTCTGCGCTGAGCGGTAGGCGGTTGCCGTTGAGCGATCTGAAGCCCACGTGGAAAGTCTGAAAAGATATTTTCTTAAAGGATAAAAGTCGGTGGAGATATTTAAAAAGTTGTCAGACCGCTGAGCGATGGAACTCTTACCGCTGGGCGATAAGACTCCTGTCGCTGAGCGATAATGTTTTTAGAGCTGAGCGAGAGAGCTCAAACCGCTGAGCGAGCCCTAGTTTTTGTTGAGCGGCTTAGGATCCAAATGTTGTGGAACCCCTCTTCAGGCACATAATCTGCTGTTTGATGCCGTAGATATGATTGATAATTAAAATGTATGCAATTCATGCTGTATGTGAATGTAAGGGAATATGTGCTGAATCTGTGAATTACATGTAGTCGGTGATATCATGTGTAGCATTTCATGCATTCATGCTGAACCAAGTTAAAGGATTAGAAATAACTCTGAGATAAGCAAAGATTCTGAAATGAACCATAGGGAACAAGTATGCCATGCTGCAGGTACAGAAATGCTGAAATGCTGGAATGCTGAACGCACAATGCTGAACAAGGGCAAATGCCCAATGCTGATAATGGCTATATGCCACATGCTGAAAAGGCCGTGATCACGTGAGCCAAACTATGATCCCACTTCAGGAGGTCAAGGCATCCTGAATGTGGAAGCCCGCCACAGGTGGTGTCAATACGGCATACTTGGAGGTGTGCGGTTACCACGCCTTTGCATTTTCGAAAAGGGGCAAGCTTAGGTGGGGGTACAATATCAGCCCACTTTCGAGGGGTCCCGAGGGGGCACACGGCAGGTGGAAGCCCACCGTAGGAAGTTCTAGACAGTGTCGGCCTACACTGAGGGTGCGAGGTTATTCCGTCATACTAATGTCAACAGAGGACATTACTATGGTGGGAATAACACATATTCCAAAGTAGGTTATGCTGTTATGCAGGTTTATGCTGTCATATTCTGTTATGCACATGTACCTTCTGTTAGGCATGTTTATTCCGATGATTCTGTCATGTTTATGCTGATGACTCTGCTAGATATATTCTGATGGTTCTGTTATATTTATTCTGATGGCTCTGTTATGCATACTCTGATGATTCTGTTATACTAAATGTATTCTGAATATATTCTGTTATGCATTCTGATTATTCTGGATGTATAGTTCATGTTGTCATGTCCGTACCGTCAAGAGCACGCTTAAGATGGCTATGTATATTCTCGAAATGTTAATCAGCACGAGAATGTAGTAAGCAAGAGTAGTTCCCATGTCACATAGTAAAGTAGATAAAGCCGTTCAGATAGGCCAGATAATAATTAGTAGGATGTTTAGTATGTATGTTCACTTAGAGATCTCTGAACGGCCTGAAGTCCGACATAATCTGATACGAGACTCAGGAGCTAAAGTTATTTCCACTAAAAACCTATCGTTCTCATCCCCACTGTTTTATGACTTCAGGTACCGAAGATGAATCTTACTTTGAGGATGCCGACGAGCCGCCAGCTGAGCCATGAGCGGCTAAGAGATAGCTAGATGTTTACATTTTTGCCAAGGGCATACTAAGTAGCATTCCAGTAGTCCTTGTAGTTTGATACGATGTATTCTGACTTATGTATTCAGTACTTTAGTTTATGTACATGTGATGTATATCTTATTACTATATATACAATTATGTGACTTTGTCTGATGGACCACATGGATATGTATTGGATGCTTTACTATCTTACAGTTATACGCTTTGTTATATTGTTTATTCTGACGCATGGCTCTATTTTAGTAATTATGCAATATAAAATGAAAGGTTTAAAATTGGTCTTTATTTTCTTAAGCCACTATTTTCGAAAGATAACTATGGACTAAGGTATTCCGACCAAGTAGACAACAACCTAGTGAGCATTGTTTACTACGTACGGGTAAACANGTGGTATGTGCTAAGTTCCTGTGTACTTGCCTCTCTTGAGACTGATCACCTCGAAACTGTGCAGGTACTACATATTAGATATGCCACCCCGCAGGGATAATACACAGCGTACCCTGGAGTCTGCAGAGCTTGCAGATGTTCTGAGGGAGATAGCCCAGGCTACTACATTGATGGCCGCCTCCAATGCCCAACGCAATACTCCTCAGACAGCTCAGGAGATTGAGGCCACAAAGTTTCAGGATTTTTCACGCGCTAATCCACCAGTATTTGAAGGCGTGATGGACCCTGAATTAGTCCATGGCTGGATTAGGAAGCTGGAGCAGATCTTTGAAGATATCTCGTGCACGAAGCAGCAGAAGGTTAAATTTGCTTCCCGGAAGTTAGAGGGAGCCGCAGCGGAATGGTGGGACACAACCAAGCCCCAGTTTGAGCGAGATGAGGATCCGGTGACTTGGAACATGTTCAAGGAGGTGTTCTTGGACAAGTATTTTCCACAGGAGCTACAAGACAGGAAAGAGGCAGAGTTCGTGGAGCTCAAACAGGGATCTATGACGGTGACTGAGTATACGGCGAAGTTTGAGAAACTTTGCTGGTATTCACCGATGTACAGGTTGCATCTAAGTGAAGGTTGGAAATGTGCTAAATATCAGCGAGGTCTGAAGCCAGAATTGAAGGTATTTCTGAATGTGACGGGTGTTCGAGATTATGCCACCCTGGTTAACACTTGTTTGGCTCAGGAGGAAGCCAATCGAGACTTAGCTCAGGTGCGCAGTGAAAGATTTTGAAGGTTTGATGGTGCCGGCAGTTCCCAGACAGAACAGAGGAAGAGGGGGCCGTTTTAGGCAGCAGTTGCAGGGGGAGGCCGAGGTCAGTATCCGCCGAGGCCACAGCAAGGATTAGGGAGAGCTCAGAGTCAGCCTAGAGCAGGACCATCAGGAGCAGGATCTCCAGCAATGAGATCTCCATCATCAGGTACTCCGAGTCAGAGCACGCCGGAGGCCTAGCAGCGAGCAGACCCTCGTACACTTTGCCCAAAATGTGGCAGGGGACATTCTGGAGAATGTTTAGCAGGTCAAGGAGTTTGTTTCAGGTGTGGCAAGACAAGCCATTTTGTCAGGGAGTGTCCAGTAGCGCCGCCATCCACCCTGCGTCAGGGCAGAGTATTTACCATGGCAGCTGAGGAAGCTAAGGAGAAAGAAGGTTTGATTTTGGGTAAGTGTACTCTTTGTGGGAGGACCTTGATTGTATTGTATGATTCTGGAGCGTCACACTCCTTTATATCCTACGATAGTGTGAAGGAGTTGTAGTTATCTCCTACGACACTGCCGTATACGCTTGTTGTATCTACACCCACTGCACCGCTGATGAAAGCCTTTTTAACCACTTTCTAGACTCTTGACACAGCTTAGGTTTTGTCACAACTATGCCAAGCTCGTAGAAAGCTTATCTGCGCTTTTGTCGTTCAAATTAAATTTATATATATATCCTACTTTACTGCTTTCAGATTCCAAAGGAATCCAATTGCAGTATAGTCGGGTATAGTCGAATCCACAGAGAGTTGCAAAAATACGGTTCTTGAGTTAGTTTAGTTAAACAATGAAGTGAAGGTTTTGATAGATTTGTTTTAATACTAAATAGTAAATAAACAACATAAAAGTAAATAGGAAACATATCGGAGGTAGTTCTGGAGCTTGTTGGGAATTTTAATCACATCATAGTTTCATGCATCCAGTTACTTATTACATAGAACTATCAATTGATTGCCCGCCATCAGTTCCTAACTTGTCTTCACTTTCGCGCATGACAAGATCATAGGTTTCCTTTATTAAACCGTTACTTTCGCACCCAAGCTTAACAAAGTACGCCAGCATTAATCTAGATATTAAAACGGCTAATCTTTATTCCAGTTACGGCAACAAGATTAGATGAAATGGTTTAGGTTAGACTCTAATGATTGTAACTTTCGTTCACAACGTTCAAGTCTCAAATCTAGTTAAGCGTAATGATGTTGATCTTAACTTGGTTATGATTTAATTAGCATAACTACCGTTCATACAATTAAATCCCAAATCAAGAATCAAGACATTAAACAAAGACTAGCATTAAGCACAAAACCATTCAAGCAAATCATAAGAAAACGGATAGATTCATATGTAATAGTTACATGGATACAAGCAAACTACAATAATGACCAAAATCCCAACAAAAAGAGGATTAGGAGCCCATCTTACAANCAAAATGTGTAAAGAATGGTGTTTGGAGGGGGAAGAAGAGATGTTGGATGGATGCCTTCGAATAGGCATGGCTTCCTCTATTTATAGGCAGATTTTGGGTCCATCGCTCAGCGATTTTGGTACAACCACTGAGCGATAATGTCCTTTTCGCTGAGCGGCGGCGCTTAATCGCTGAGCGTCTTATCCTTTTACGCAGAGTAATAAATGCTCCAGCAGCTTTTGCAGGGCGGCGTCGCCATCCAACCTGGCGCCAGCCTGGAGCATTAAATGCGCCGGTGCAAGTGGCTGCCGACGTCCATCCGCTGAGCGGGCAAGGGTGCACCGCTCAACGGTGTTTTGTCTCTAGTGCGCTGAGCGAGGCCACTGTACCGCTGGGCGGTCCTGCTCGAATTTCCTCTTTAAGCCCTTTTCCAATTCTGCCCTTTTCTCCATTCTTCATGGGATTATTCTTCCATTAAGCTGCTTGCATCCATCTTCAAAATATATTTAAAACCTACAAAATATGGGGAATTAAATTAGATAATTCGTTTAAAAACATAACAGATAAATGCCATTTTGATAATCGAAAATCACGTAAATTGGGCACTTATCATTCCCCCTGACTTAAGACCTTGTTTGTCCTCAAACAAGAGGTAGTATAATTATTTTTCAAAAGATCAATGCGTATGAACAAACGGTTAATGCAATGAATTGAGATGTTTTAAACAGTTTAAGCTTGAGACTTTATGAACATCATAGAACTTGAACAAGTCATATGCACAATTACTTGAATGCTATAAGTAATCACACTATCCAATGTCTTTTCCACCAAGGAAATTATCTTTATGCACACAATGGTCAGTGGACCAATTTGGGGTGAGTGTTTTCGTTCATTGTCACCATTGAATCACAACAATTTAAATTTGTTACCTGTCTCACCATTTAATGCATAGTATGGTCATGCAAGGATCACAAAAGGACTTCTAAGGGTTGTAATGGGGCTAGGCTTCAAAGAACATTGGTTTTTCTGGTTTATGCATATATTTCTAATCAAGAGAGTATTGAACCCAACTTCTTGTTGTCACCTGTTTTCTTTTCAGTAATGTTCTTTTTCACCCTTTTTCTCCTTGATTTTCTTTTGTCTTCTATCCTTTTTTCTTTTTCTTCTTTTTTTGTTTTGGGATAGAATGTTTTCTCTTTCACTTCTTGCTTTTGTTCTTTTCATCTTTTCTTTTTTCTACTTTGGCTTACCCTTATTTCCCCTTGACTTGGATTTTTGCACATAATCCAATTTGAATGCTCTCTTAATCTAGAAATTAAGGGAAGTCATTGTTTTTCTTTTTATGGCTCGGGGATTATGAACAAAAATTTTCTCATGTTAGGCTCAAATGGGATAACAAGGGATATTCCTAAATAAGGTCGGTTTTATTTGGCCAAGTGGGTTTAAAATCTAAAGAACAAAATGTCTTGATCATCTCCTATTATTTCCATACAATTATCAAAATTAGAGACTCAAACAAATTCAATTGTGCAAAACAATGGTGATTCTCTCTATCTCACTTAAGTGTTTGGCTCACTCCCTCACATGGTTAGGTTTCATTTCCTTGATTTCAAAACATCTCAAGGTTATGTTTAAGGAATCAAGTAAAAAGATGCATATGAACATATTCATGGTATTTATGCGTGTATTCACAGGGGTCTATTATGAGTACTTGAAACAAGTCAATTCATGATGTGTTATGTTCATGCATCAAACCAAGTAAAATAAACTACTACTTTGTTTTTAAACAAACAAGTCTTAAGCACATATTGAACTACTAAGGAATTAATTAATTAAGGTGCTAGAAAATTAAAGTGCTCCCTGTTGATGGTGAATGTCTTGAAGTAGCCTCGTTGATGTAGCTTCTTCGTAGTTGTTCAAGCTACTTCCTCTTGCTTCAATGCCTTGAGGTGATAGAGGCTCATCTTTCCTTGAAGAATCATGCTCTTCATCTTCAGATGTGTGTCTCTCTTTTGATGTTTATAGGAATTTCATTTGGTTGTTCTCTGGCCTGCAAAAACAATCAAAGAAAACTTCCTTTCTTCCAAGTAGCATTAGAGACATCATGTTTTTATTTTGAATCCTTGTTGTAGATAGAAATTCCTACAACTTGCGGACAGAACTTCCCGCTTAAGTGGATAGAATTTCCCACCATTGTGGACAGAATTTCCCACTTTATTGTGGACAGAATTTCCCACAATGATTTATGGATTCAAAACATCTTAAGGTACTTTTGTGAAAAAGATTCTATTTTAGAATTCCTTGTCAAATAAGAATCCTTTTTCCCATTAAAGCCTGTGCACCTTCCTTAAAGATTTGTTTAAAGGGTTAAAATCTGTCGTTAGGTTTGGAAACCAAAACTGCTTCAAGTTTAGCTTAATTGAAAAGGATTAGCATTTTTAAATTTCAAATCTAATTACAAGATTTAAACAACCTTTTCTTTTTCATCATATATTGTTATTAACACCTTAATTTAATTAATTAACCTTGAAATTAATAAACTACTAACTAATAAAAACTTACAAACTTCTGGGTTGCCTCCCAGACAGCGCTTTGTTTTACGTCGTTAGCTCGACGCCTGTTTTTAGCTGAACTGTTACTCCTCCGGATTATGTTTTCGGTATTGGTCGGAGTTGAACCTGGTATAAACTTAATAACAGAACATGCTAGCCAAAAACATTAGAACAAGATAAAAACAACTAATAAACTATTTACAATATTCACAATTGTTTAACTAAACAAAACTCAAGCTATGTATTTTTGACGCAACTCCCCGGCAACGGCGCCAAATTTGATGAAAGCCTTTTTAACCACTTTCTAGACTCTTGACACAGCTTAGGTTTTGTCACAACTATGCCAAGCTCGTAGAAAGCTTATCTGCGCTTTTGTCGTTCAAATTAAATTTATATATATCCTACTTTACGGCTTTCAGATTCCAAAGGAATCCGATTGCAGTATAGTCGGGTATAGTCGAATCCCAGAGAGTTGCAAAAATANTCTTCACTTTTGCGCATGACAAGATCATAGGTTTCCTTTATTAAACCGTTACTTTCGCACCCAAGCTTAACAAATTACGCCAGCATTAATCTAGATGTTAAAACGGCTAATCTTTATTCCAATTACGGCAACAAGATTAGATGAAATGGTTTAGGTTAGACTCTAATGATTGTAACTTTCGTTCACAACGTTCAAGTCTCAAATCTAGTTAAGCGTAACGATGTTGATCTTAACTTGGTTATGATTTAATTAGCATAACTACCGTTCATACAATTAAATCCCAAATCATCAAGAATCAAGACATTAAACAAAGACTAGCATTAAGCACAAAACCATTCAAGCAAATCATAAGAAAACGGATAGATTCGTATGTAATAGTTACATGGATACAAGCAAGCTACAATAATGACCAAAATCCCAACAAAAAGAGGGTTAGGAACCCATCTTACAAGAGTATCTTGGAGGCAAGGTTTAGGCACTTACCATGACACGTAATCACGCCATCATGGCCATGGCTTCGCCGAGCTTCCTCGATCTCCGGCTCCTTCACAAGCCTCGTCTTTGTTCCTAACCTAACCTAAACTAAACTAAGCTTCAAAAGTACAACAAAATGTGTAAAGAATGGTGTTTGGAGGGGGAAGAAGAGATGTTGGATGGATGCCTTCGAATGGGCACGGCTTCCTCTATTTATAGGCAGATTTTGGGTCCATCGCTCAGCGATTTTGGTACAACCGCTGAGCGATAATGTCCTTTTCGCTGAGCGGCGGCGCTTAATCGCTGAGCGGCTTATCCTTTTACGCGGGGTAATAAATGCTCCGGCAGCTTTTGTAGGGCGGCGCCACCATCCAACCTGGCGCCAGCCCGGAGCATTAAATGCGCCGGTGCAAGTGGCTGCCGACGTCCATCCGCTGAGCGACCAAGGGTGCATCGCTCAGCGGTGTTTTGTCTTTAATGCGCTGAGCGAGCCCACTGTACCGCTGGGCGGTCCTGCTCGAATTTCCTCTTTAAGCCCTTTTCCAATTCTGCCCTTTTCTCCATTCTTCATGGGATTATTCTTCCATTAAGCTGCTTGCATCCATCTTCAAAATATATTTAAAACCTACAAAATATGGGGAATTAAATTAGATAATTCGTTTAAAAATATAACAGATAAGTGCCATTTTGATAATCGAAAATCGTGTAAATTGGGCACTTATCAACCGCCAGTTAAGACTTGTCAAGTATGTCTGCGATGTCCTTTTCAGATGCAGGAAAGGGAGTTCGTGGCTGATCTAATCTGTCTTCCTCTAGTAGGACTGGATGTGATACTAGGGATGGATTAGTTGAATACCAATCAGGCTGTTCTCGACTGTGCTAGGAAGTTGGTTACTTTTCCCTCTACGGCTACCAGGCCAGTAGTTTCAGAGGAGGAGTTGCCAATTTTCTATTTCTGTCAGTTAAGAGATCAAGGTTGTGTTTTCTTTGCATCGTCAGAAGTGGTAGTTGCAAAGCAGGAAGTCAAGGATATTCTAGTGGTTCGGGATTACCCAGATGTGTTTCCTGATGATATTCCAGCGTTTCCACCGAAGCGGGAGGTAGAGTTTTCCATTGACTTGGTGCCTAGTGCTGGACCTATTTCCATTGTGTAATGACCCGATTATTTCGTATACGAAAAACCGCGGGTTAGCCGTCATGGAGAATCGAAAAGAATTCCGAGGACCCCGAAGGGGGGAATTTACCCGGTAAAATCTTCAAATCAGTGGCCGGAGTTAGGTTGGGTTGTCCGGGAAATTTTCCAGCGCATCTGGGAGAAGTTCGACTCAAACGAAATTCGTTACGGATACCGAGAAACGCTCGTGGGATTTTTGCATCCGATCAAACGGTCAAGAGTTCCCGAGTGGTAGCTCCCGGGACGAAGGGGAAAATCAATGGGTCACGACGGTGTGCCCGGAATATTTTTAGGGCAACCGGGGTGTGAGAAATTGAGTTAAACATGATTAAACGAGACCGAAACGACCCTAAATGGAATTTATCTTCCTTAGGAGATAATTAACTCTTTTAGAATAAATAAATAAATAAACAAATAGTAATAATAATAATAATAACAAAAGGTAAACAAAAAGAAAAAGAAAAAGGAAATTGAGAAAAGGAAAAAGGTTCAGGCTATAAATAGCCACTTCAGACGTCCTTTTCATTTCCTTTTCACACAAACACATGTCCCACTCAGGCACATCGCGGAAGCGCTTTCGGACTCCGGAAAAATTATGGGAACTCACCACCGCGAGGGGAAAAATTCTCTACTTCAACTCCACCGGACCGGAATCTCCATCCGATGTGGGTAACTCTAAGCCCACTGTCTGTGTGGTTTGTTTAATGATTGTTTAAATGCATTCCTGTGTATGTGAATGAACAACTATTTTGCGAAAACTATGAGAAATGAGTTAGGGAAGCTAGATTTAGAGGATTTTGAAGTTTGGAAACCATAACTGTATGGATTGGATTACTATAGAAGCGAAAAATGTTTCGCGGAGAAAACCCTGGAGAAGTTGCACTCCGGGGCGATTTTTTTACTGTAGCATTCGATTGAATTCCCACGGATTCGATTGAAA
>QANU01017833.1:0-18688 GCA_003254905.1 Nissolia schottii
CAAACCCGAAGGAGAGAAGGCCGTGGAGTTGTTGCACAAGTTTGTTTCTTTCATCAAACAAAACTATTAAGATTTTTAGACCACTCGTGTCTTTTCTCCATGATTCTGCTACCTACTACGTTATGCCATGTAACTATGGATTCTCATGATATATTTAATAAAGACTTACATAACACTTGATCCCCAAAAAAAATAAAAATAAAAAAAAAATTCTCTCACCAAATTTTTTTCAACGGGTTTTAACGACGTTCTACCTTTATTTTACCAATTTGTTGATTATTTGTTTTGTTTTCAATTATACTACTTTTTCTCCTTTTTTCGGGTCGTGCAATAAATTGTCACAAACCATTCATTAAAGAGAAAAAAAAAGTATAATATGTACATGGAGTAATGTTCATTTTAGTCATTAAAAGTGTAAACTGGAGTTCTTTTGATCTTTAAAATTTAAAATTTAACTTTTTAATACATAAAATTGTAAGTTGCAAGTTAAATTAGTCTCTTACTTCATTATCATTATTGTACTGTTACATTTTTGTTGATTTATTTCATTAAAAAAGATAATAACAATAATTAAGATTGCAAATGAGTTATAGCATCACTTGAAATTGCAAATGATCTAACAGTTATGGTGGTAAATGAAGCTGCAATAACAACTAAGATTTGTAGCTCCAAGTGTTATCACAACCATATTTTTAGTCTTTAGTATTGCCAAATAGTCTTTGTTGTTATCGCATTTTCATTTAATGCAAAAAATTAGTGAAAACATGATAATACAATAATGATAATAACTTGAAGGGACTAATTTGACTTGCAACCTACAATTTTAAGTGTTGAGAATGGAATAGGAAAATATATCCAAATAGTATTGGTATGTATTGTATTTCTCAATTGTACGTTTACAAGGAAAGTTATACCTATTTATAGGCTTGTTACAAATGACAACTATTTTAAGAAATTAAGATAAGAACTAATCAGAATAAATTACAATGGAACTCAACCCTACACCTTAAAACCTAACTTGGCCTGGCTGGGTCGATCCGAAACTTGTTTCAAACCCGACTTAACTCGGTCTAACCCTAGTGGATTTCATAAAACCCAGTGACCCGGCCCAGTTGGGTCATGCTTGCTTTTTTTCCCCTCTTTTCTTTTTAAATCAAAACCATGTGATTTAGTATAGAAAAAAATGGCATTGCTTTCTTAATTGAATTTGTTGATTCTTTTACAAATTGAGATCCTAGGACACCAATTTAGTTACGAATTTCAGTTACTTCATTTGTAGGAATTAATTTTGATTTAAATACTAATCAAAATTTTATGACTATTTTGTTTCTGGCATATCCATGACTGATCAATTCAATACTTGAGTTTTATTAGCCATTAGACTAAATGAAATTTATTAGTGCTTAATTCTGAGTTTAATGGCAAAATTGCTGAATCAAATCATGTCTTAGTATAATCTTATGGTAGTGGATCTGCTAGTCCCCCTCCTATCCATCTCATGATCATATAAGCCTTTTTCAACCCTGTTTGATTTCGTCATCTATTAGACAGTTACTCATGCAGTTTGTCTTAGGATCAGTTTGATATGATCATGATGTAACTAACGAAAGTGTTTATATGTATGAGATTTTAAGTTTGAATATTTTTATGTATTTTTAAGTGATTTTATGTTATGATAGATGTTTAAATAAATGCATATTATTTATGTGTGTTTTTTTTTTAATTTTTTAGGTTATATATTTATTATTATTATTTCATTTATATCCAGATTAGCAAGTGACCCAGTGACCCACTAGTTGAACCAGTGACCTAGTGAGGTGGCTAGGTCAAGTCCTAGACCAGGTTTTATAACACTGGTAAGCAGGTTGTTCAAGAGTCCCTATGGAGATGAGTTGAAGAGCATCACGCAAAATGTGATGACGGATAAAATGGAAATCAATCTCAATGTATTTGGTGCACTCATGGAATACATAATTATGAACAATCTGAATAGCACAACGTTTAGATAGAGATCAATAGGGGAGGATTGAGAGATACCCAAATTGTCAAGAAGCCAATGTATCCAAAGGAGTTCGGATGTGGTGTCAGCAAGAGCATAATACTTGGCTTCGGTACTAGAGCGAGCTGTCAAAGTCTGTTTCTTGCTGCGCCATGAAATAAGAGAGTCCCCAAGGAAGATACAATAACCAATCATAGAGCGACGATTAGTGGGATCGCCTCACGATCAGCATTAGAATAGCCTTTGAGGATCAAGGGAGAATAGGTAGAAAAGTGAAACCCATAAAATAGTGTTCCCTTGCCATAACGAAGAATGCAAAGGACAATAACATAGTGAGTAAATCACGGAGTACTCGTAAATTGACTGACCAAGTGCACAACATAGACAATATCGAGGCGAGTTACCATCAAGTAGATTAAGCTCCCAACCAATTGTCTATAACGAGTACGATTATCAAGTACGGTACCATCCGTAAGTGTAAAACGAACATTAGTCTCAAGAGGGATGGATTCTATGCGGCTATCTATAAGTCTGGCTCAAGAAATAAGATCAGAGGCATACTTGGCTCGGGATAAACAAATGCCCTCAGTGGAGGAAAGAACTTCAAGACCCATGAAATAATTGAGAGGTCCAAGATCATTCATCTTCAAATGGTGGCTCAAGGACTTTTTAAGATCGGTAGTGCCTTGGTGTCATTGCCAGTAATAATCATATCATCAACATAGAGCAATAGTAACACAGAACCTTGATCAGTCCGGCAGATGAAGAGAGTATAGTCATGCAGACTATATGAGAACCAAGTTAATTGACAGTAGAGTTGAACTTGAAAAATCATGCTTGGGGGGGCCTGCTTAAGGCCGTGCCAAGCCTTACATAGAAGACACACCTTGTTCGGTGGACAAGTGTAACCCGTGGGAGATCGCATGTAAACTTCCTCCACTAAGTCACCATTGAGAAATGCATTCTTCACATCCATTTTATTAAGAGTCCATCTTTGAGTTTTCGCGATGGTAAGTAGAGTCTAGACAGAGGTGATGCGAGCAACAAGAGCAAAGGTCTACTCATAATCAATCCCATATTCTTGAGTAAAACCCTTAGCAACCAGGCAGGCTTTGTATTATTCAACAGAGCCATCAGCGTGAGTCTTGATTTTGTACACCCACTTGCATCCTACAAGTGTCTTATCAAAAGGAGGATTAAGTCCCAAGTGTGAGTCTTCTCTAGTACTTGTAACTTTTCTTTCAGAGCAAGCTGTTAATGGGGGTCTATGGAGGCTTCTTTGTAGGATTGAGGTTCATGTAAGTGAAGCATGGTAGAAAAACAGTGATAATCACATAGATAAGAAGGTGAATTTCTTATCCTTGTTGGACGCTCAGGAGGTAGAGGGATAACTAATGATGGATCCACGTTCGAAACTTGTTTAGTGGGAACTATTGTACCATTAGAAGGGGGTGAGAGCTTACAAGAAGAAACTGCATTAGAGTCACTAGGAAAAAGATCAATGGAGGAATAAGTGAAGAGAGGACTTGAGGTGGGAAGAATGGACTTGAAGGTGAACAAAGATAAGAGCATATGGTGTTTCCAAAAGATGATGTGTCATGAGATACGAATACACTGAGAGATAGGATCCCAACAACGATAACTTTTTTCCTCTATCCCATAGCTTAGAAAGAAACAAAGGCGAGCACGACGTTTAAGTTTAGTATATTCATGGGGTTGAAGAAGCACAAAACATACACAACTAAAAACCTTTATGGAATTGTAATATGGGGAAGTGTGGTAGAGACGCTCAAAATAAGAGACATTACCAATGACAGAGGATGGTAGTCGATTGATGACATAGACAACAATGAGGGAAGCTTCATCCCAAACTCGTTTAGGACAAGAGGAAGAGATAAGCATGGCATGAACAGAGTCAAGAATGTGACAATGCTTTCTCCCTGTACGACCATTTTGTTGAGAGGTACTAGGACAAGAAAACTTGGATAGAGTTTCCTGTTCATCAAGAAATGTCAAAAACTTTGAATCACGATATTCCATGGCATTGTCACGTCTGTGATAACCCATAGTCTCTAGGCTAAAAAAAAGAAGAAAGAAACTTGTGTGCGTTGTAGCGGCACGGCGAGAAAGGCCCGCTATAGCGCCCATGGAGCACTGCAGTGACGTAGAACACAAGTCTCACATTGGAAGCCTTCCGTGAGTGTTTAGACTTGTTAATTCACTCTAGAGCCAAGGTTCCACTTTTGTGAGACCATTTACTCTAGTTCTTTTTATTCTTTTCTCCCTCTCGTTTTTTATCTGTGGGGAAGCAGTGCCTCCACGTAAGGTGCTAGGAGCTCCCAACATTAATGCTCCTTAGCGGTCATCCATTTTCAGGTGAATGACTTTCTTCACAATCTATTTTCTGACCATGTAATTATTTTTAGAATTATTTATTTTAAGAATTATTTATTTTATGCATGATTTATAAAATCCTAGGAGGCAGAACTTATTTTATTATTTATGAAATTAGTTATGCATTTTAGGAATTTCGTTATTTATGAAAATAATGATATATTTAAAAAAATTATTTATGAAAGTGGATATTTATGAAACTATTTTTTAGAAAGTTATGAAACTATTTTTGAACTACATGCGACCATATGTTTTACTGCATTAAGTATGATATGTTGCATGTGTATGATATTTATGAATTAAGTCATATTAGGCTATCAGTTATTAGTTATGATTTCATGTTCAAGCTATATACCAAAGCAAAGATAACAAGGGATTGTATTGGTGAACATGTTGAGTGTTCTATGTAACTTTACAAGAAAGGACTCTATCTTATTTATAAGAGACTCTATCTTATTTATAAGCATATTGACGATAATCAAAACTATAATTGTTATAATAAATTTGTAACCTATAAGTAACTTTGTAGCAATACGAATCATGGAATTATTGTTATCAATAATATTTCATAACAATACGAATCATTGAACTATTCCACAATAATTTTTAAAGCCACACAAATCATCAAATTATCTACAGTAATTTTGAATGTTATAGGTTGTTGAGTTATTCCACGGTAATTTTAAGAATCATATGGGTCATCAAATAGAATCTAGTACCAACGACTCATCTAATTATCCCACAATAATTTTAATAAATCACAATAAGTTCTAACTATAATTTTCAAGGCCATACGATCAAATAATCTCACAATAATTTTCAACACCAACAGGACATCAAATTATCTAACAATTACTTTCAAGGTCATACGAGATACTTTCCAATGTCATATGGATTGTCAAATTATCCAACAATGATTTTCATAGTCATAGAATAATCTCACAATAATTTTCAGATCATACGAGTGATTGAATCTTCCCACAATATTTTTTTGGGTCATAAGAATCATCAGATTATCACACAATAATTTTAAGGCTCATACAAATCGTTGAATTATCTTACAATAATTTTTAGTCATACAAGTCATCAAATAATTTCTAGTACCAATGGATCATGCAACTATCCCACAAAAATTTCAAGAATCACATAGATCATCAAGTTATCTCACTATAACATTTAGGGCTATGCTAGCCATAGAATATTCTCAAAATTATTCCTAGAACATACAAGTTATCAAATTATCCCAAAGGAATCTATAGCATCATACAAGTCATCAAATAATTTGAATATAATTTTGAGTACCAATAGTCTTCAAATTACAGTTCCAATAATCACTTATTACATGGGTCATCGAACTACCCAACAATTACATTCAAAGTTGTATAAGTCATTGAATAATACTATGATACTTTCCAAGGTCATAAAAATTGTCAAATTATCCAACAATGATTTTCGTAGTGGTAGAACAATCCCACAAAACTTTTTGTTTTTGTGTTGTAAGGGTCTCTAAAAACCCCGCAATGATTGCTAGGCCATAAGAGTAATCGAATTATCTTGCAATAACTTCTAGAGTCACACGTATCATACAAGTCACAAAATAATTCTACATTTATTTCTAGATCATACAAGTCATTGAATTATCACACAATAATTTTTGGGTCATAATGGTCATCAAATAATCCCAAAATAATTTTAAGTACAACTGGGTCATCCAAGAATCCCACAATAATTTCAATCACACAAGTCATCGAATTATCCCATAATAATATTTAGAGTTATAGAATAATCCTACAATTATTTCTAAATCAAACGGGTCATCAAATTATTCCAAAGTAATTTTCAAGGCCATACAGGTCATCAAATAATTTTACAATAATTTCTAGTATCAACAAGTCATCACATTATCGCATGATAATTTTAAGAATCATACAGGTCGTCAAATTATTCCAGAATTATTTTTAAATCATATGTGTCATCAAATTAACCCATAAAACTTTTCAAAGTCTTAAGGTCATTGAATAATTCCATTATATCATACTAGGGGGTCATACAAGTCATCAAATAATTTCACAATAATTTCTAGTACCAATGAGTCATCAAATTATTCCACGGTAATTTCTAGAATCACATGGGTCATCGAATTATCCCACAATAATTTTAACTGTAATACGGGTCGTTAAAATCTCACAGTAATTTTAAAGGTCATATGAGTCCCCAAATAATTTCAAGTACGACTGCTCATCCAAGAATCTCCAATAATTTCAAGAACCACATAGGTCATCGAATTATCCCATAATGACCTTATAATTATTTCTAAATCATACGAGCATCAAATTATCCCACAATAATTTTTAAAGTCATACAAGTCATCAAATGATTCCACAATAAATTCTAGTATCAACGGGTCATCAAATTATCGTATGATAATTTCAAGAATCATATGAGTTATTGAATTATTCCACAATAATTTTCAATATCAAATAGGTCATCAAATAATGGTACAAAAAAATTTAAGTCAAAAGGGTCATTAGATAATCTCACAATAATTTCTAGTACCAACGGGTCCTCGAATTATGCCACCATAATTTTCAAGATTATAGGTCATAAAATGATCTCACAATTATTTCCAAATCATATGCATCATCAAATTAACCCACGAAAATTTTCAAAGTCCTAAAAGTTATCAAATAATCCCACAATAGTTAAGGTTATACAAGTTGTCAAATAATCCCACAAAAATTTTCCAATACAAATGGAAGATCAAATTATTGCATAAAATTATTCAAAGTCATAAGGATAATTGAATAATCCCACAATATTTAGGGTCATATGCGTCATCAAATTATACAACAATCTATAGGGACATATGGATCATTAAATAATCCTACAATAATTTTCAATACCAAAGGGTCATCAAAATATCCCACAAATGTGTTCAAAGTCACAAGGGTTATCAAATAATCTCACAATATATAGGATCATACGAGTCATCAAGTAATCCAAATAAAAAATTCAATATCAATCAATCATCGAATTATCCCACAATAATTTCAAATCACACGAATAAAAGAATTACTGCACAATATTTTTCAAGATCATACAGGTCATAAAATAATCTGACAATAATCAAATCATATATGTCAACAAATTATCCCACAATTTTTCAAAGTCACATTAGTCATTGAATATTCCTACAATCTATAGGGTTATACATGTCATCAAGTAATCCCACAATTATTTCTAATATCAATGGTCATCAAATTATCCTACAAATATTTTCAACGTCACAAGTATCATCGAATAATCCCACAATATATAGGGTCATATAGGTCATCAAATAATCCCGCAAAAATTTTCAATACCAATAGATCATCTAATTGTCGGACCATAATTTCAAATCACACAAATAATAGAATTATTTTACAATATTTTCCACGATCATATAGGTCAAAATAATTTGATAATTATTTCCAAATCATGTGTCAATAAATTATCCCACAAATTTTTTGAAGGTCACAAAGGCCAACGAATAATTTCACAGTTTATAGGGTCATATGTAGGGGTGTCAAAAGGGTCGGCCCAGCCCAACTTGTTTGGGCCCATAGGCCTAAACGGGCTGGGCCAAAATTATGCCTCCTTTTAGGGTGTAGCTCATTTATGGTCAATCTATGGGCCTAAACAGGTCAGCCTACCAGCCCATTTTTTTAATTTTTTTTAAAATTTTAGTATATTTTTTATAGTTTTAAATACAAAGTTGTGAATAAGTATGCACAATCATTTTTAGCTATTTTTTATTGTCTATCTATTAATTAATTGGAAAGAAATTGTTTAAATGGTTGACTGCGAGATTATATTATCTTTTTTGTTCCTTCAACTATCTTGCTTGAAAGATATCAAATGCTATTTGAAATCGATTCATGAATTAATACAACATTCATTAATTAAATGATGACATATAATATTGATGTGAGTACTCTTATGTTATTGATCAAAAACACAATTAGAACTCTTTCTCGTAGATTAATCAATAATGGTAGGAATAAAACTATATATCAACTTGTAGGACGTAGGCACTCATTGAAGGAATAGAATGCAAAATTTATCAATATCTATGTCATAGCACTTCAACTGTATAACAATATAAATATAGTTAAGCAGCTAAGCATAATAAATAGTTAAACATGCTCAATTATAAGTGTAAACAGTCAAACTCTAAACTCTTAAACTCCAAAATAAAATTGAGTCCAAAATGAAACTTTTAAAATTTTGCTATTTTTTTTTAAAAAAAATTCATAGGCCTATTTAGCCTGTGGGCCTAAACAGGTTGGGCTATTTTTTTTTCAAATTTTTATGGGCCTATTTTTTGGATGTAAAGTCTGTCCATTTAACTGGGCTCGCGGGTCAGACTCATTTTGACAGCCTTAGTCATATGTGTCATCAAATAATCCCACATAAATTTTTCCTACAAATGGCTCATCAAACTATCTCACAAATGTTTTCAAAGTCACAAAGGTCATCAAATAATCTCATAATTATGGTCATACAGGTCATTAAAGAATCCAACAAATTTTTTTAATACCAACAGATCGTTCAAATATTCAACTATAATTTCAACTCACATGAACAAAAGAATTATCACATAATATTTTCTATGATCATGTCGGTCATAAAATAATCTAACAATTATTTTCAAATCATGTGTCAACAAATTATTTCACAAATTTTTTCAATGTCACAAGGGTCATCGAATAATCTCACAATCCATAAAGTCATATGGGTTAACAATTAATCTCACAATAATTTTCAATACCAATAGGTCATGAAATTATCCTATAAAAATTTTCTGTCACAAGAGTCATAAAATAATTCCACAATATATAAGGTCAGACGAGTTATCAAGTAATCCCATAAAAATTTTCAATACCAACAGATCATCAAATTATCACACTATAACTTCAAATCACATGAATACTAGAATTATTCCACAGTATTTTCAAAGATCATATGGGTCATAAAATAATCTGGCAATTATTTACAAATCATGTGTCAACAAATTATTCCACAAATATTTTTAAAGTGACATGGGTTATCTAATCCAAGTCATCAAGTAATTTCACAATCATTTTCAATACCAATGAGTCATTGAATAATCTCACAATATTTAGGGTCAGAAGTGTCATCAAATAATCCCAAACAAACTTCACATACCAATAGATCATTGAATTATCTCACAATCTCTTAGGTTACACAAGTCATCAAATAATCCCACAAAAATATCCAATATTAACATATTATCGAATTATCCCACAAATTTTCAAAGTAATAAGGATTATCAAATTATCTCGCAATATTAAAGATCATACAGTTCCTCAAATAATCGCACAAAAATTTTCAATACTAACAAGTTATCAAAAATTAAAAATTTTCAAGATCAATGAATAATCTCACAATAACTTGAGTCACACAGGTCATCAAATAATTACACAAAAGTTTTCACTATGAACAAGTCATCAAATTATTCCACAAATTTTTCAAAGTTACAATGGACATCATCTTAAAAAAATTTACAATACAAATGGGTTATCAAATTATTGCACAAATTTTTAAAGTCACAATGGTCATCATCTCACAAAAACTTCCAATACAAATGGGTTATCAAATTATTGTGCAAAATTATTCAAAGTTATAAGGTTCATTGAATAATTACATCATATTTAGGGTCATATGCATCATCAAATTATCCTAGAAATTTTTCGAAGCCACAAGAATCATTGAATTATCCCATAATATCTTGGGGTCACACAGGTCATCAAAATAATCCCACATAAATATTCAATGCTAACAAGTTATCAAATTATCCCACAAATTTGAAAAATAACAAGGGTCATCGAATTATCTCACAAAATCTAGGGCCATAAGGATTATCAAATAGTCGAACAAAAGTTTCCAATTACAATAGGACATCGAATTATCCCATGATAATTTCAAAATACAAGGTTCATCAAATTATCCGCAATAATTTTTAATACCAAACGATCATCAAATTGTTGCACGAATTTTTTAAAGTCATCAAATTATCTCACAATCTCTTAAGTCACACAAGTCATTAAATAATACCTCAAAAATATCTAATACTAATAGATCATTGAATTATCCCACAAATTTTAAAAGCAGGATGGGGCATCAAATTATCTCACAATATCTAGAGTCATACTAGTTATCAAATAATCTCACAAAAATCTCCAATACAAATAGGTTATCGAAATTAAAATTTTTCAAAGTCAATGAATAACCCCACAATATCGTAGGTCACATAGGTCATCAAATAAACCCACAAAAATTTATAATACCAACAAGTCATCAAATTATCCTACAAAATTTTCAAAGTCATAAGCGTCATCAAATTATCCCTCAATGTCAGCGATAATATGAATTATTACATAATCTCACAAAATTTTGAATACAAATGGATGATCAAATTATTGCACCAAATTTTTCAGTCATAAGAATTATCAAATTATCCCAAAATATTTAGGGTCATACAAGTCATCAAATAATCTCATACAAACTTCCCATACCAACAGTTTATCGAATTATTCCACAATTTTTTTAAAAGTCACAAAGGTCATCGAATTATCCCACAATATCTTAGGTCACATAATTAGTTATCAAATAATCTCACAAAACTTTTCAACACCGAGTCATCAAGTTATACCATGACAATTCAAAATGTACACGTCGTCAATTTATCCCACAATAATTTAAAAAATGGTAACGGCCAAATAATCCAACAAAAATTTCTAATATAAACGAGTCATCAAATAATCTCAATAAATTTTTCAATACCAACAGGTCATCTTATTACCCCACAAATATTTTAAAGTCACAAGGATAATTGAATTATCTCACAATATCTAGGGTCATACAATTCATCAAATAATCCCATACAAATTTTCAACTGCAAGGGATCATCGAATTATCCCACAATATCACGGGTTATACAGGTCATCAAATAATCCCACAAAAGTTTTTAGTACCAACAAGTCCTTGAATTATTTCACGAAATTTTTAAGTCACAAGGCTCATCGAATTATTTCAAAATATCTATAGTTATATGGGTCATCAAATAATCTAACAAAAATTTCCAATGAAAATAGGTGATCAAATTATTGCACAAAATTATTCAAAGTCATAAAGATAATTAAAAAATCCCACAATATTTAGGGACATATGCACCATCAAATTATCCCACAAATTTTTTAAAGTCACAAAGGTCATCGAATTATCCCATAATAGCTTGGAGTCACATAAGTTATCAAAATAATCTCACAAAAATATTCAATGCTAACATGTCATCAAATTATCCGACAAATTTAAAAAGTAACAAGGGTCATCGAATTATCTCATAATATCTAGTGTCATACTAGTCATCAAATAATCGCACAAAAATTTCTAATACCAATCAAATTATACCGCAATTATTTCAAAACACATAAGTTATTGAATTATCCCACAATAATCTTCAAGATCATACCGATAATCAAATAATCTCACAAAAATTTCAATATCAACAGGTCATCCAATTTCCTACAAAAATTTTCAAAGTCATCGAATATTCCAATAATATTTAGGGTCATACAAGTCATCAACTAATCTCACAAAAATTTTCAATACCAACGAGTCATCTTACCCCACAAATTTTTTAAAGCCACAAGGGTCATTGAATTATCCAATAATATCTAGGGTCATATGAATCATGAAATAATCCTACAAAATTTTCTATTACCAACGGACGGGTCACCGATTTACTACAATGTCTTCAGTCATACGATTTATCAAATAATCTAACAAAAAATTTCAATACGAACATGTGATCGAATTATCACAAAAAATTCACAAAGACATAAAGAATAATCTCACAATAGTTATAATCAAGCAGGTCAACAAATAAGCCTAAAAAAATTTTCAAAATGAATACGTCATTGAATTTTCGCACAATTTTTTTTTAAGTCACAAGGATCATCAAATAATCTGACAATATGTAAGGGCATACGAGTCAACGAATTATCCCACACAAATTTTCAATACCAATAGGCCATTGAGCTATACCCCAATAATTTCAAAACACATAGGTCATCAAATTATCCCACAATAATTTCTAAAATCATATAGCCCATCAAATAATCCCACATAAATTTTTAATACTAATGAATTATCGAATTATCCAACAAATTTATTTCAAAATACAAGGGTTCTCAAATTATCTCACAATATCTAAGGTCTTACAATTCATCAAATAATCCCACAAAAATTTTCAACAGTAACGGATCATCGAATTATCTCACAATATCTCAAGTTATACGAGTCATCAAATAATCCCACATAAATTTTCAATACCAACGAGTCATTGAATTATTCCACAAATTTTTTAAAGTCACATGGTTCATCGAATTATTTCACAATATGTATAGTTATACAGGTCATCAAATAATCTCACAAAAATTTCCAATGCAAATGTATGATCAAATTATTGCACAAAATTATTCAAACTTATAGGGGTAATTGAAAATTGCCACAATATTTAGGGTCATATGCATCATCAAATTATCCTACAAATTTTTTTAAGTCACATGGGTCGTCAAATTATCCCGCAATAGCTTGGTGTCACACAAGTCATCAAAATAATCTCACAAAAATATTCAATGCTAACATGTCATCAAATTATCCCACAAATTTGAAAAGTGACAAGGGTCATCAAATTATCTCATAATATCCAATGTCATACTAGTCATCAAATAATTGCACAAAAATTTCTAATACCAATCAAATTATACCACAATTATTTCAAAACACATAATCTCACAGTAATCTTCAAGATCATACGGATAATCAAATAATCTCACAAAAATTTCAATATCAACAAGTCATCAAATTTTCCTTCAAAATTTTTCAAAGTCATCGAATATTCCAATAATATCTAGGGTCATACAAGTCATCAAATAATCTCACAAAAACTTTCAAGACCAACGAGTCATCTTCTTACCCCACAAATTTTTTAAAGTCACAAGGGTCATTGAATTATCCAATAATATCTAGAGTCATATGAATCATCAAATAATCCTACAAAAATTTCTAATACCAATGGGTCACCGAGTTACCACAATGTCTTCGGCCATATGATTTATCAAATAATCTAACAAAAAATTTCAATACGAACATGTTATCGAATTATCACACAAAATTCAAAAAGACATAAAAAATAATCCCACAATTGTTACAATCATGCATGTTATCAAATAATCCTATAAAAATTTTCAAAATGAATAGATCATCAAATTATCCCACAAATTTTTTTAAAGTCACAAGGATCATCAAATAATCCGACAATATGTAAGGGCATACGAGTCAACGAATTATCTCACACAAATTTTCAATACCAATAGGTCATTGAGTTATACCCCAATAATTTCAAAACACTCAGGTCATTAAATTATCCCACAATAATTTATAAAATTATACAGGTTATCAAATAATCCCATATAAATTTTTTAATACCAATGAATTATCGAATTATCCCACAAATTTATTGCAAAATACAAGGGTTCTCAAATTATCTCATAATATCTAGGGTCTTACAATTCATCAAATAATCCCACAAAAATTTTCAACTGCAACGGATCATCGAATTATCCCATGGTAATTTCAAGAAGGGTTAATTATGTTTTTAGTCCCTGTAAAATTTGAAAGTTTGGTTTTAGTCCTTGTATGAAAGTTTTAGTCCCTGCGAAAATTAAAAGTTTGTTTTTAGTCCCTGGAGCTGGATGAGAGTTGACTGTGCTGACGTGGCCGCTAATGGCGCTGACCCGGCATGCCACGTAGGATGCCACGTGGCATAACCCAAAATAACAAAACTTGACCCGTATTGCCCACCCGACCCGACTCGACCCGAATTTAATTTAAAATTAAAAAAATACAAACAGCCCCCTTTTACCCGTACCCTCACCCCATCTGCATCCTCTCATCCCTCTCTCGAACCCCACCCCCTCCGCCACTGTCTCTCCCCGCGGCTCCTCTCTACGCCGTCGTCCTCCCGTACCCCACCCCATCTGCATCCTCTCATCTCTCTCTCGCCGCCATGTCGCCCTGCATTCAAGAACCCAAATTGAAGAACCCAATCAAAATCAAATAACTCAAGGAGGGACTGTTACTGTGAGAACGGTGGAGAGAGGTGGCGGTATAGAAAGATTACCTTTCAGGGGAGAGGCCACGGTGTCAATCTGGAGACGCGGAGGTGGGTGGCGCGATTGAGCCTCCTACTGTTTGGGGGTGGACAAAAGAGAGAAGAGAGAAGCACGACGGCACGGCAGCGAGGGCGCGGGAGAGAAGAGAGAAGCACTCTGTCAAACCGAGGGCACTCCACCCTTGGACGAGGGCACTCTACCACTCAAACCGAGGGCACTCTGTCAAACTGAGGGAACTTTGATGAGATGGAAGGCGAAGTAGAGGGGCGCGGCGAGGAGGGTAGGTGGGGTACGGGAGGACGACGACGAGAAGAGGAGCTGCGTGGAGAGACGGCGGCGGAGGGGGTAGCGTGGGTGGGGCTCGAGAGAGATGAGAGGATTCAGATGGGGTGGGGTACGGGTAAAGGGGGCTGTTTGTTTTTTTTAAATTTTAAATGAAATCCAGATCAAGTTTTATTATTTTGGGTTATGCCACGTGGCATGCCACGTCAGCGCCATTAGCGGTCACGTCAGCACAGTCAACTCCCAACCAGCTCCAAGGACTAAAAACAAATTTTCAATTGTCGCATGGACTAAAACCAAACTTTCAAATTTTACAGGGACTAAAAACATAATTAACCCTTTCAAAAAACACAGGTAATCAAATTGTCCTACAATAATTTTCAAGATCATATAGGGCTTTGTATAATCCTACAAAAGTATTCAATACCAGCATATCATTGAATTATCCCACAATATCTAGGGTTATGCGGGTCATCAAATAATTTCACAATTTTTTTTAGTTTGAACGAACAATCGAATTATCCCGCAATTCTAGAGTCATGTGTGTCATCAAATAATCTCACAAAAATTTTCAATACCAATGAGTCATCGAATTATCTCACAAATTTTTTTTAAAGTCAATGAATAATCTCACAACATCTAGGGCCATGAGGGTCTTCAAATAATCCACCAAAAATTTCAATCCCAGCAGGTCATCAAATTAGTACACAATAATTTCAAAATACACGGGTAATCAAATTATCCCACAAATCTTTTCAATGTCACAAAGGTCATTGAATAATTCCTCAATATCTTGGATCATACGGACATCAAGTAATCATATAAAAATTACCAATACCAATGGGTCATCGAATTATCTTATGATAATTTCCAAGACCATATTAATCATGAAATAGTCCCACAAAAATTTCCAATACCAACAATTCATCGAATTATCCCACAAATCTTTTTAATGTCGCAAGGGTCATCCAATAATTTCTCAATATCTTGGATCATACGGACATCAAGCAATCATATACAAATTTCCAATACCAATGGGTCATCGAATTATCTCATGATAATTTCCAAGATCATATGAATCATGAAATAGTCCCACAAAAATTTCCAATACCAACAAGTCATCGAATTATCCCACAAATCTTTTCAATGTCACAAGGGTCATCGAATATCTTGGATCATACGGACATCGAGTAATCATATAAAAATTTCCAATACCAACAGGTCATCGAATTATCTCATTATAATTTCCAAGATCACATGAATCATGAAATAGTCCCACAAAAATTTGCAATACCAACAAGTCATCGAATTATCCCACAAATCTTTTCAATGTCACAAAGGGCATCGAATAATTCCTCAATATTTTGGACCATATGGACATCGAGTAATCATATAAAAATTTTCAATACCAATGGGTCATCGAATTATCTTATGATAATTTCCAAGATGATACGAAACATGAAATAGTCCCACAAAAATTTCCAATACCAACAAGTCATCGAATTATCCCACAAATCTTTTCAATGTCACAAGGGTCATCAAATAATTCCTCAATATCTTGGATCATACAGTCATCAAGCAATCATATACAAATTTCCAATACCAATGGGTCATCGAATTATCTCATGATAATTTCCAAGATCATATGAATCATGAAATAGTTCCACAAAAAGTTCCAATAGCAACAAGTCATCAAATTAACCCACAAATCTTTTCAATGTCACAAGGGGCATCGAATAATTCCTCAATATCTTGGATTATACGGACATCAAGTAATCGTATAAAAATTTCCAATGCCAATGGGTCATCGAATTATCTCATGATAATTTCCAAGATCATGTGAATCATGAAATAGTCCCACAAAAATTTCCAACACCAATAAGTCATCGAATTATCCCAGAAATCTTTTCAATGTCACAAGGGTCATCAAATAATTCCTCAATATCTTGGATCATACGGACATCGAGTAATCATATAAAAATTTCCAATACCAATGGGTCATCGAAGTATCTCATGATAATTTCCAAGATCATATGAATCATGAAATAGTCCCACAAAAACTTCCAATACCAACAAGTCATCGAATTATCCCACAAATCTTTTCAATGTCACAAGGGCCATCCAATAATTCCTCAATATCTTGGATCATACGGAAATCAAGCAATAATATACAAATTTCCAATACCAGTGGGTCATCGAATTATCTCATGATAATTTCCAAGTTCATATGAATCATGAAATAGTCCGACAAAAATTTCCAATACCAACAAGTCATCGAATTATCCCACAAATCTTTTCAATGTCACAAGGGTCATCGAATAATTCTTCAATATCCTGGATCATACGGACATCGAGTAATCATATAAAAATTTCCAATACCAATGGGTCATCGAATTATCTCATGATAATTTCCAAGATCTTATAGATCATGAAATATTCCCACAAAAATTTCCAATATCAACAAGTCATCGAATTATCCCACAAATCTTTTCAATGTCACAAGGGTCGTCCAATAATTCCTCAATATCTTGGATCATACGGACAACAAGCAATCATATACAAATTTCCAATGCCAATGGGTCATCGAATTATCTCATGATCATTTCCAAGATCATATGAATCATGAAAAAGCCCCATAAAAATTTCCAATACCAACAAGTCATCGAATTATCCCACAAATCTTTTCAATGTCACAGGGGTCATCTAATAATTCATTTATATCTTGGATCATACGGACAACGAGTAATCATATAAAAATTTCCAGTATGAATGGGTCATCGAATTATCTCATGATAATTTCCAAGATCATATGAATCATGAAAAAGCCCCACAAAAATTTCCAATGCCAACAAGTCATCCAATTATCCCACAAATTTTTTCAATGTCACAAGGGTCATCGAATCATTCCTCAATCTCTTGGATCATACGGACTCAAATAAAAATTTCCAATACCAATGGGTTATCGAATTATCTCATGATAATTTCCAAGTTCATATATATCATGAAATAGTCGCACAAAAATTCTCAATACCAATAAGTCATCGAATTATCCCACAAATCTTTTGAATGCCACAAGGGTCAACGAATAATTCCTCAATATCTTGGATCATACGGACATCAAGTAATAATATAAAAATTTCCACTACCAATGGGTTATCGAATTATCTCATAATAATTTCCAAGTTCATATGAATCATGAAATTGTCCCACAAAAATTCTGAATACCAATAAGTTATAGATATATCCAACAAATCTTTTCAATGTCGCAAGGGTCATCGAATAATTCCTCAATATTGTCGATCATACGGACATCAAGTAATCATATAAAAATTTCCAATAACAATGGGTCATCAAATTATCTTATGATAATTTCCAAGATCGTATGAATCATGAAATAGTCGCATAAAAATTTCCAATACCAATGGGTCATCGAATTATCTCATGATAATTTCCAAGATCTTATAGATCATGAAATATTCCCACAAAAATTTCCAATATCAACAAGTCATCGAATTATCCCACAAATCTTTTCAATGTCACAAGGGTCATCGAATAATTCCTCGATATCTTGGATCATACGGACATCAAGTAATCATATAAAAATTTCCAACACCAATGCTTCATCGAATAATCTTACGATAATTTCCATGATTGTATGAATCATGAAATAGTCCGACAAAAATATCCAATACCAACAAGTCATCAAAATATACCACAAATCTTTTCAATGTCACAAGGGTCATCGAATAATTCCTCAATATTGTCGATCATA
>QANU01017864.1:2557-70779 GCA_003254905.1 Nissolia schottii
AGAAGGCTAATTTAAAAAATTAACTAATGGTAATAAATGATTACTTCAATGCTAGAGAATAATAATTTGTGTGTAGTCTTCTATCACAACTTGTCTTTTGTTTGTATTGATTGATAGCAATATAATGCACAAAAGTCACCATGTGACTTGTACTTCTATCGACTTGTGAAGTCAAATGGTTGGATTTGAACTGGATAGAAGCGCTAGTTCAATATCTTTACCTTAAAAATTGTCATAGTGTGATCACACTAATTTTGACTTGAGACAATGTATCACAGAGTTGTGTAAGTTCTATACACTTGTATATCTTGTATTTTTGAATAACATACAAAAACAGTTCAATAGCCCACAAACGCTATATATACAAGTTATGCATTGTTCTTTCACTTAGCAGCGTCAACAAAAATTAGTGGACAATATATTGAACACTATATATACTTAAGTTATTGTTGCCTTGTTCAAATTTATGTCATATGTGAACCTATTTAGTTGAAGAGAAAGAATATATCTCACATATAAGCCATTATAAGAATATATCTCACATATAAGCCATTATCATTAAGACATCACAAAATCTAAATATAATGTCAATATACTTCCCAACGTGTTCAAATAAGACATAAAAGGCAGGTCTAATTTTCTATTGTTCTGACATTCAACTATTATATATAACCACAACTACACAATTAGTTAATCATTACACAAAATAGTTCATCATTCCACATAGTCGTATACATAAATGAAGTAGACACTTAGTAATCCCAGTTTGACACAAGAAAAGTTCAACGCCATCAAAAAGTTAAACGGCAATAGTTCAAAAAAGCAAAAAAAACAATTGCTGATAAACAACAATTATATGCCAGGGTGCAAAACATGATTCAGGGACCCTCCAATACTCCTGTTTATAATGGTCTTGATTTCATCTTGATTGAACCCTTCAAATCGTTAGAACTTGACATCTGAATGAGTAGATCGTTGTCCCCATCAACTAAGCTTTCTTTTTCCACCTTAAGCTGCTTTCGCTTAGCAGGTATAATCAGTGATGATAATGTTGCAGATTCGTCGACAAAGTCCTACACACGCAGTACACAATCTCACAACTACAATTTTAATATGAAAGTTCAAATTCTATAAACCAAAAACTTTCAGAATCACCTGATGATTTAGTGCAGAAACGGAACTGCAGAAACGAAACATGACGCAGTTGGTTTACAAAAAAGAATAGTTTGGATTGTTATATACATTTGAAGAACCATTTAAAAAAAACCAAAAAAAAGGAAGGAAGCATTTGTGAGATACATTTGAAGTTCTATTTCTAAAAAAAAAAATGAAAAAAAGACAGGAAGCACATATGTGAGATACATTTGAAAAGGAATAGCACAGTTTCTATTGCTAAAAGAAATGGGAACATGAGTTAGTGTTTACAAAAGAAGAATAGTTATGTTTGTTACATNTTCCACATAGTCGTATACATAAATGAAGTAGACACTTAGTAATCCCAGTTTAACGCAAGAAAAGTTCAACGCCATCAAAAGGTTAAACGGCAATAGTTCAAAAAAGCAAAAAAAAAACAATTGCTGATAAACAACAATTATATGCCATGGTGCAAAACATGATTCAGGGACCCTCCAATACTCCTGTTTATAATGGTCTTGATTTCATCTTGATTGAACCCTTCACATCGTTAGAACTTGACATCTGAATGAGTAGATCGTTGTCCCTATCAACTAAGCTTTCTTTTTCCACCTTAAGCTGCTTTCGCTTAGCAGGTATAAACAGTGATGATAATGTTTCAGATTTGTCAACAAAGTCCTACACACGCAGTACACAATCTCACAACTACAACTTTAATATGAAAGTTCAAATTGTATAAACCAAAAACTTTCAGAATCACCTGATGATTTAGTGCAGAAACGGAACTGCAGAAACGAAACATGACGCAGTTGGTTTACAAAAAAGAATAGTTTGGATTGTTATATACATTTGAAGAACCATTTAAAAAAAACCAAAAAAAAGGAAGGAAGCATTTGTGAGATACATTTGAAGTTCTATTTCTAAAAAAAAAAATGAAAAAAAGACAGGAAGCACATATGTGAGATACATTTGAAAAGGAATAGCACAGTTTCTATTACTAAAAGAAATGGGAACATGAGTTAGTGTTTACAAAAGAAGAATAGTTATGTTTGTTACATACATTTGAAGAACCATTTCCAAAAAAGAAAAAAGAAAAAAAGAAGAATTCATCAATACTTATTCATTTAACAAAATAAAACAAAAAAGAAGCAGAATCCATAAATACTTTCAAAGCAAAGATACATGTAAAGCTGAATTCATCATACTTTAAAAGCAACATGTAAAGCTAAAGATGACTTACTGACCCCTTTTAGTGTTTGATGACTTGCCGCTTTTTACATGCAGCTTCAGCTTTAGGTAGTCAATATGCTTCATGTGGAAAATATGTCAACCTCAATTCAAATGACAAACTTGGAAAATCTGTCACCAATAAGAAATCAAAGAATGGAAAAATCACAACTTTCTAGAAGGATATTTATCAAAGAAGAAAATGAGGACAAATGTATCTAATAGATTAGATGAAAAAAATCAAAGGAACTAAAAGTGGAAAAAGATTCAAAACTAAAAAGATAGAACAGAAAATGATGGTGAGAGTACTATTGTAGGAGCTTTAAAAAAGTGGTGCTTTAGGTGTAACCATAGTAAAAGAAATGATTTATTCTGGATTGACATGAAAGAATAAATAAATAATTTATTCTGGTTGTTGTTTGCTGATGAGCCAATGTCAGCATACATGTTCAACATCTATAAATAAACCATGAGAAAGTTAGCTTAGTTAGAGACTAAATCTGGGGCACATCTTCAACACATATGCTATCCTTACACATTTACAGTTCATCTGAAGTTTGAATTGAGCGTGAGTTCTAATCTAAGCCTTCATCCATATTAATTTTTCCTGTTAAAAAGCATAATTCCTAAAAAATGTATCAATTCTTAGAATTTTCAATATTTGTAGTATGATACATTTACAGTTCATTTGAAGTGAGCATGAGTTCTTTTCTAAGCCTTTAACGCATATTAATTTTCCCTATTAAAAAGCATAATTCTTTTGACACTATTGCTTCTTTGGTTTGAATTTGTTACTGTGTGTTTTGTATATAAGTTTGACTTGTCCTGCTCTTCAATGTTACATTTGCAGGCCCTGGATGTACTTGGCAACACCAAATGGTGAATAAATAGAAGAATGATTGGTGTTGTAAAGTCCATCATGGTCTGGAGGAGGCAACATTGCAGGCCTGATTGATCATATAGATGTAAGCATAAACTGTTAAACTACCTTTTAAGATATAGATGGGGGACAAATTTTGAAGTTTTCATAAAAATATTTTGACAAACCTTGACGTCATTAAGAAAACCTTGACAAAAAAATTAGTTTAGTATAATCACCACTTGCCGAGATGGATCAACTTGTTCACTACTAAGATGCGCACTCCTAACATCAGTAGGACTCTATATCAATATTGAGTGTAGGATTTACAACATACCTTCTGGCTGGCAAATTGGTAAAAACTATAGTGTAAACATCACCTTTTTTGTCCTTGTTCAGAACCTCCTAAATGACTGCAACATAAACTTTTATATGTTACTCAAACTTCTTCAGTTTCGCCTCAGAAAGGAGATCAAATGTGGCAGTCATTTCTTTATCGATCCTGCAAGAAGTGATAATGTTTATTTCTTGAAACACAATTGTCATTGAAAATAAGGTAGGTGTGACAGAATTGAGATATAGTCTCACCTATTTCATGTTTTATTTCAACATAAAAAAATACTCATTGTCATTGTCATATCTATTACAAAGTTCAAACGGACAAATACCACTTTACAAATGTATGGTAAAGAAATAATCAAGGAGCTGAATAATCAAGACGACTAAGAAAGAAAATGTAAAAAATAAGAAGAAATGAAAAAACTTCTCAAATAAGAATTCATAAATCACTAAAAAAGGGGTGTAACACTCTTTAGTAAAAGAATGTAAACATGAGGTGCTAGTACTAAACATCCAGATATGCAGTGAATACCCAAATTGAGTTAGTGCCATCCCCACATCAAAATAATAGAAGAATCAAAAGAGAGAAAGAACATTGAAGAGGAAGAATGGGATAGTTCGAAGTGTAATATACATCACTGGAGCGTAGCTTCTGTACTCCTTCCAACCTAACATTGTTATCAATTAATGGAAGCCAAAGAATCAAAAAATAACTTGCTATAATTACAAATAAATAGAAGCAAATAAAAATAAAAAAAAGGAGCATAATTAGATTCAATTTTTTCCGTTTACCAAGGGCAAACAAAATCAGCAACAAAAAATGGCATAGACCATATTTCGTATGCTAAAATGGATAGAGCAAAACTAAATTTCATTGCAAGGTTCCAAGAACCATACCTATAGGATCCTTGAATTTGCATTTGGCATCACTTAGCATAGAAGAGTCCTAGTATGCCTATTTGAATGTCATATTTACATTTAAAAATAACTAAATAAAATACAGTACCAAATTTCTCGCCGTTTTGGTGGTGGCTTCTACTGTTGTCTCAAACAGAAATTTCACAGGGAGATGAAGCTGTGTGAGGACTGAGGAGGAATATGAGATGGAAATGGAAGAGAGTCTTGAGAGACTGAGAAAGAGTCTTGAGAGAGAGAGACTTGAGAGTTTGACAGAGAGAAAGAAAATGCGGCAGGTTCTTCAGTGGAGGCTTCCTTCGGAAGCCACTTCAAAATGGGATGCATTGAGTGGGACGCCGCACGTGAGGATCACGTGAGGACTGTTTGGGCGGGAAAAAATTGACTGAGAGTGCGACGCGTGTGTTACAAAGGTGTGGGTCCCACCTGAGAGTTTCTGGCTTTAATATATAGATAGATATAGTCACAATAGAGATCAAAATGAGTCACCCCGTTGAAGATGCTCTAAGGCCTTCGTACTTTTTGTACAATAAAATTTGTGCTTGTCCTAATGCATGACTGCCACAATAAATATATCTATTATCTATTTATCTCTCTCTTTCCATATATATGTGTGTACACAAAACACATATATTTAGGGATCGGAGCCTCATTAACTCGAAGAAGGGCGACAGTCACCTTTAAAATTATATATTTTTTTTTAATTGTGTGTGTGTATATATACATACACACTCACCCCACTAAAAAAATTGTATAGTTATATCGTAATTAAAGTAAAATGTTTGTTGCATCCAGTTTCACAATTTTATTCCATTCTTTTTTAGTTTTTAAACTCACTCTTTTTATTTTTATTGTTTCTTTCTAAATTGGAAGAGGAAGAGAACGTGTTATTTCTCAGCTCATTACTTTCACTACTAAAAAAATGTGAATTACTTGCAAAAATTTGCTGCGAATTTTTTTCCCTTAAGTAATAGCTATGAATTATGTTGCAAATTTTTGTTTTCAATCAAGGCAATGGACATTTTGGTAAGAATTACAAAATTCACAATAAAATCCCCAAGTAGGTTTTTCTGCAAAAGGAGAATAATATTTAGCTACAAATTTTGTTGCAAGTTATTTCACTAGTAAGAAATCCACAAATAATTTTGTAGGGAGCAACAGAGAAAAAAATGTCAAAAGGTTTGATCAACACTATTTTTGTAGCTAAATCAACAGGAAATCATATCTATGAACTTAATTGTAAATTTTTACTACTGATTTAGTTGCGACTTTTGTTTCATGTGAATTTTACGACGAATTTTCTTGTTGCGAATTTTCTTGCGAACTACTTTTTGCCGATTTTGTTGTAAAATTGCGGATTTTCTTGAAAACTAGTTTGTTGCAAATTTTGTTGAGAATTTTCTTTGTTACAGATTTAGCTGTGAGTTTGCTTTATTACGGAATTTTTTTGCGGAATTTTTTTGTTGAGACTTTTTTGTTGCAAATTTAGTTGCGAGTTTGCTTTGTTAGCTACAGATTTTCTAGTGAATAGTTTACTTTGAATTTATCTACAAATTTCTTTGTGAATTTAGCTACAAATTTAGTTGTTGCGAATTTAGCTGCAAATTTTCTTTGCTGCAAATTTATTTTGCTGCATGTTTTCTTGCAAATTTATTTGTTGTGAATCAGCACCACCATCACTGCCGCCACACCATTTTGCCACCATTATCTCTACCTTCACCCCATTACTACCACTGTGTTCATCACCACCGCCATTATTATTATTGTTGCTGTTGTTATTATTATTATCATTATTATTATTATTATTCTGTATTTATTAAGAGTGTAAAAAATTATATTAATTTATAATTCAACTATGTGTTTCCTTTTTTATTTTTCATATTCCTGTCTTGTTATTTTTCTCAAAATTTTAGACCATTTTTTAAAACTAATTAAGTCATAGTTTCTATCATTTCTCCCATTTTTTTAACTCCTTGTAATGTATATAATTAAACCAAAAACAAGTAAAAACTAAACAAAGGCATAAAATTATTACACAAATTAGAGGATATATATATATATATATATATATATATAGCTTATGAGAAAAAAAAGGAAGCAAAGACAGGGAAAGGAATTAGATAGAGAAGATGACATCAAGTTAAAATTGTGGTGGTGGCAATGAAGATTATGTTGAGTTTATGAGGAACTAATGTGTAGGAATAAGGATGACGTTGCAGTTTGAGAAAAAAATATAAGTTTGTTGGGAAGGAGTAGAAATAAAGGGAGGAAAAAACGTTTGGTTGCACTTAACTTAAAGATGAGATATATAGAATAAAATTGAAGTGAATGATGAACAAGAGAGAGAGAGAGATTTGTGCTTTGGAATGATGAACAAGAGAGAGAGATCTGTGTTTTGGACCCTTGAATGTTACTTAAGGATATTTTTTTTTGTAACATACTATAGATTAATAATACTGCAAATCATTTACCAACTTATGGGTTTCATATTTAGTCATGTTCTTAAGAGACTTTTTGACACTTAATATATGTGATTTTGTGGTATAATTTTAAAGTTGGTTTGAACTTTCATTTTCCTAAATCTTCCACCATAAATGGTACCACAACTAGAATTAATAACGCAAGTCATACATCGAACAACAAAAGGATGGGAAAGAAATTTTTAGTTATAAAAGAAAGTGTGTTGTAAACCTAATAATAACAACTTAAGTCCCACATCGAACAACACAAATAAGTAAAAACAAACATTTTAGTTATTAAAGAAAGGGTGTTGTGAGTTTAATAACTCATTATTAAGCTTTAAAAGTTAAAAGGTCCACAAATCCTGTTTGTATTTATTTTCTAATTTATTAAAAGAAATAATAAATTTTTTATTTAATGGTTCATTGGTCTAGTGCAATTTGTTCATCGGTTCACATGTTTCTTTATTGGATTGTTGATTATTGAATATTAGCAAATTGAATAGTTGTAAAATTATTTGCAAAATTTTTGTCATGTTACTTGCAAAATTTGTTAAGGATTAAAAAAAAGCTACACATTTTGATACGACATGTGTACATATAGAATTTGCTACGAAATTTACATATGTAACTTCCTCCAAAATTTACTTGCAAATTTGCTATGAATTCTACTTGTGAAATTTTTTATGAAATTTACCTGCAAACTTTGTTGCAAAATCTACCTGCAAATTTTCTTATGAAATGTTTCATGTGAAAAAATTTGCATCAAAATTTGTAGCATAGCAAATTTTCTTCCAAAAACCTAATTGGCCAAGAAAATTATTTGCAAAATTTTGTAGTTTCTTATAAAAAAAATTTGCAAGTAAGTACCTACAAATTTTGAAATTCACAACTATTACCTACCACTTTATTGCTTGTGAATCCTAATCTACAAAAAAATTGACAGAAAATGTGATAACCTACGAATTTTAAGGCAAATCCATAAGCGAGACAGAGATGCAGAAGATATGCAGAACATTATTAGCCGAATGATGGGATCAGAGAAGCCGAAATCCAAGAGAGTGTTTTCCAAAAAAACTTTACTTAATGCTATCATACATTTTGTGGAGATCAATCTTCAAAAGCATATGACCCCTCTTTTTTATGGACTTCCTCATAAAGTGAACAATTTGTTGGACATTAACATCATTCGTAAAAAATTGCTCTGGAACAACCCCACAAGCTTTAAGAGAATAGGTTGAATCTTGTTTACCAAAACCTTTGAGAGCACCAGGTATCTGACATTGCACAGGCTAATAGGATGAAATTGCGAGAAATGGACAGTTACATCCTCTTTAGAAATGAGAACAATCAGTTTCGAAGATGCACTGAACTAACATATTAAGTTAACCTTCCGAGAATCAACAAACAAAATAGCTAACATTATTGTTGATTTACTCTATACACACATTAAGCAATCACAATTTTTTCCCTCTTTCTGATTAAATAAATCATCTATTAGTATCTATGAAAATTAGGTCCTTCTTACTGCATGCATGGCACTCTCTCATCAAGAATTTTTACCTCCCAAAAGTACTTCCCTCTCTCAACACACTTTTTTGAGCTAAAATAATAATTAAACAATATATAATACAAAAATTTACAAAATAATATATATCAATCTTGCTCATTTTTTTCTTTTTTAAGAATACATTCATTTTTCTTAAAAGATATTTTTATTAAAAAGCCTTTTTCTCTATTTTTTCAAAAGAATAGTATTAATTTGACATCATACTTTGTGTAACCATCCAACTACCTCTTTCACAAACATCACGAGACTCGTACACTTACAAGTGTGGGGCCCATGATGTTTGTGGAAGGGGTGGTTGGGTGGCTACACCAAGTTTAGTGTCAAAGTAGCATTTTCTTTTTCAAAGCATTTAATTTGTGTGCATGTGTGTGTGTGTATATATATATATATATCTTCCATCTCAACTGTAATTTAGGCTAAAATTGAAAATGTTGTTGCTCTCAAAAAACACAAGTCATCTTTTTGTGTTTAGTAAATAAAAAAGTTAGATAACCTTTGCTTCTGACTTGTGAGAGTCAAATATGCTTTTAGGATCCCTCAATTAATGTAGTTTTTCTTGTGCTATCTAAAATGTAAAAGGTTTAAATAACCTTGAGTTTAAGTAGAACTCCGACTTTATCCATTTATCCATCGTCCTTGTCAATCCTTTTATTATTTATGCTTATTCTAGTCATTTTATATTTTATGAGTAATTTTATAGTACATGTACCTAACACTATTTTATGGTTTCTGTTCACCGAGAGCCATTTTTATCAGATTTTACCAAACAATATTATTGTAACTTTTTAAAAGCAGTTTTGCGAGAGTTTAAAGAGTTCAACAACTTTTAAAAAGACACTGATTTACCAAACCAAGCCTTAGTGTTATGGACTCCCATGACACTAGCAATAGTTGTTTTTTTTTTTTTTTCATACACTAGCAATAGTTATGGTCCAAGGTTGTATTAAAAAATTAAATTACTTAATCAATAATATAAATTAAAAATAAAATTAAAGGCATCACTCAATCAATAAGAACGTCTGATCTAAATGGCAAAATACTTTTTATCACAAGAATCATTCATATATAAAGTTGTCTTGGAACTGATCAATAGATCACCCAACTTTACCGTCTTTGTTTTTTGGTCGTGACCTACCCAAATTTTACTTGTGCGTGACCTATTCATTATTAGAAGCCATTATAAGTAACGACCATACTAACTTAGGGGCCGGGTTAAATTGCATGTTTGGTCAAATCACCGTAGTTAGCTATACAACTCAACTGCGTGGGTATGTAAAATTATAATAAAATGTCCTAGAACATAGCTGAACATAATAACTACTACTACTTACATTCAAAAATCTCAAAATACACCATTTTGGAGTAGTTGCGACTTTCGCAAAGTAATTAGCAATGCAATTAGTGTCAATCTACATTGTTAAAATAAAGTTTGACTGCCATATAAAATTGAGGAAGTGCCCTAATTTTTTTTCACTTGAAATAATTATTAAGTTATGCATAACGTTCATGTTAGATTAGCTAACCTTTTCAGAACTAATGACACAATTTAAGTTTTTCTTGAAAATTCCACGGATCATTGTTTATAGCATTTGATTTTCTTCAAACACCCATAATAAAAAAGCATCACTTCTAAAAAAATATCTCAAAAAAAAAAAAAAACACCAATAGGGTCTCCAATGCATTTTGTTCTTGACACTACAAATTAAATGTCAAAACACAAGCAAATTAAAACTTCAAAAATTTGAATTATACAAATTAATCAAACTCAATTCAAATTAATCAATTGGAAAAAGCCAACTACTCTCAAGAATTGTTGATTTAGTGAAAAGATATGTAATAACATTAATATTACAATGTCTATAAGCGAATGTAAGGGTTACATAAATTACTAAAAAGATATGCATTGATATTAATAATACTAGGTCTGCAGGTAGAATACCCTTTCCTCGTCAAGTATATTTTAAGCCTACAAATTTATATAAAATAAAGTGTAGATGAAGAATAAGGGAACTGTATCCTGGTTCTAACATCAACCTATGTCAATCATTAACATGAGTTGGTCACATATATTCTTTATTTTAGATTGCTTGCCCGGTATCCGGGGCTTACTCTTGACTAATCTGAGTCGACCCGGGTCGCGCACCTGGCTATGGCGAGTGAGTCTCCCAGTTGGGATAACTGCGTACACAAGGTCTCGAACTCGGGACCTTACTTAAGCGATACCAAGCCGCTTACCACTTGGACCAACCTCCGTGGTCACATATATTCTAATAAAGGAGGAAGTAAAGTTTAACGATGCTAAGAAAAAATACATCAGGCTAACATACAAAAAAGACATCGCAATGAATTGAAGACATAAGAAAGTTTTTAAAGAAAATGATGAAATTATTTGGAATAAGAGATAGCTAGGCAAAGAAACTACGAAGAAATTTTTTTAAAATTGAATACACAAGTTGTCAGCTACGGCATTTCTCTAGCTTTTCTTGCAATATGTATATACTCTGAAGAACACAGATTAATCAACATATGTATGTGTTTTTTTCATCTTTCTAACACGAAATGAAAATGACCAACGATGATAGTGTTAAGACTGTATTTGGAGTTGGATTCTTGTACAATTGGGAGGGAGAATAATATGAAAAATTTTACTTTGATAGAAGAATATAATAGGTTTTCATCAATTGATGGGATAACAATGGTAATTAAGTGAATTTAATGGTTACATAGATTGCAAAAATAAATGGTATTGCATCACCTCTTCAATGAATATTAGCAATTGTGGAAAACTTGATGAGGGAAAGGGTATTAGCTGCAGTCATATGTGAAGAGAAAGGAGGATTAGAGGAATAAGAAGTTGACTACTTGTCAAAAAATCTGATGTGACAGAACGTAAAGAGCTTATATGAATATTAATACATTATAAATAAATAGATGGTATATTTTCACATCTATAATCTATCATTCTTAATAATCCATTTGCAATTGTACCCAAATCCGTCAAAATGCCGAGTCAACGCCCGAAGTCCTGAATTGTTTAGTGACAGTTTATGTTTTGTCTTTAAATGTATGAATTTTTCTAACAAATGTCTTTTATGATATTGATTGGTCAAGGATATAAGAGCATAAAGTTGTGAAGTATCTATAAATTCAATACATTAAAAACTTAAAATTCCTATATTTTCAATTAAAAACTTTGAGAAATTATTGTATTATTATGGAACACATCCTTTTGAATTGTGCTTTGCTCTAATAATATATGATGTTTTAAATTTTTTTAAAAAATGTGATTTTATATTATCAATTGATGTTGAAATATTATATTATGTTATATTTGAATAGATAAGCACAATTTACCTGATGGTCTATAATTATGCAATAATTTTTTTTTAAAAGAATTGCTCTTAATTTTGTAATTAGTGCCTTAAAAGTAAAAGCACTTGTTATAGCAATCCAATAGGCTTCCCCCTACTTGTAGTTGTCGGATACAAACCCAATCAACCAACATTCTCTGGATTACGACAACGTTACGTGAAGCCTTCAAAATCACAAACTTGTCTTCCATTGTTATAACTTAATAAACATGGTTGTATCAATTTTTCAAAATAGATAGGTACTAGTCCAAACACACTTGTCGGGAGGTCGAAGTAATATAAATTTTTGAGTAAATAATCAATTTGGTCCAAAATTTTATTTTAACATCAATTTTGTTCTTAAAAAATTAACTTGAATTCTATTCTATCAATTCAAAATTTGATATCAATTTAATTTACACTGTCAAATTCCACTTTTTAATCTTACTTGACTTACATAAATGAATGACCAAATTGATTTCAAATTTTAAAATGGTAGAACTAAATTGATGTCAACATTTTTTTCCATACCAAATTAATATCCAAATGAAAATGTTAGGCTTAAAGTAATGTCAAAAAAATTTTAGGAGCAAATTAATATCGAAATGAAAATGTTCCGACAAAATTGAGTATTTACTCTGGATTTTTTTTTTTACGTATACATTTTTGTCCTTTATTATTTACACATTTAGCACAATCCACAACTCAATGTTTAATTTGACAGTGATGAATCAACACGACTTAGACGTTTCTTCCTGTATCTCCATGCAACTTGAATGCGCATTGCTGCAAGGGATCTCCAATAATGTGATTCATACCTAACACATAACAGAATTATCAAATGATTAGGCCAATCATGGATCTGGAAGAAAAAAAAAATTGAGCTTACTACAAGTGAATACCATACAAAGTTGCTAGTTTTCTTTGTTGCATTATGCATAAAAAGCCTTTCTTCTTTTTTCTCTCCCTATTTTTATGTTTCGAACTTTTGAGAGGTAAAACATGAATTTGACTCTTAGGTGTTGTATCAAATCTAAACCATTCCTCTTTATTTTCAAATATGCAATGGTTAGGCTTTAGTGACAATGAATCATTGGGAACAGCACTCTGAATGAGAACATGTAGATAGCTATAGTGATACTTGTACAGTCCTTGTCATCACAAATCCCTCAGAGACTTTAAGGTGGACTCATCTGGACTACTAGAAAAAGGAAAAGTTATAGTAGGTCCAAGGTGTGACATCTAGGAGGGATTTGTGAGTATAAATTCTGCACAAAGTATCATTAATATTTAGTTAATTAGTTTTCATTTTTGTAAGCCATAATATATCCAGATACAATAAGATAAAGGAATGACCTTAGAGCTCCTTGAACATCCGGACTCCGCAAGAATCTAGTGAAAAGGATTGTGATTTCTTCAAGGTGTGGGGCGCGGAGTGAAAATGCCTCCACATTTGTTAAGCATCTTACTGTCCTGTTGCTAAGTAACCTTTGTCCAGGAAGCCTTACTTTTCTGCCGTCTGCAGGAGAAATCATATTGACGAATAATGTTACCCATTTGCCAGACATGAAGGGTACATGTGATTTCTGTTTTCATTTCCTGTTTCCATTATATGTTTTCAATTTATTTTTTGTTTTTCAGGATTTTGTGAAAGAAATAGTAAAAACAAGAAAATGGTTTATACTGTATCTTTCACAAAATCCTAAAAAACAAAAAGTAAATTGAAAACATAATATGAAAACAGAAACCAAACATGCTCAGATTGCTTATTATTGCAATTCCTGCTGAACTCAACAATAAAATATTTAACAGGCATGTTGTCATTGCATCAAGTATTGCTATGCTATACTTATACCTGTGCTAACTGAAGAATGTTCAAGATACCATGTCAGAAGCTCTTCACCACAAGCATCCCCTTCGGATAAGGGAAGTCTGATTCCGTCTTCTCCAATGCTCTCCAATTTACCACGCACCACGAGTACCATCTTATCCACTAGACCACCTTGACACAAAAGTGTGCTTCCTTTGATGTATGTCTTTGGTCTTAGTCTCTCACAAATGGCATCTAAGATAGGTTCATCCATAAGAGAGAATATTCGAACCTGCATATGTTTTAAGATCCTAAGATTATGGGACACAAGTTTCTGTGAAATCTAAAAGAAAATCAAATCATCATTGCGGAAAACTTTCAGGATAGTTTGACATAATTTGGTCTTTTATATATCATTGTTTTCGTGTCATGATGAATGCATGCAACTTTTCCTTCAAAATGATTTTTATATTTAAACTCCTAGCCGATTGTATCAGGATACAGATAAAAGACCTAAGAAAAAAAATGGAATTTTAAATGAAATGGTGGCTGAGATTTTAAAGCTCAACTAACACCTAAACCATGTAATTATACTCCACTTAATGAGTAAGCATAACTTGTTGTAATTACTTTATAGCACAAATATGCCAGTGTATTACTTTCTTAACATATTTGAAGACGTGACGTCTTATGTCTCTCTGAAGATCTTCTGGTAAATTCTCCTTAAGCATTTCTTCATTCACTCCCCTTGTTGCAGCCCAAGAATACCGTTCAGCCTGTCTTACTCTCCTGCATTATAGACATATTATCTTTCACTTGTACGTTGCATGTGGTCCAAATTTTCTTGTTACCTAAATAAATATGAAAAATACTAGACATACTATTTTTTTTTAGTATTCAGGGCTATGGACACTATATTCAAGGAAAAAAAAGTCAGTAGCTCTTCATGTGTGTACATTGTAAGAATATCTATGTCTACCATTATTAGAAGTAGGAACTAAATTCAAAAGGTTGGCCAATAAGATGATCTCAATAGTAATTTTACATATGTTTCAGGATTATATGTATAGTGTGGTTAATCATTTAATGAACAAACATGCAGAAACGTTAGCATATTTGTATACAAATGCAAGTAAATGCAACAATAAATTCCAAATTATCCTTTGCTTACTAGTTTTGTCTTGCATGTATTCTGTAAAACAATCTTTTTGACTTGGAACAGTTAATTGCTAATGTATACTGTCAAGGAAAGGAGTTGTGGTGTGGAATGGTAGTAGCCGTGGTGTGTTAACAAATAACAACCAATTGAATAGAATCAAATGATTGAAAAATATGTTTATTTCTATTTTTGGCATTGTGATTTGATTCATGAATAGAATGGGAAAATAGTATACCTTCTTAGATTTTCTGGTAAGCGCCGATGGCTCATCCATTGCTCAACATCACGGCCTCTAAGTTGCATTTCTAGCTTCCTGGAAAACAGATGAAAAAAAATGCATTTCAAGCATACTGACACCATGAACACATTCGAACTTGGCTATCAAAGTTTGATTAAGACTTGCAGCACTGGATAAGGTCTACCTCCGTCCAAGAGCCTGAAGAAAGTTCTGTATGTTTCCAATGAAAAGTGCAAAAAGCAAGAGTCCCAATCCTATAATGGCCATAGTAAAAAGCACTTCCCACACAAAATTGCTAGGGACTTGATTACCAGCCAGAGTACTGATTTGCTGTATAAATATCATCACAGGGCATAATTATTAGCTGTTACACTTACAGACATCAAATTATTTATGTGCTTTCACCTAGTAGTATTAGTTTTCAGGAGTATTGGTAAACGATTAATCTCCACAATCGACATGGTATCATTGTTCCTACAATCAAAATCCAAGGATTTCAAGCCTTCTCTCCTCGGATCATCTATCTAAATGATAGTTGCCGCTACAACAAAATGTGAGCATCTGCTTCGTTACACTTCAAACCCAAATGAATTTACCATGAAGAGAGTGCAAGATATTGAAAAGCATCCATGTCATGAATTTATCCAACTACATCAATTAAGTACAAAACTTTTGTGCAATTTTACACTTAGATAGCTAAGTGTTTACAATTGTCAAATTATTTTGATAACACTGGTTACTGCTATGTAAATATTTTATACTGACAATTACTTATATATTTCATTGGTTAGGTAGACCAAAATCATTTTCCACAATGATCTATTGAGTGGTGTGGTTGAGTCAAATTTCACACTAGTGTCATTTGATCCTCACCATAGATGTAGAAAATGACTACTGAAGTAATAAAAATATAAATAAACAAATAAACAATGAAATGCATACCTGGAATCCCCAAAACAGAGAATACACGTATTTGTTGACTACATTAGTTTCAGTAGTAAGTGGTACAGCCTTTTCATAGATCCCATAAGCAAAACCACCACTGGAAGGGGGATTCAAACAGGCTATAGCATCAGTATTGTTGTTCCATTGATTTGATTTTAGGCCAGACCAATTGCTTCCATCATGGCCATGCCCACAATCAATGAATTCCATGCATCCAGGAATTTTTGATTTATGGCAGGCATTTCGCAAACATTGGTTTACCCTCTGGTATGAGGAAGAGGGAGAAAAGAATGAAGTTAGTAAATTGAACATTTAACCTTCTTTTGCTGAATTATATTCCTAATTTAAATTTAATCTCTCACTAAAGCATCAAACGAAACATAATAACTTTGACAGTTGAATTTCACAACCAATATTGCAGTAACAATTAGAAGGATTGCATTTATGAGGACATAATATTGTGAGCAATGCTAAACCACCAGAAAAATAGCCAGAGTACAAGAATATTTATTTAATGGAATAAAATAATAGGCACCACTTACCCATCAACAAGTATGCAACATTATAATTTATTACAGTAAATAATTTCTACTAAAATTTTGTTCGAGCGTAAAAATCTCATTAAATATGATAATAAAAACATATTATATAAAATGACATTGAAATATGGATTCAAGTTGACCACACATCATTTCTTATGCCTTTTCTTTTGCTCTTAGCAGCATTTGAGGGTGTAAGTATGCAATTTGTAGCCTATGCTGCTAAAAACAATAGTCATATGGAAGGTGAGAATTTACAGCATCATGAAATTTGGTGAAGAAATTTGGTATATTTTGAAAACAAGTTTCAATTGCAGTTTCCACTCACCTGTAGACCAAAGAGGTACCAGCAAGAGCCAACAACATGTCCAGATAGCATAACAATTAGAAGGTTTATTACGAAATTTGCCCAGGCTGACTCAAATATAAATCCTGTTGGAGACTGGCCAAATAGAAGCGGCAGGAACCTGAATAACCTGGGAATATACTGCACTAGGATTGCTGCACGCAGAAGATTCTTAGCATAATTTGCTCCACCGAATGATTTTGGCAGGAAAAACAATATCATTATCTGCACATATTTTACTATAAATGTCAGGATTGTTGAGAATCATTTCCCAATGATTTTGGCAAGTACCTAAATCAATAATAGCCTCTATATTTTTATTTTTTTCTACATATTGAAAACCCTTCCCTTGATTACCACCTACTTTTTCTCAAGCACATATGTTCGTGTCCACATGCAAGTTATTCCTCCGAATGAGACACCAAAACGAGAAATAAATGCATTTCACTTCAAACTTGAACATAGAACAAGAAGCAGTTTATGAACATAAAGATAGAAAGAGGAGAACAAAAATCTACCAAGTCCTTCCACAGCATGAAAGTTGTTAGAGATAAAAATCATTTTGTAGCATATAACTAGCAGATTAAGCTTTTAGGTTAATTGATTCTTGAAAAAATATCAAAGCCTCTATGACTAATTGTCTAGAGAATGATCCTCGTTGCTCCCATTACCTGGATTAAATTCAATTTCAACACATTGTAAGGAGGGACCATGGCATGACTGGTTCTAGTAGAAAAGGTTTGGCATATGGTAGTCCCTAAAAAATACACCCATTCCCAATTTGGTCCCATGCAGATTAATGCTATGAATTTAATCCTTTAAAGTTGTAATCCTCAATATTTCAGTGAAGTCTAGACTATGCATGACTCACCTTCATTATTTGGATGCAAGGAAAACATATTGAGAGATTGAACTTTGCTGCAACAAATCGATAAAATTAATGTGTAATATGCCAAATTGATGGATGATAGCAGCTTAAACTTTTAAAGATTGGCTCTTGACAACAGTAATTACAATAGATCCTATCAAAGAGAAAACATTTTCCATTTATTCCTTATTTATTTAGGACAACCATACCCAAACTAAATAATTGACATCTCAAAAGAAACAAGTAATGAAAACCTCAAATGCATGACAAACCTAAATTCCTGTATTTGGGGAAAAACAATTATGGACTGAATCTCTAATACATCAAAATATTAAAATCATAATAAACTCAAACCGATTATCTGAATAAAATGGCAACATCAAGGGCCTTCATGTTTCACTTTTATATCAAAGATACAAGGCAACTGAAAATTTAACTATGCAAGAACATATATCTATCGAGATGACTAGAAAATATATAGTTTTGAATCTGATGATCTATAGAAAAAGGAGAGAAAATATCAGTAAGTTTCATGCTCAGTTGAAAAGCTTGTATATCTCATAATTCATATTAGAAACTAAGCTGTATGTAGAAATGGATACCTGAAATACTAAGTTATGATGATGAGCAAACTCAGCTAAAAACAAACAAAAGTTTCCGTAAGGGAAGAAAGGGAAACGGGAAGAAATTTGTGATCCTCTACAAATAGAGGACTTCTTCGATCAGTTGCTGCATCCCAACACCGAGAGTCCATCCCATACTTAGAGAGAAAAAAAATAGTGTCTCTTGGGAGTACTTCCTTATTATAAGTTTGAGAGTGTTATTGTTCTTTCCTTGTATTAAAAGAGGTTGTAATTTGTCTTCCACATAGCAAAAACCTCCTTGGTCTTACCTGTGGTTTTACCTCTCATCATTAAGGAATTTTCCACGTAAAATATTGTGTCAGTTCCAATTTTCTCAGCTCTATTTTAGTTGCGTTATACTATTTCTATAATTCTAGTACCCAACAATGGTATCAGAGTCATTAGTTGTAAGAGAACAATCTAAATACCTTATTCTCCCAGCTTACGGCGTCAGATTGCAAGATAGCAAAGGACGAACATGCGAAGCTTCTACTTCAAAGTTTACCTAACTCATGATCAACTCATCATCAATATCACAAATAATAATATTGCCGACTATCTATCCTTTGATGATGTTGCCGATGCCATTCTTGAAGAAGAATCTAGGCGAAAGAATAAGGAAGATAGGTTGGAGAGCTCAAAGCAAGCAGTGGCGTTGCCGATGACGAGAGGGAGATCAATGGAGCGTGATTCTAGTGGGAGTCGTGGTCAGAGTAGATCGAAGTCACGAAGAAGGAAGCACTTCAAATGCTACGAATGTGGCATGAGAGGGCATTTCAGGAAAGAGTGTCGAAACAAGAAGAATACAAAGAAAGCTCTGGAAGCAACTGCCTTTCAAGGATGTGTTGCCAGTACCTTTGATGATGAAGAAATCCTGTACAGTGAAGCAGCATTTGGTTCTAAAGCAGGAAAATAAAAAACTTACTGGCACATGATTGGTTTTGTCATTATGAACCTGTCTCGGGAGGATCTGTGTTCATGGGTAATAATCATGCTTTAGAAATTGCTGGTGTTGGTTCTATCAAAATAAAAATGTTTGATGGTTTCATTTGTACAATTCAAGGGGTGAGACATGTGAAAGGCTTGACCATAAACCTGTTGTATATCAGACAACTAGATGACCTCAAGTGCAGAACCCATATCGAAGGTGGGATCTTGAAAGTTGTGAAAGTTGCTCTTGTAGTGATGAAGGCAGAGAAGGTCGTGGCGAATCTATATAGGTTTCTTGGAGATACGTTGCATGAAGCAGAGGCATTAGTTGCTTCAGCAAGCTAGGAAGAAATAACGATGATGCGACATCGTAAATTGGGCCACATGTCGGAACGTGACTTGAAGGTTCTTGCGGAACGTCTTATTCCCAGGCTCAAATCGATAAACTTACCGTTTTCTGAGCACTGTGCGACAAGCAAGCAACATAGATCGAAGTTTGAAAGATTGACTGCTTGGAGCAAGCACATACTGGACTTGATTCATTCAAAGTAAGCAACATAAAGTGCCTTGCACATTGCAAGGAATCCAACTGTAAGAACTAGTACCAATAAGGAAAAGACTTGCTGAAATAACCTTGTTATTTATTAATAATGCTGAAATTCCAGTGGGGAATTTTCAGAATCAGAACATAATAATAGTGGCTAAAAGAAAATGAAGAACGAACAGAATAAGGAATTAATCTGGGACGAAGCACATAAGAGTTCAATATCATTTTGTTCGGCAAGTAGTAGAGGAAAGGAGTGTGGATATGCAGAAGATTCACACAACAGATAACCTAGCAGATTTCATGACCAAACCAACCAACACTGACAAGTTCAAATGATGTAAATCCTCGTACAACCTATCAGAGACGTAGGTAGCATAGAACTGGCAAGATGAGAAAGGTTTTGAAAGCTCACCAAAAGTGACTTTAAGTGGGAGATTGAAGTGACATAAAGCCACTTTTTTTGTGGAAATAGAAGTCAGAAATTAAATGCGGGATGTTCGTAGTTGAGTAAAACATGAAGAGATGTTTTTTACTTTAAATTAATGTGAAATATATGGGCGTTGATGATTGGTTGGTGGCAGGTGAAGAAATCAACTCCCATTTGTAATCATTGAGCAACAAGAGATAGTGGTGATCCTCTACAAATAGAGGACTTCTTTGATCAGTTGTGGCATCCCAACACCGAGAGTGCATCTCATACTTAGAGAGAAAAAAAAAATAGTCTTTTTTGAGAGTACTTCCTTATTATAAGAGAGTGTTATTGTTCTTTCAGTAGTATTAAGAGAGGTTGTAATTTGTCTTCCACATAGTAAAAATTTTCTTGATCTTGCCCGTAGTTTTTACCTAATCATTTGGGGGTTTTCCACGTAAAATATTGTGTCAGTTCCAATTTTCTCAACTCTATTTTAGTTGCGTTATACTGTTTTTATAATTCTGGTACCCAACAAAATTTACCTGAGGAAGAGGAAACACCACGAACAAATCAACAAAAAGATAACTCTTCATGTAATGAAGTGCAATTTTCTTTGGATGGTCTTCTAAATCTCCGGCACCAACCACCCTTGACTCAGGAGAAACATAAGCCAATCTGAACTGCAAAGAGGCCACTTGGTAGAGTTATTTAAACCTTAAACTATGAAAAGTTTGTAACTAGACTTGAAAACGTAACAGCCATGTTTGAGAATTAGGACATATGCACTTCTTTTACTTTTCTTTTCCTTTTGATCTTAACCACTAAACAATGACAAAGCAAGGAACACATTACCACAGAATGCACCTCTACATGGTACTACCAATAAGGTCATAGTCCAGTCTATTTATCATTTGTGTCAATTAATCATTTCATTTGTATTTTCTTCCCACCTAATCTATACAAGGTAGTTGGCACTATATTAAATACTCTTCAACAAGAAAAAATAAATAAATAAAATACATAGGTACTATGAAGTTTTGGACAGAAGGAACAATTCTCTACAACTGATAGATATACGGAACAATTGCTTCAAATAGAGTGAGGCTGAAGGGATGTTGGTTGCGGGTAACTCAACAAGATGTCAGACATACTTGCAGAATGTGATCGCGAAATTTTATTCGAATACAATGAACTTCCTTTGAGATGGCTTTTATTAACCTAAAGCATGTTATGATGGTGCTAGAGAACTCTTCTGAAACACATACATCAGAATATTACGTTCTCAGAACCGATAAAATTGAATGATAAGGACTTCTTGTTGTCAAGGAAGGAGCTCAATTATGTCTCTCAAACCAACAATACAATAACGTTCTACGATTATATGGATTTACCGAAATTAAAAGCAGCGGGAAGGGACTTTTGGAAAGGTAGTTACAAAGAAGTTACCTGGAGAAGAATGTTAAAGAAATACACCAAATCATTCAAGCTTCTAGCTATAACAAGTGCTGTTGTCATTGGCCAGTTGATAACAATACAATTATAATCCTACAAGAAAAGTGCAGATTAACTTTACAGATTGTAGCAGGGAAAGATAAGTGACTATAACTTGCAAGATATTGTAGTAAAACAATAGGAAAACAATCATACCTGTTGTGCATAGAATAAGAAAAAAAATAACGGGTCCACAAAAATAGCAACCAAGCAACAGATGGCCAAAATCTTGTTCCATTTTTGTATGACTTTAGAGTGAGGATTTATAACTCCAGGAACATATGAATAGCAGAAAGAGTAAAGTTTTCTCGCAAAACCCTTGGCATCCCCATAAAGAGCATTGTGGAACTGTAAACATTCAAAATATGAACAAAAGTAGGCTAGGTTATGTGGAAGCCATAGCAGATGATAAATATCAACAATAGGAAATGGAAAAGGTTACATGACGATCAAGTAAAATTATACATCAAAGCTTGTAGAGCCTTTAGAAAATGGGTATTGGATAAATAATGAGACGCCTTGAAGTTGCCAATTTACAATACTTTGACGCTTGAAATGAATAGTGATTACAACAAGTGAAATAATTTCAGCAGTAAAAAGAAACAATATGCATTGAAGCTTGAATAAAATATTGTTAAGAATGCAGTAATAAGGTGTTAGATACTGGTACGAGAAATTAGAAAATAAGAAGTATCTGAGTAATTCTCTGAAGAAGATTATACCAATGTAGTATCAAATCCCCTTCTTGTATAATATTCACAAAAAGAGAAACAATGGGCTCTACTTCTAGGTATTGGAGAGACCTAGAGCACTATCAATTCCAAGTCCTCACAAATCTGGTACGCTCCTCACAGCAAACCTTCCTTTGCATTACATTAATACCAGAGATAAGAACATTTTAGTCACTAGGGGATTAATAATAGTATCACCACTCATGCCAAGGGACCTAAGGTAAATCTTGAGGGTTGAGAAAGTGGAATATTGTAATTTACCCAAAGTAAAGGGCACAAGGATCATATGGTCAATGTTAGGCATTACAAGTTACAACTATTCAGAGCTAATTTAGTGAATCACATTCTTCTACCTCAATGTTTCCTCTATCTTTTTCTTCCCATATAGTAAACAAACTTCATTAACAATTTCCAGCAATTCAAAATATTGTATAGCACCTCACTGTGGAAATTACAGAAAAACATTCAATAGTCATGTGTCCAGCACAAAAGTTTTTGCACAAGTGGTTAAAGAGTGGTGCCTTCAACTTTGAGAAGAAAAATTATTCTACAAATTTCTTTCCCTCTTTGCTAACAGAGCTTTTTAAAGGGCAAGTGGAGCATTGCCAAATGAGTGTTTCACAAAATAACTGTTTTAATATATATTCTGAATTTTCTTCAACACTTTCGGATGCTTGAGCTAATTGGGGCCTTAAGACCAGCAATCTTTTCTCATGAACATAAATCTAAGTCAATAGCAATGGAAACATTTTTTTTAATGGAAATACCATTTAACATCTTGATGTCCAACATAAATGTTAAAATATATACGAATTACTATAGAACAAGAATAGCATAGTCATCATAGTGATTGAAAATGACATTATATAAGGTAAAGATCTGCACAAAATATGAAGTTATAGGGAAGTAGTGTCAATTCAATAAAATTTTATACTAAATCTTGTATTTTGTGTGTGTGTGTGTGTGTCTGTGTGTGTGTGTGTGTGTGTATTAAATGCAACTGAAATAATAGTCCATTTTACAATGAAAGACATAAACCTTGGAATCAAATATAGTAGAAGGTTTTTGATTTCTTAGCTGAGAATCCTTGAAGTAAGTAGGGCAAGTAGTACAATAAGGATCATTACACATTCCAAGTTGCCCAGACTTCAGTAAGTGTTCATTTTTTCTATCATGGTTGTTATTCCAGTAATTTGCATCTGTTCCACGGAAAGTAGCAAATTTTTCTGAATTGCTTTCCTCTTCTTTGTTTCCTGATACAACCATACCCTTCTGCCAAAGATTTCCAGTTCCAGGGGTAGCATATAGTGGACCGCTCATTTGAATAAAGGGTGTTTTTCTCTCACTCCGAAGTGGACCAGTATGTCCCACAAAACTAGCTCTTCTGTCATGTGACTCCAATGAGCTCATAGGAATAGAAACTGATGCACTTTGTGTCCTGGATATAACTCTTGGGAGTTTAGCACTCAAGGGTTCATCATATGGTTGTGCATCTGTTTCTGATAGCATCGGTACCTCAGCATTGTCAAAGTTAGCTGCCATATTTGCTTGATAACTCTGCAATTTTTATGAAATTAACACAACATTCAATACACATATTTGTGCATCATATCAGCAATTTAAAATGGAAAGAAAAGAAAATATCTTGAAAAGGGAGAATATAAATGATAAAAGGGTGATGCTATTTGGACAGTAAGCATGGTAGAGTCCATATTAATTCTTAAACCCAATCTCAATTTGCTGCAGACCCTCAGTTAGGTAGAGACAACTAAATGGTTTTTTATATTTAACAGGAACTAAAGAGTGCTACTTATTTATGGGGGAAACTAGAAGAATAAAGCTATGATGGAGTGAAATGTACCAATGAACTTAGGATCTCCCTCTTAACCACTAGGAATGAGCCAGAGTTAATGGATTCCCTTATCTAAAATCGTCTGACGCTTGGGATTAACCATTTAGAAAAAATTTCTTTAGAAAATAAGTTATATAAGATTTCAATGCATTGAAAACAATGAAATTTTTTTCTTTTTGATCCCTTAACTGGTATTCTTACGGCACGACAGCAAAACTCATTAAAATACATACATAAATCGATAAGGGAGAAGCTAACAACACTAGTTAACGACTCAATAATGGAAAGTTTTTTTTTTTTGTTATATTCAATGCATTGAAATATTAAAAATTTTATATTTTAAGTAAAGGCAATTGGCATAGGAACCAGTGGAAAAATTCAAGCAAAATCCATATAAAATATTAAAAAATAACAATAAAACGTAAACCCAGAAAGAGTAGAAAACAGACCTGTTTGGAAAAGGAGTTCAAAGTGCCACCACTCTTTTTTGCGCCAATTCAAGCGAAAGGATGCATTTTTAAGAGCTTATTGAAGAGTCTCTGACGCAAAGGGTGGTTGGTGGAGAAAGTGAAAGAAATGAAAAGTATAAGCTGAATGAAGACTCCACGTACCAAAATATCAATCAGAGTTGTAAAGGTAAAGTCAACGCATTATCGACGAAAAATAGAACGCTGGAAAATTCACGTTTTGACATAATCACATGTGACGTTGACGGTGTTGCCTGTGTGTTTACTAGGAAGTAGGAAGTAGATTGACTTCGGCATGCGTGGAGGTTAGTACATATTATTTTAATAATATAAAATATTTAATAAATTGATGTAATAATATTATAAAATAGTTAAAAGTGTCAATTTTTTAATGTGTCAATTAATTAATAACATGATTTTTAATATTTTTATCAATGATATTTTCTTAAAAATTAATATTAGAAAATTATTATTTCTATCGTTAATCTCAATATTACTTTGAAACTCTACCATTTTTAATTTTTAATAACTTGATGGATACATATTCTTTTTTATATCCATATTCATTACAAAGAAATTGAATTAGGTTTATTACTTCTTATTACAGTTTGTATGTAAATTAGATGAAAGAGTATATTGTAATCTTTTTTAAAGAATAGAATATACATAATAAGAGAGAATGTGTTGTCAACTATCATGACCTTATGTTATGACGAATGAGTGGATGTTGCGAATTGCATGATCGGTTAACAAGCTTTGATACAAATATGTATCTAAGTATAAGAAAAATAGAAGTCTTTTTGCAAAGACTTTTGTTATGTTGGCAACCATAATAATTGGTAAGCATGTAAGAGGAAAGTTGATGCAAAACTTGACAGATTATGAGATTTTAAGGATGTCTAAATTGTAAAATGTTAGTAACGGTAGATTTATTGTGTGAGAGACTTCTGTAGTTTTGGTGTGTAAAGGGTTACTAAAATTAAAGATAGAAGATGTGTTGTCTTACTTGTGTACTCAGAGGTTGTTAACTCATATAATGATCTGATGTGATATTCATAGAAGCCTATGTATTAGAATTTATATTTTACAAATAGATAAATAGATATATGGTTGTTGAATAAATTCGAGAAATTGTAGAAAAACAAAGTAAATCAATTCGATAAATTGTTTTGTTATATTTAAAACTATTAGACGAGCCAATTCAACACATTAAAGCCCGACCTGTATAAATTGCGGGTTAAACAAATTTTTTTATTTTTCACAGGCAATTTTTTTTTGTATGTTTAGTCCACCCATTTAATGCTGATAAACGGGTTAGCCTGCGGATCGAACTCATTTTGATAGCCTTATTATTTACTATTTACAAAATCAACTTATTTAAAAAAAATTACAATAAATAGCAGGGTTAGTCAGACACATTATATGTCTGTTAGAAGAATTGAACACAACTCTTCAACTTACTCATTCGACATAAGACCAAAATAAATGTCATTTTAGTTATTAGCTTTTGACAATTTATTTAAAATGTTTACTCATATGAAAATATGTATATTTACTACTTTAATGAAAAAAGTTTAAAAATAATAACATACTCTTTAAATCATTCTTAATTTTAGATTTCTTAATACTCATACATTTAACTAAAGTCACAGTTAAAATGGACCAAAAAAAGTATGTAATTATATATTATATATTACATCAGTTTATCTATTCATTTGAGTCATGCACATAATAAATAATGTCAAAAAGATATTTTAATTTCATGCACCTTTATGTTATTTTGTGTTATATAAAACGTTCAATTTTATTTCTGTAACTACATATCTAATCTATAAACATCATAATCATTTAGTACAATTTTAGTTTACACTATGTAGCATTCTCGTACGTTTAGTACATGTCACGACACTAGTATGGCAAAAATGTTGATAGACGTGTCAACATGTTGATAGCATTTTTGTATTGCTTCCACCAACCATTATTAATAAATGTATATATTGCGATGATTTAAGTTAATTAAAAAATGCGATAATTTGAAGTATACTTTTACGTTTTTGTACCATTTTGAATTAAAAAAATTATTGAATTAAAAAATATATAAGATATTGTTATATCAAAATAATTTGCAAGAAAATACAAGGGTTTAAGATTAGAATATTCAAGTAAAATACGAGAAAATGACAAAGATAATAGGACCGCTTAAAATGAGATTTGACCAAACGACCCTATATTGAGGATGCTAACTCAAAGATGGCAGTCGACATAAAAAAGAACTTAGGTAAACTATATCAAGAGGCATAAGCGTCAACCAAATTGATGAACAGTGAATGGGGTGACTCTGAAGATATAGATGATAGACAAGTAATGGTCTAATAACATAAAATGATTGACCGGTACAACCATTTGGGGGACACGTGGCAAGCATGCATGAAGACTCTGAAGCTTATAAATAGGACGACCAGGGATGAAGTAAAGTGGAAGAAAATGCACTTGCAAATTCTCAAACACTCACAAGTCTACAACAACATTTTGAGTTTAAGAGAATGATGATCAAGTAATTTTCATTTACTTGCTTTATATTCTTTCAATTTCTATAGGATTAGTTCTTTTCTTTTCATTTCTTGTATTATTATTGTTTATGAATTCATTCTTGTTTCTGTATGAATTTCAAGTTTTTTTAATGTTTTGATCATAATTCCTCTCTCCAAACTCGCATTTTCAATGAAAGGACTCATTATACATAGACATTACATTGTAATCCCTACATTCTACAATATTTATTTGATTTTTGTGGTGAACTGTTCATAAGTGATTATAGACTAAATTCCCATAAAACAAATTGGCATGCCTGGTGGAACCCTATCTATGAGAATTTGGTTTGGAAAGCTTGTGTTTAACCTTATTTTATGCGTTTGCGAAGTGGTACTATAGTATCACAAATGTCTTCTTCTGCCGATGTTAACACAAGTGAATGTGAGATTAATTTTGTTCACCTTTATTTATCTGTATCGACGAATCTTGTGTTGACACAAACAGTGCAAACACGAGAGGAAAGAAATATGCCCTCATCTCCAAATACTAGCAACATTGCTAGTGGGTCAATCCCCCTGTATAGATTACTTCAGGGGTATACTCCTCCGGGATACGTACCCCAATGGGTACTGTAACATCTCAGATTTTTCTCCTTATAAAGGTTTCGCGAAATTAATAACCCCGCGTAATTAAAGTGGTCACAGACGATTATTTGGACGAGAAATTAATTATAAAGGTTCTTAAATCCAAAATACCAGTCCAAATAATGGTTTTGTAAGCTCACGAAGGTTTCGCGAGATTCGGGTGGATTTTGGGGCAACACCGAAATTCCGTCAGGCGCCAAAGGTATACATAAAACCTACTCTTATGAATAAAGGTTCGCGAATACATTAATCTGACATACCCATACGACCGGGAAAATTAGTAGATCGCGAATATGTGTCCGGAATATTTTTACGATATCTGTACACAAGCGATTCACGACCAAACGCAATCAAACGTGATCGAAACCGGTCAGAAAACCTTAATAGTTATCCATATGCTAAGATATTTTCTAAAATAATAATATAATAATATAATAATAATTGAACGTAACAATGGCTGAATGGCCTGTTGTTACGACTATATATATATACACGTATATTATAATATAATATAATAATTATATATATAATATAATAATAAACAAAAGAAAAATATCAAGCACAGTGTGCCTGTGGTTTTGCCTATAAAAAGGCCTCCGCAGGTTCACCTCCAAATTCATTTGCCATCTCTTCATTCATTTCTTTCAGTTTTTGGTCTGGTTCATGTACATCACGGAAGCGCTGCCGGACTCTGGAAAAATTATAGAAGTACGCCATTGTGAAGAGGAAATTCTTCACATCAACTCTACCGATTTACAATCTGCATCGGATGTGGGTAACCCTATACCCACTGTCTATGTGGTTATTTATATGACTGCATATTTGTATTTGCATGTATTTGATTAGAAAAATACTTTGTAGAAATTTTAGGGAATAAGTTGTGGAAAGAGGTTATTGTTGACTTTGATGTTTGGAAACCATAACTGTACCTGTTGGATCATTGGCAAATGAGAAAGAAGTTACAATGAGAGGCACTTGGGGAAAATACTCTCAGGAGCCAATTTTTAACATGTTCATTCGATTGAATTCCCATGGCATTCGAATGAAAGATTTTGAGATTTCAATTGATTGAATGATTCTTTCAATCGAATGAAAGACTAAAAAGGATTTCAATCGAGTGAATTCCCCAAGCAATCGAATGAAAGAATTCTCAGGATTCATTCGACTGAAACCCTAGTCATTCGAATGCTTCTTGAAGAACTTGAGTTTTTAGCGGTTCTATGGGATCAAACAAGTACGGATATGTATGTTATCGCGTGTGGAAGCATGCATCATGAGGAACCGGGCATCATATGACTTAGGATGACCGTAGAGAACTAGAAGTCATCACCTAACGTTTAAGAAGATCATAATTGAGCTCTAGGGAAGAATGATTTGCATGCTGACATCGACCCGATCTTATAGTAAAGTAAGAAAGAATAATAAAGTTTAGAATCTACAGTCAAGTCAGTTGTCCGGTACGTCCCCAAGTGTGGACGAAGCAAGTCTATCCCCAAGCGTGGATAGGAGATCCCCAAGTGTGGATAACATGAGTCAGTTCTCAACTGTGAACAAAGTCAGTATATCCCAAAGCGTGGATAGGAGGTCCCCAAGTGTGAACGATGTATTCTATCCCTAAGTGTGGATAGGAAGTCCCCAAGTGTGGACAGGTTCCCAAGTGTGAACCAAGTAAGACTATCCCCAAGTGTGGATAGGTCCCCAAGCGTAGACGAAGTGAGTCTGTCCCCAAGTGTGGACAAGCAGATAGGTCAAGAAGGACGCGTGAGTAAAGCCAGAATCCCCCACATGCATAAGATATGTGAATTATATGAGTAGAGTTATATGAGTATGTAAGCATGTATATGTACGTATGTGATGAGACCTGTCAAGTGAAACAATATCACGAGACTGCCCTCTAGAGTATAAGTTAAGTGGGTGTGTGTTCATAGGACACAATACCCGGACGATCAGGATTAAAAAGCACGAATCCATAGGTAATGTCAAGATTAGAGAATCCCCAGTCACCTAGTAAAGTAGATAAAGCCATTCGGGACCTAGACAAAGATAATAATCAGTAGGGTTTTAGCATGCATGACACCTAGAGATCTCCTGAGTGGCCTGGAAGATAACGGAGTAATGAAACGATAGGTAACGCTAGGGACTCCCACTAAGGACGAAGAGTTCTCAACCCCACTCCTTATGGGTCCAGGTGTGCAAAGCGAAAGGCGTGGTAGGCGATGAACGGCAGTAACAGGACAGCTCCAAGGCCAGAGCAAAGTGACGATGTTCGCGTTAGGACGATAGAGGTTTGGTATTATGATCTATGACCCTTGATAGCTTTTTGTGTAAATACTTATTAATAAGCCATGTGTAATTATATGTCGGACCTTGCTTGTGCTTATATGTATATTTATACTCCTCCTGGCTTATTACCACCTTAACTGCCAGATACGCTAGCGCTTGTATATATATGCTTCCTTGATCACGCACGGCTCCTAGTTTGCAAACTGATACAATAAAAGAATGAATTTTAAAATGGTCCATATTTTCAAGTAAGAAATATTTGCTAAGATAAAAGTAGGGGCTAAAAGTAACCCAACCAAAGCAGAAAACAACCTAGTGAGCATTGTTTACGACGTAGGGGTAAACAGTTAGCTAGGGTGTTTCAGGTACCCAGGGGTCAAATATACAAACTTATTCTTACCAATATCAAAACATCTTGTACACAACAATAGTGACGACTAGTTTGCTAAACTTGGCTTACGAGGGTTATGTCGTGCCTAATATGCCAGCGTTCCCAAATATGGCATGTGGGCCTAGGGGAGGCCCCATTTATCCTGAAATGTCAAGAATAATGCCCACAAATCAACCCATTCATATGGTCGAGTCCTTAGCAACTCAAAGGCAGCAAGCCTTAGAGAACTATCATGAGTTAACCAACACAATGACTCAACAAATGGTCACGGTCATAAATTTTGTGGTTCGATAATAATCACAGGATTGAACAACCTACAAGGCAAGCTAATAGGATCGTTGTTGTGATGAATATAAATATTATTGATCAAATTATTCACTGCATCATAGCTTGATAGGGCTTTCGAAGAATTAACGGTAGAAGAAAAAGATAGAATCTCTTTCTACATCTCAATACTAACAACAATAAAATTTATACTAAGAAAAATCCGTGGACTTACGAAACCATGAGGGTTCAAATTCCTCTATTTCCAAAAGGACTGCGTAATTCTCTAATCTTTTTTTTTCTATTTACTCTTTTTTAAAAAAAATAACAAAAAATAATTGTTAGGTGTCTTATTCAGTATATTCACAAATAGATTTGAGATTTTTGCTAGCTAGCGTTTTTCAGCTAGCTGTTATGTTAGTTGTAGTGTGTCTTCCCTCCTTCTAACGGGCCACTACAGGCTCAAATAATGCAATCGGTCTAAATAGTGGTGTCAGTGTTAATTATAAAGGGAAGTATAAATGTATCAAAGAGGACATGAACAATATTGTCAAACTCAATAATTCAATAATTTAAGTAAATTTGTGAAAAAAAAAACAAACTCGACTCGTAAATGTTTACATATGAAAAAAAATTATATAAATAATATAATTAATAACTGAATATGATTGAATATCTCCTTAAAAAATGATTAAATGTCATACTTATAATTGATATCAAATAATGTTAATTTTATAATAAAATAAATAAATACAATATCATAAAATATATCTTAATTCATGACTTAATATATCCGTCATGCTGGTGTTTGTGTCTTACAAAATCGTAACTATTATTTTTCTCATTTAACTATTGAGGTTATGTACTTTACACACGCCACACTATAGAGAAGAAAATTCTAAGTTCTAAATATGTTGTTGGTAGGAAAGAGCCAACTAAAACTATATCTATATTGATAGGGGAGAAAATAAGTAACCGGTTGATCCTAGCACAAGCCAGTGAATTACTGAATTTACAATATTTTGTACTTTGTAGCCATCCATGCACATTGTGCCTAATATACCTTGGATATTACAACCATAGCTAAAGACTATAATGTTTCATGGGATTGTGTAGTGTCAGCACGACTAAGACGCTTCTTCCAATATCTCCATGAAACCTGGATACGCGTTGCTGCAAGGCATCTCCAATAAGGTGATTCGTACCTAAGATAACATTGGAGCAACCAAAATGCTACATCAGTTAAGAATTTAAGAACAAAAGACACAAAGGATAATGGAGTAATCAAAATATTATGTGAGTTATTGACTTGAATGAAAACAAAAGACTTGTTTTCTACTCCTTTATAAAGACAAACACTGAATACAAAACCAGATACAATGGTGTAAGAAAAGATTAGGCAGAATCCCAAATACAGATATAAGGCACATTTGTTTCAGCTTTGAACAATGAGAAAAAATGTTACTTTGACAGTTATTTAGGGTGTCAATCGACATTGGAGATTCATGTGTGATTGAGAGTGGGGAGTTCACATACATGACTAGGGAATCAAGTGATGACATTATCACTTACCACCTTAGTCACCTGCACCGCATTCACTTGATTCCTCATTCATGTACATGAATTCCTTATTCATTTGTACACAAACCCCAATGTCTATTGACACCCTAAATAACTATGTTCAAATAACAGACTAAAAAAAAAGTGATTCCACAACGTATCCATTTTAGAGGTTAAGAGGCTACTTTTTTCAGCTTACAGAAAAGCACAAACAACCTTTTTCTCCTAGAATTTTAGCCTTATCTATTTATCTCAAATTCTTTTATATATATCTTTTAACTTAAAAGCATTCTTTCTTAAAGGTTTTTAACCTTATGGCTCCTCGAACACGAGGACTTCGAAGGAATCTTGCATAAAGGCTTGTGACTTCTTCAAGGTCTGCTGCTCGAAGTGAAAATGCCTCCACATTTGTTGAGCAAGTTATTGTCCTGTTGCTAACCAGCCTTTGTCTTGGAATCCTTACTTTTCCACCATCTGCAAGGGAAACAAGGTTGGTATTGTTTAAGTTTGCAAGTTTAGCATGGCACTAAACTACGAAACAATGCTAAGAATTGGAAATGTACTTTTGTTTACTGAAGAATGCTCAAGACACCATGTCAGAAGTTCTTCACCACATGCATCCCCTTCAGATAAATGGACACTTCCATCTTCACCAGTGCTTTCCAATTCTCCGCGCACAACAAAAACCATCTTCTCCACCAGGCCACCATTACATAAAACTCTGCTTCCTTTAATGTATGTTTTTTGTCTTAGTCTCTCACGGATCGCGTCCAAGATAGGCTCATCCATCAAGGCAAAAATCCTAACCTGTAGCATATACACGACAAGATGACGCAACATAAGCAACAGAATGAAGTCATCATATCATCCGAACTTCAAGTTTCATTATCCAATGACCTTTAATTTATCCTTAATTCAACTTCACGAGCTTTGCCTTGAAATTGGCTTTTACATGTTATCCTATCTAATTTTGGGTCACATGGATGAAAGTTGTAAATGTTCCCAACATAACTAACTACATAGATAGCTGTAATCAGCTCAGAAAAATAAACATGCCAAATTTATACAATAGTAAATTTTTGCCGAAGATACTATTGTACTCACTTTCTTAACAAATTTGAAGAGATGACGTCTGATGTCCCTCTGGAGGTCTTCCGGCAAATTCTCCATAAGCATTTCTTCATTCACCCCTCTAGTTGCAGCCCAGCTATAACGTTCAGCCTGTCGCACTCTCCTACACACATCAACAGCAAATCATGTATGTTAACTGGATTCGTGTTATATCATCCACAAAATTATTTGATTATGATGCCTTTAATGCCTTATCACTTGTTTTTTCTCAGGTTTAGCATTTGCTTCTACATAAATGTTATTGCCTATGATATAGCGACATGATTTGCTTCTCTTAAGTTTTACTTATTCCATATTATCATTCCATACTGCCAGAGCTAGTATTAATTCAAAGGGAGTAACTTGGTTCCATGCAAATAATCATGTAAATTTTTTTTGAAGTGAAATACACAAATAAATGAAGTATATTAGAGCTAACCCCACTGAATGCTATGCTTAGGTGTTGTCACTGTGGCTGTATTAGCTATAGTTTGGTACTACACACTAGTACTAAGGCACGGTTTTCAGTTATTAACAACACTCAGTGTCAGACATAAGATGTCACACACTTGTGTATTCACAAAATAAGGGTTTTCTCACTTTCTACATATAGTGCATGCATTTCAGCTAACAAACATGGGAGTATTGTCAGGCAGACATAAACAACCACATTCATAAGAAATTCCAGACTATCATCTGTTTCACATTCACAAGTATTTAATGGTTGCTGATTTGAGTGATTCTATTTTCCTTTGTAAAACAGCAACAATGTATAATATTAACAAGAACTTGCTGACAAAGTTAATATTTAAGTCTCCAACATGTGATATTTTTGGAAAGAGATGAGGATTAACAAGTGGCAGATTCAATCAAATCATAACAAAAATACTTTGGGGGCTGGGGGCAATATGTGTCTGACTAAAATGAGGAGAAATAGGTACCTTCTCAGATCTTCTCCTAAGCGTCGATGCCTCATCCACTGCTCAACATCACGTAGTCTAAGTGACATTTCTAGCCTCCTTTAAGCGAAAAGAAGAAGATGAGCACGCGCACACACACATATATATAAGCAGCAATTTTGTTAACCTTAAATAGCCACAAAAATGACTACCAAAACCAAATATTAAGACTATAGACATTTTACCTGCGTCCAAGAGCCTGAAGAAAGTTTTGTACGTGTCCAATCAGAAGAGCGAAAAGCAAAAGTCCCATCCCGATGATGGCCATGGTGAAAAGGACTTCCCATATAAAATAGCTTGGGGTCAAATTGCCAGCAAGAGTACTAATTTGCTGAAAAAGAAAAGAAAATCACACAAATTGTTCAGACATAAAATCATGCAATTGCCTCTACCCAGCTGCTTAAGTTTTTTAGAAAAATGGTTCCTCGCATCATTCAATTTCATTTATTGAAAAATAAATAAATAGCATACCATCTATATGCAAAACTTAGGTATCTTATTCACAGGATAATTTCAATGTAGTTTGTACTGGTTCTTGAAGAGTCATTTGGGAATTTTGGGCTCTAAAATATTTCACGTGCTTTGGAGGCTTATTGTAAATATCTCACACATAAATGTCATCAGCTTCAGATTTGGAGTTTCTGAATTTATATTTAGGTTGTAGATGAGCTATTCAGAGTATTGTAACTTGTTTTCTTCCCTGTTTTAGGTTGTGAAGCATGCACCTTATATTGCCTTACTCCCGAAAGTTAATACATAATACGTACTACTGTATTAATTTTCACCACAGGTCAAGCCTGATGTCATCTAATAAAATCAGACTCCTCACTAAATTTACAAGTAATATAATAAGTTTGAAACTAAAAAAATATAAATATTGGAAAAGAAAAATGAAAGATGTACCTGGAATCCCCAAAATGATGAATACACATATCTTGTGATCACATTATGTTCTGCAGTAAGGTTGACAGCTTTAAGATAAATCCCATAGGGAAAACCATCTTCAGTAAAACAAGCATTTGAACGAGCGTGATCCTTCCAAAGAGTCCAATTTCGGTTATTTTGATAGTTTTCTGCATTTTCATGGCCACAATCAATGAACTTGTTGCATTCAAAAATATGAGATTTCTTGCAGGCATCGCGTAGGCATTGATTAACCCTCTGGAAGAAGAAACAAGGAGAAAGCAGAAATTAATAGTTGAAGATCAACCTCCATGTGATATAACCACCTAATTGAATTCAACTTTAATTGAATCTCTCGTCACTGATTCATTTCACTTTCAGTTGGTAGTAGTTGGAAAAAACTGTGTTAAAAATGTTGTTCAATTGATAATACACTTTGCTTGGACATAACTTAATTCCATACAGACAATAATGCGCAATATCAAGGATATTAGAAGTATGCAAGCTTTATTCCTTTTTTTCTTTTCTTGTCATAAACCTAGTTTGAGGTTAACCAGAATGCTTTAAAACTTAATCTACGGAAAAACGGGCCTTGTTTCCTTTTTCAATTAAACTGAATTTCTAACTTGTATGAAGTAAAACAAACAAAGAGAATCTGAAAGGAAACTGGCAGTAACTGAAAAGGAAATTAAAAAAGTACGTTAAAAGAAAGGCCTTCGCCTACCTGCAAACCAAAGAGGTACCAGCATGACCCAACAACATGGCCAGATAGCATGAAGGTGAGAAGATTTATAAAGAAATTTGCCCATGCTGACTCAAATATGAATCCGGTTGGAGAAATTAGCATTGGTAGAACTCTACACAGTCTGGGAATATATTGAAGAAGGATCACGACACGCAAAAGATTCTTTGCATAGTTTGCTCCTGATGACCCCAAGTTTCTTGGTAGGACAAACAATATGATTATCTACAAATATTCCATTTAATTATATCATGACAAGGAGTTTGACATGTATAAAAATACCAAAATTGCTTCTATCTTCATAACAAGTGCCATATTATTTCCTTCCTTTGACCCCATCCATTTATTCTTACACACATGTTCATGTACACAAATAAATATTATTCCTAATCCTATGATTGGAAACACCAATGAGAAAAAGTAAATACAGATCATCTGAATTTCAAACATGGTGACATACTATGCCATAAAATGAAAGTAATAACAATAGATCATATTTATAGACAAACAGGATTACCTAATAATATTAAATCATTTAAGAAGAATATTATAATTAACTAATTACTGTCCTAAACTAAATAGGAAATGGGAGGAAGAAAGAGACTTAATTTAACGGTACAAGCGATTTCTGTGAGGTAAAAAGAAACAACTATTCAGCCAAATGTCTAATGGATCAATCTAAATTCCTAAACAATCAAAGCTAACATTTTCCTTGATATAGCTGTCTTAAGGAGTAAGGAATTTTATGTTTTCCTTCTTTTCCAAATATAAGAAAGACAAGCTAAAGTTAATGACTATTCCATGTCGTGTCTGAAATTTAGTGCACGAGATAAAACAAACTAGACAATATCCATTAATTTGTATTATAAATTATACATTTAAAAAAATCACATCAGACATATATGAGATACTGAAGTTGAAATAAGTAAGAAAAGGGGATAGGGAGGGATTTACCTGAGGAAGTGGAAGGACGACAAATAAGTCAAGAACAAAATATGTTTGAAGATAGTTAAGAGCAATTTTTTTAGGATGGTCAACCAACTCCCCGGCACCAACCACTCTAGACTCAGGAGCCACATAAGCCACCCTAAACTGCAAAAAGAAAAGGGAAAAATAAATGACAAAGAGACTTAGAAGAATTAATTTCACTGTCTTGGATCATAGAAGAGTACCAACCTAGACTAACGAACAAACAAAGCTAGGTTTCAAATTCAGGACTATCACTCTTCTGTATTTGGTACCAACAAAATAGGCAAACTACAGTCTCATCCTCCAGATTTATTCACACCAATCACTGTTATCATAGTTAAATGAAGTTCAGAGGAAAAAGTGTACCAAATTTTTGGGGGGTGGGGGGGGGAGGGGGTGTTGTGGCGGCTGAAGCCCAAAGTTAACAGCAAATTTGTTAGACTTCGAGTTTCTATGATAATGATCAGATAATTTTATACTGGACAGATTTATGTATGATGCAAAAATGCAAACAAAGATCATGAAGTATTATGAGGCAGTTCTAAGAGAACATTCAGCAGATTTTTTCTTATAACCAGAAAAAATGGAGCTCAAATATATGTCCCAAAGTGAAAACATGAATCCTGCAGGTTAACATATGAAAAAATAGTTGCACAAGTAAAAGGAACAAACAACCACCAGAAAGTTCCCAAAATTTACCTGAAGAATAATGTTTAGGAGGTGTATGAAATCATTCATGCTTCTGAGTAAAACAAGCATTGTTGTCAAAGTCGAGTTTATAGCAATACATTTATGATCCTGCATACAACAAGCTGGCAAAATTAGGAGAACAGGGAATTGGAGAGAAGATTATAAGCTGTGAACACATAAATCACGCATGCACAATTCATTTAATTATGGCGCCTACTAACCAGTGAGAGAGACAGAACACCTATAAATTAACTTCCTTTTTGGGCAAAGCCAATTTAGGTCAGTAAGAGAATAAAATGATAGACCATAAATTTTTCTTTCTAATATTCGAAAAGTAATTAGCTGAGCTCTCCTATTACTCTATTTTCTTTGCTAAGAGAGTTTGACTTCCTGGATATATCTATTAATGGCTGACTTTATAGTTTTGTTTGAAGCATGAATCCATAAAAACCAGCCTATGGAATAAAGTTATGACCATGTTTCAGTCTAAGGCAGATCTTAAGTTTGAACAGAGCAATTATTTAATCAATGTTTCTTTAAATGTCATAGCTTAAATTATGCTTACTTCTGATACTGAAATTTAAATAGCCACTTCATAGACACATATCAAAGCAGGGTGTTAATTTATTTTTTATAGCATGCAAAACAGACCAACAATCCTTTACACACACGTGCGCATGTGCGCGCACAGACACACACACACATATATATATAGAGAGAAAATGAAAGATAGAGAGTTTAAGAAAGTATAGAGATGATTAATATGGAACAAAGTGATGCCTTGTAAAGCTAGAGTGTTTTGTGACTATCCTAAGGTATAAAGGTTTCCATCTCATTGATATAATGATTTGTTTTTTAAGAGATACGAGCTTGTTTAAGTGAAAAATAGATAAGTAATTAACTCCATACAACATTAAATGTTTGGAATTTAATAAAGGGGGGAAACATACCTTCTGCACAGAGAGCAAGAAGAAAAACAATGGATCCACAAAAATTGCCACCAAGCAACAAATTGCGAAAAACTTATTCCATTGTTGTACAAGTTTAGTATGAGGATTCATAACTCTAGGAACATATGGAATCAAGAAAGCTGAAAGTCTTCTAGCCCAATCCTTGGCATCCCCATAAAGGGAATTGTGAGACTGAAAAAATTCAAAGTTCAACAAAATTAGTTCAGTAACAGGATCTAATATCGTCCCACCAAGCGGGAAAAGGCTTCTTTTTTAATAAAAAAAAAAAGGAGCTAATATTGTGAAAGTGATCATAAGATAACTCTATGCAAATGGAAATGGGGAGATTTTAAAATTTAAAAGTATAATGAACAACAAAGGTTGCTACGAATTCCACAGCTAGAGCACACTAAATTTTGTGGGACAGAGTTGTGTTCAGCCTAGGGACTATTTTCTTAGGAATTTGTTGTCTGCTATGCAGCTGACTTGGTAGGCCTTGCTATCTTTATCTCTGATGTGCCTACCCTTCTTTATTTGGCCTGACATAACATTTAACCCTATTCTGGGTCCACCACAAGTAACAACTCCAAATCGCATAACAGTTGCTAAATTACTTAACTAGAAGTAGAAGTGTAATATTTATTTTCTATATATATACAAAACCATAGAGGGTGAGTCTCAGCGCAATAGTAAGGTTGCTATCTTGTGACCCGAAGGTCAAGGGTTCAATTACTAGAAACAGTCAAGGTTAAGGCCATGTACATGTACCTTTCCCAGACCCCACCAGTTGAGAGCCCCATGCACAAGGCTACCCTTTTATACACACAAAACCATGGTGGAGCAATGCAATTCATAGTCGGAGCAAAATCTACCATACATGACAAATATCATGTACAATTGTGGAAACCATTGGCTACTTGAGAAGCATATAAGTACAATTTAATCATCTATGAATTAGGAAAAAATCATCATATCAAATCATTAGTTTGCTTAGAATAAAACTCTAGCAGAAAGTCACAAATCTGAAATAAAATTGTTCAGCATGATACATACAAGAACATAAGAACATGTGTGCATAAAGTGCAAACTATGGCAACTTCAAAACATAGTTGTCATTAACTTCTTAACATTAAACAAAGGAATCTATTCTAGGAAGAAAGATACCTTAGCATTGAATATACCCGAAGCTTTTGAATTCCTTTGTTGAGTAGCCTTGAAGTAGGTTGGGCAAGTTGTACAATAGGGATCATTACACATTCCCAGTGGACCAGACCTTATTAAATGTTCATTTTTGCCGGCATAGTTGTTCTGCGAATCATGTTCACCCTTGCCACGAAACGAAGGGAACTTGTCTGTCTTAGTTTCCACTTCTTGGTTCCATGGCGCTGCTATATTCTGCGGGAAAACAGTTCCAGGTTTATGGGAAACATATAATGGACCACTCATCTGATTGAATGGAGTTTTTCTCTTACTCTGCAGGGGACCAGTGTGTCCCCTAATATTATTTTCTTTTTCATATGATTCCATTACAACCATGGGAATAGAAATTGATACACTTCGTGTCCTAGGTACAAGCCTCTGGGATTTAGAATCAACATGTTCATTTGATAGTTTGGGACAAGCATCTGACAACATTTGTACTTCATCTTTTTCAGGATCGGCCATGTCTCTTGACAATTCTGCAGTATTAACAAAATTATTGGATAAAAGAAGTGTATAAATGGAAAACTTGTTTAATTACTCTACTGATTATAGCTTATATACAAGAGTCAGTTACAGATAACCAACAAACTAACTTAGCGAACGAACTAACTAATAATAAGAATTAGCTAACTAATCAGAAGGAAATAAATTCCTTTCATCTATTAAAAATAAACAAAATATCCAATACCCACATTTCTATGTCATAACAGTTACTCCAAAGTTAAAGTCAATTTAATCAATGTACAAAACAATGAATAAACAACATGAAACAAGATATAAAAGCAGTATGAAAAGGTTTAAAAGACCATGTGTAAGTGAAAAAGGCCAGATGAAACTTAATGCACTATAGAAATGCAATCTTTCACCAACGCTATGTGCATATAATTTTCAAAGCTCTAATGACCGGAACTGTTGTTAGAGTGACTGAAACTTTCAGGTTCATTATACAAAGAGATAACATAGTGGTTGGTCAAAGTGATCAAAGAAAGAGCATCAGCAGATCTTCTAGGAGTGATCATTCTACTTCGGTTGAGAGATTAGTTTTCCTCTAATTCTTTTTTAATGTTCCACCTCTCTTCCACACCCTCACAAAATATCTTCTTTAAGTATCATAAAAACAAAATATCTTCTTTTCATCAAGAAACAGAAAAGAAAAGTGAAAATAACCGAATTGCTTTTGTTGCTGCACCGGTATCCAAATTTATAGTTTCCAAAAGGGGCCTCTATCTCATTACCTCCTGAGAAATAATAATAAACTATGGAGCATATGGACTATAACTATGATTAACCATAAACCACCAGGAGCTGGTTCCCCCCTCCAAACAATCTTATGGAACATAGTCTGCAACATCTTCTTAAAGTGAATTATTTTTCAGGGATCAACACTATTCATTCAGATTCGTCTCAATGCATTCTGGCCAATAAGAAGTACTAAAAATGGTGAAAGCATCATATTTGACCTTTCTCCAAACAAGAATAAACACCAAAGAATTCAAAACCATTAGCATTTGAGTATCTTAGTTGGCCTCACTCCTTCAAATATGGTAAATTGGCATAATGAAGAATTCAAGCATAACATAGTAAAATTGCCTAAAAGCAAGCAAAACACCATTGTTATCAGGTTCTCTCATTTATCCTGCATACCGCGTGCCAAATTCCCCATTCCGCATACCGAGTAACCCGGAAACCATGCAAAAGACTATCAACAAGCAAATTAAGTAAAGGACTCCAAATTAAGAAAAACAAACAAACAAACAAACAAACAAAAGAGGTAGTAGACTAAGAGAGAGTAAAACCTGTTTGAAGCTAATTCCCAACACAAAATGCTGTCAAAACTCAAAAAGAAAAACCCCACTAACAGTTGCTGCTACTATTCAGTTTCAAATGTCAAGCACCAACTTGTTTCTTTTCTTCTCTGGTAATAGCAGAACAAAAGGGGGAGAATCTCATATTTATGAAGAGGAGGATAGTAAAGGGTGAATGGGGTCTCTGAGAGGGGGAAAATGCAGCAGCAGTGTCGTGAGTATGACCACCAGCAAAGCAGAAAGGAAGAAAGACCCATTGTGATGACTGAGCAAAAGGGACAGTGTGAAAAGGGGACGCAGAGAGCAAGGAATTGTTGCGTGTATTTCCCAGACAGTTTCCCCATTTGACCCTTTCGACAAGTTTGGACCTTTGCATACGTTGTTTGCTCAATGAAACCAAAAAACAGTAAAAAAGACAACCTTTGGTTTACTTGATTGGAGAAATGTTATACTCTCCTGGTAATCAACTTCGTGTGTTAATTATAGAAATGGTTAAAAAGATTTGTAGGTTGATTTTACTTAATTTTGTCCTCTTTTTTGTGTATTTTTCCTGCTGGTGAGGAGGCTCAAATATAGTAGAATAATGCGGGGTTTGACTTCCATGGTACATGAGAAAAATTTATGGTCAATATGTCAATTCCTGCTTCAACCACAAGAAATCATCACTGAATTTCATTATGGTCATCAGCATGATTATGGATTGGGATTCTCACTTACTTATTAAAGCCCTCTGTAATTTTGTAAGGCATAATTAGAGGTTCTCTCTTAGTTATTATTAGAGCCCTCTTAACATTTGTAACATTTTATTTTTGTTTGTACATGTTGTCAATGGTCAATAAGTTAATTAATATGGGTATTGTTGTGTCACTCACAACAATTTAAAATAAAATTAATAATTAATTCTAAATAAAGTTTTAACAAGAACCGGAGAAAAAGTTTACAAATAAAGATGGAATTATTATAATAATAGAATATGTATTTTAAAATTTGAATATTTATTAAGCTTTTGCCTTTTTTTTTTTCTTTTTAATTACTAACAAAGTTTTGGGACATGACATGAGTATAAACACACAGAACAGAAGTTTGAAAACGTAGACAATTTTACTCTTTAATTCCTATCACAAAACCTAATTACCAAAATACCCTTGTCTGAAAACATATTACAGGACTACTACGGTTTTGGCTGACGTGGCTATGGTGGCAGCGTGGCAGTGCCACTTCAGATTCGCCAACAAGGTTGGCGAATTCAGTGCAAATTCGCCAACAGGCCTGACGAATGTGGTTTAAAGGAAAATGTAATTAAAATTGTATTAGTTATTCTAATAAGTAATTATAACTACATTTATAAATTTTGTTAATTTGTTTAGGCACATGTAAAAAATATGGCTTCCTAACTAAGCTGCAAAAATCCAAAAAATAATTTTACAAAAAGACCTAGACAAAATGTGAAACACTTAGTTCACACATATTCACATCAACATACTTTGCACCATGCTTTACACAATGTAAAAGTACAAAAACTTTTTCATTGCTTTAGCAACATGTAAAAATTTCATTATCTATCAAAGTTGACAAGAAAACTTTCAAAAGGATCCAAAAGGTTCAAAGTTTGAAAAAAACACAGAAGAGAAGTTTGAAAACGTAACACTTGTCTTAATCTATTTATTTTCTTTATGTGAAATTTATTTTATTAAAGTTGTGAGGCTCTCAAAAATACAGAAAAATCGAGTCATACGAAAATCATTTTGAAAAAAATCACATTGTTTAACTTATGTAAATGATCATTTTATATCTCATGCATGAAAAAACAAAACAGATGTCACCAATAATGTATAATGGAGTTTCGTGAACAAACTTCTTTCTTATTTGAAAAGTCAAATGGACGAAAAACAAAAAAAAAAAACAAAAAATGTCAGACACCTCAAATCTTTTCCCACTTGCAATTGGGTCGAGGGTTCTAATGGGAGAAACTACGCACAAGTTGACTTCTCCCTTCTCTATTGGCCAAGGTATCATTGAGTGAGACATGTGTTTCAAAATTACTGTTTATGCCGCCACATGGTTTAGTCTTGAAGAACATGTTCCCAATCGCCCCCAAGTTTTAGCCGTCTTCGGTCGTCCAAATGAATTGGTCATCGCCTTCGCCAGTGCCAGCGATAATTTGCACGTGGTTGCTCTCTCGAGCGTAAACCGTAACACATGGTTTAGTTGAGTTTTGTTAGCTAAGATAGAGAGAGATACACACCTACGATGTTTACGATTCAATTTGTATTTTTTTTTTAAATAGAATCAGATTTGTAATATTTAGCATTATTATAATATTTCAATCGGTTTTCTCTGCGACTTTCTTTTTTCTTTCTCTCTTGTACGGTATTTTTCATTTTCTTGTTAAATGATAATTATCAATGGAGATAAAAATGTGAGAAGGAAGATAGATCCATGGGCTACAACGCCCGGGGAAGTTAGATGAGAGATCTAGGCTATGGGTATGGGTATGGAAGGTTTGTCACTATAGCAATGACTTAAACTGATTTGGCAACTATGTTGCATGGTGCATGGTTACTCTAAATTTCGGAGAAGTACTCATATAGATATGCATTGACTACAGCTGTATATGTATTCGAAATTTCTTTTAAGAAAAGTAGAACTGGTATGGGTCTGTAGTACAGGCGAGCCCAAATGCCCAAAATTATGTGGCTTATTTTTTTATTTTTAAATTTGGCTTATTAATCAAACTTTAATAAAAAAAAACATAATATCTTAATTTCTCTTTCAATTTTTTTTGTCTTTTTCATTAATTTGTACCCTTATCTTTGGCGCAACCTTGCCTTTAGCAATGTAACATTATTTTCAACTAGCTCTAATTCCTTTTTGCTTGAATATATACATTAGCTATTTTGTAAATTTTTATTATTATTATATATATATATTATATATATATATATATATATATTCGGCGTACGCTATTTTTCAAAAATTTCGTACTTCATACCTGTATCGTAGCGGGTACCCCACCCGTATCTTTGTAACATAGTTTGGCAAAATGGAACCAGTAGCTCCCCCCACTTTAGGGGCTGGGATCTTCTTCGTTGAGAGAAACATACATGGGACTGTTTTGCAATATCGAAAGTGGGGGTGTGATTATCACAAATTTTAAAAAATTGATAACTTAGTTGCACGGTGGCTTAAAACATAATTTGGAGACAAAATTTAAGCTAATTTTAGGGGTAGCATGTAAAGGTTTCAAACACTCGGAGTACCATAATATCCTTACTCTTGTCTATTTAGTTGACTTCTCCCTTCTCTATTTATGCATGCAAATCTTTCCTCTTTTGCCAATGTTGCATGGTTCTGATTAAATTGTCCAAGTAACGTTTATACTGATCAAGTAATTGGATTTAAGAAAATTAACGAGAATCACTAATAATACAAATTTAATAAAATTAGTTAACTAAGACTAGGAAATCATGTGTTAAGTATTTGGATTTAAAGGCATATTATTAGCAGGAAGAGGGAGTTGGAGAGGAGGATAGGAGGTTTGCAGAGGAGGTTAGAGACTCGGGACAAAGTTGCTTGGTCTGAGTTATTACGGCAGCTCCGTCGTGATTATGCGAATGCTCTCTACTAGAAAGAGATCTTGTGGTAGATCATAATACAAAGTCTCGACAGCAGTGGCTTTGTTTGGGAGATCATAATACAAAGTACTTTTACACTCAAACAATTGTCTGCCGAAAAAGCAACAAAATCCATGGTCTCAAGCTAAATGAGACTGTGTTACGGGATGAGACATTGGCTTTCTATAAGATGCTGTCTGCACCTGGTGAAAACAAGCCCATGTTCATTACTAGAAGTATGCCATGTATTTTTGATGGGCTGCTATGAATCTAACAACGGCGATCTCGAAAGAAGAAGCGAGGTTGGTTGTGATACAAATGAAATCTTTCAAGGCTCTCGTCTCATGTGGGTTCCAACTTTTTTTTCTATAAAAAAATATTAGCATATTGTGAGGAGGGGGTTTGTGGAAGTTGGATGACAAGGCTTTCAGGGAAGGTGCTCTTATGGTTCTTATTCCTAAGGTGTATCTCACTATGTCTTTAGGGTTCGTTCTTCTAATTTCTCTATTTTGTGGAATGGTGTTAGGCTTCCAAATTTTGCTCCTACTAGAAGCTTGCATCAAGGAGACTCTCTATCTCCTTATCTCTTTGTTCTCTGCATGCATGGAGAGATTGGCCATCAAAATAGCAGAGATGGTGAGTGATGGTGAATGGGACCCAATTCATGTTTGTCGTGGTAGCCCGGGCATTTTTTATGTTATGTTCGCAAATGATCTACTGTTATTTTGTCAAGTGAGGAAAGTCATGGGTGTATTGGATGATTTTTGTAAGCCATCTGGCCTTAAAGTGAATGCTCACAAGTCGCAGGTGTTGCGTTCTAGAAATGTTTCAAGGGTGGGTCGCTATATCCTCCATTCGTTTTACAACAAATCGGGACAAGTATTTGGGGGTTCTTTTGCTCCAAGGAAGGACTCCTAAGTCGACCTTAGATGGTATCTGAAAAAGTTAGGATCAATTATCTAGTTGGAAAGGGAACTTGTTGAATAGAGTTGAGCCGGTGTGCCTTGCTAAGTCCGTTCTCTCATCTATCTCAATCTATATGATGCAAGCTCTTTGGGTTCTTACCGAGATTTACCACAAGATTGATAGCTCAATTCGTTTATTTAGAATGGTGGAGGAGAATCGAGGAGTCTCAATCTTGCTAACTGGGATGTTTTGATCACTCCCAAACAATATGGCAAGGCTGTTATGAGTTGGTGCATTCCTTTTCTGGTGAAGATAATTCCGTTCCAAGGGGTCTGACCTGCACCAAGTGGATTCGTCCTCCTGTGGGTACCATTAAAATCAACATTGATGCTAGTGTTTTGAGCAATCCGTCTAGCAGTGGCTGTGGATGTGTATTGCGGGATTCTATGGGTCTCTGGTAACCTTTGGCATGACCATGGCAGAGTTCCTCGGTATTTACGAAGGCCTGAAATTAGCCTGGGATTTAGGTTGGCGGAATGTGGAGTGCGAGTCCAATTGTGCTGAGGCATATTCATGCATGCGGCCTCGCTCCTCTCTTCTGGATGCTCGGTGACATCATCAGTTGTTGGGTCGTAACTGGGATGGGAGGTTACTTTTGAGACATATTCTCCAAATTGCCAATCGCTGTGCTGATAGCCTGGAGAAGCTGGGGGGCTCGCAATTTGCAGGGTTATGTGCAGTGTGCTGCTCCCCCTGCAGAGACTTTGGCCATTGTTCTTCAAGATGCCGTCATGTAGTTTCTTCCTTGATTTGCTTTTGCTTTCTTCACATGTAACCCAAAAGAAAAACATGCGTTAAGTTTTGAACAATTCAGAATTTTTTATAGAGATATGAAACTTCTCTCTCTCTCTCTCTCTCCACTTTTTTCGTGTGTTACATTTATTTAGTGATAACCATTTGTTAAAATCTCGAAAATTTACGTTGTTTGTTAGGAAACCGAACCTTCTCTTTCTTCATCTTTCAGAGATTAAACATGATTCCCCAAGGTGGAGTGAAGTTCCAGTTCCCCATTAAATATACTGAATTCCAAAGAAAATAAGGCATGGTAGCTCAGTATACCGTGAAGCACAAAACTTGTTTGAGCATCACATGCTTCCAAGATGTATTGTGAGCATTATCATTGCAAAACTCTCCACATAAAAGATAAGACTTCTCTGTTCAATAAACCGTGCTGATTCAAGGTCTCAACCATTTGATACCATTGGTGAAATAGCATTTAATCAGCATACAACTTTGTGCACCAAATCAGTTGCCTCCAACATTAGAAGAGCAGATTGTGGATGTGTGTTTTTAAAATTTAACCTTGGAGGCAACTCACTTGGCGCACAAAGTTTCATGCTGATTCAATGTTATTTCTCTGGACCAATACGAGACATTAGTCGCGGTTATGTAAAAGTTCTTGCAAAACCCTACATAGATGCCCTTCCAAGTTAAGAATAAGAAAAAGGGTAACAAATCTCCAACTCTTGGAAAGCACTAGTGATTCTCATTGAGTTACAACTTTTGGAACAATATGATGGAATAACTACACCTTACCACCTAATAATAGTAGCGGTAGTAAAAGATGTACACACAGTCATAAGCATTTAGAACACTTCCTGGTTCCAACCAAACAATAGCACCAATCACAATTTCAAGCCATTGGCTGCAAACAGATTGATCAAGATAGGAATTATATAAACCTACACATACAGTACAGTTTTCAATATTAGTACCACCATGGACAAATATAGCATAAGAAATAAGACGAATATTGCTATAGATACCATAGATAACTTCATCAACTGCTTAGCTTTCTTGTGCTGTCTGAGCATGTTGTACTGAACAAGTATACCTGAGATATTAATTTGTTGTTTAGACCTTATGTTAACATGGCTAGTGTACTTTATAAACTTGAGCCTGGGCCAAAGCTTACAAACTCATCTTCGTGGACATTTGATTTGCAAAGAAATTCCTTCTTAACACGCAAAAACATTATAAACAAAATTTGAATGCTCGTTTTGTAAGTAGAATTCAAAAAAGAAACTTGGAAAAAAAGGATTGAACATGTCAACAGCCTAGTTGGCACAGCCATCCATGATACAGCAGTATAGAGAAAATCTCACCTGATGGAGAAAGTTTGCATTGGAGAGGCAGAGAGAAAATCTCACCTGAGAATGAGAATAAGGAACATGTGAAGCTGCAAAGGAATGATCATTCTTTCAAATTCTATGGAATGAATATTCCTGAAATGAAAGGAATGAGGACTCTCTAAGTAATGAGTATTCCCTTTCTTATTTGTAGACCAAACATGGGAATGAGAATATCTCGTATTCCAGTCCATTCCCATTTCCATTGATTTTAGTTCTAGTATATCAAGCATGTACTAAATTCACAATGCCATACAGCAGAAGCAAAAGGTGCACTTCTCTAAAATTCACGAAACATCATCAGAGAACAGTACCTTCATACCCACACAAATTTGAAGTTACAAGTAAAATTTGTAGTAAAAAAATTTAGTCCCGTTTGACAAAAGCAATGTTATTTTTAACAGGTGAGGCAGACGGTCAGCTCCACAAGAAAAACACTGGAAGATATAGAGGCTGTGAAGGCTAGGCTTGTAAGGAGCAGTGCCTCAAATTTTCATGTCTTCGAATTTACTGAGTATTGCTAAATCATGCATCTGCAACCAACATGGAGAGAATTAACCTAGAAAGGAAAATCTACAACCCTGAGTCACCAGCAAAGCATTTTAGAATTGTCGCAGTATATCAGCCACAAAATGAATGTTGGAAAGAGCAAAAAAGCAGGTGGTCTGGCAGTTGAATATACAGCTTTCTGGAATTCTTCATCATCACCGTGTTCCTTAATCATACTGATCATAACATATCAGGCCTTATAAAGGACAGAGGAGGGTCCATGTCAAAGGAAAAGAACCCTGCAAGTGAAGCTTTTCGGCCATGAATATGATGCCATCAACATTACCATTTCAACAGCTTCGCAGTTGCCCAAGTTAACTCTCAACCATTAAAATGCTTTAAATCATAATATCTTGTATCATATAGGCTTATTATACTAAAAAAAAATGTTTCATATCAGTCCTGAAGAAAATAATATGAATAGGCAAGAAATAAATGTCAATATTCCTCAAATTTTCCACTTGCATATCCAGACCTGCAAGTTGTCACCCCTCCATAAAATGTAAACCATGCTGCTAACTATAAATCTTCATTACAAGAACAAAGGGGATTGAAATGTTTATCAAACTGAAAACCCACTGGGATCACTGAGAGTGATTTAGCAGTCAATTTCTTAAATATGATATGCATGTATCCGTGATCTCAAAATGATCAACTCCATGGTATCAAAGGTTAACAAAAATAACCTTGATTGATGTATTCTCTGTCTCCAGAGTTACTGGAAGGACCAAGAGCAGAAAATTGATGCCTCTTGAAAAATAATCTTATGAGAGATTACCAATAATCACCACAAGAGCAAAGACCATCTTTGAAATGGTGAAAACGATTTGTGTCTCTCACAAAAATTTCTCTTCCTTCCAATCTGCTTATAAATTTTATAGCATCATGGCAATCATCACAGATTCTCAGGTTCTTAATCACTTGAAGAGGCTGTCCTGGACTTGTATTGAGTAATCCTAATACTACTGCCAACTTCTCACTGTGCCCACACAATATCTGCTCCTTCTCTTGTTCCTCCACATCTTGTAGCACAAAGCCAGTCTTAGGAAGGTAACCACACTTCTTCATCTCAATACTCAATTTATCCAACTTCTCCAAAATCTCTTCCATTTGTGGATGTGATTTGTCACCAGCAAGAAGCATGTGTAATTTGTGTCCGATCTCAATCCAACTGTATCCAGGGTTTTTCCTCAATCCCTTACTCTTCATCACGTCACGAATTCTGTCTACTTCATCCCACATGCCCTTTGAAGCATAGATATTGGACAGAAGAATGTAGTTCCCAGGGTTGTCTGGCTCTAACGGAAAAAGCTTCTCTGCAGCAATCTCACCTAAACTCAAGTTATGGTGAACTCTACAAGAACTTAGCAAGGCTCCCCATATACAAGCATCAGGTTCAAATGGTATTTCCTTGATGATAGCATGAGCTTCTTCGAGCTTTCCTACTCGACTGAGAAGTGTCACCATGCAAGCATAGTGTTCCGTTTGAGGTTCAATGCCATGTTCTTTGGACATGCTATTAAAATAATGCCATCCCTCTTCAGTTAAGCCATTTTGGGCGCATGAAGATAACACGCACGTAAAAGAAATCGAGTCAGGCTCCTGACCACTCTGCAGCATCACTTCAAACATCTCTACTGTTTCCTTAGCCTTCCCATGCATTGCATATCCTTTCATAATTGCATTCCAAGAAACCAAATTTGGGGCTGACATTTTATCAAAACAAAGCTGAGCTAACTGGATTCTTCCACATTTGGCATACATATCTATCAATGCACTACCTACATATACATCATCGAAAATCCCCTTTCTGAGAGAAAAGCAATGGATTTCCTTTCCATGCTTCAACGCCGAAATATTTCCACACACAGGAATCAAGCTCGGGATCGTTACAGCGTTAGGCTCCATTCCATCACTCTGCATCTCTCTAAAAAGCTCCAAAGCTTCCATATCCTTTGCATTCTGCACACAGCTGGCTATCATCGACGTCCATGTCACAACATTCAACTCCGCTCCTTCATCCTTCAACTTCCTAAATACTTCCAATGCAGTGTCAACCAAACCATTCCTCGACAGCCCTGTAAGAAAGGCATTCAAAGAACCAACCTCCCTCTGATCCACCTCATCAAACACCCTAGACATCTCGGCCACACATCCACACTTCCCATACATGTCAAGCAGTGCACTGACCACATACATGTCCAACCCCAACCCCTGCTTGGAAACATAACCGTGGACCTGCCTCCCAACCGCCATGTCCTCCAACTGCCCCAATGCAGGGAGAACACAAGACACGGTACTCCCATCAGGCCAAAACCCTTCGCGCAACATCATCCTAAACATCTCCACAGCCTCAGCATGCCACCCAGCACTATTGAACCCAGCAACCATGCCATTCCACGACACCAAGTTGGGCTCCACCCCCTCACTCCTCATCTCACAGAACATCTCCTTGGCCTTCTCCACCATCCCCCGACGCGAATAACTGGCAATCATGGCGCTCCAAACAACAACATCCCTCTCAGGCATTCCGTCGAACAGTTTCTGCGCATCCCCAACTCTGTCACATTTCAAGTACATGTGCACCAATGAGGACACCACAATGGAATCCATTTCAAACCCAGATGCAAAAACGAACCCGTGAACCTGCTGCCCGGGTTTCAGAGCCTGCAACGAAGCACAAGCTTTTATTGCACTCGGGAGAAGGAACCCGTCAGGAGCGAGACCCATTGAGCCCATTTGGGAGAAGACGCCCAGGACGGCATCGTATTGGTGGGACCGGGCGAAGGCGTGGATGACGGTGGAGAAGGAAGGGACGGTGGGGCGGGGGAGGGAGCAGAGCACGAGGCTGATTTCGGGGAAGCTGAGGTTGTTGCTGGCGTAGAGAGAGAGAAGCTTGGTGGCGAGGTGGGTGTCGGAGAAGAGGCCGAGACGGAGGATGTGGGCGTGGGCCTGGCGCGCGTGGGAGAGGGTGGCGGTGCCGGAGTTGAGGCATTGGATGACGGCGTTGTATACGCTGTTGAACATGTGGGGGAAAAAATGGATTTTCGTTGTTATTTGTTTTGGTGGTTGTAATGTGAATGATGGTCGGTAACTAGTGTTGGGTGATGATGGAGATTGGGAGAGAAGGATTTTTGAAGGGATGGGGTTCCGTTATGGTGTTGGGGAATGGAAGTGGTGGGTTTTTGGGGACATCCTCAGTGTAGGTTACCATGGTCGTTGGGGCACATGTCATGGTAACTTTTTTCACCATGAAATTAAACTTTTAAATTTTGTAGTTATGACACACATTTTATCATTTGTTTTGTTTTATGCCCCACAAAAATTGAATATTTGCAATGAAAGTCCATCTACTAAATCAAAAATGATGAAATTACCCTCCCTAATTCCCCTTTCCCACACCACTCGTCTCCCTTTCCCCCTCTGACGACGACGACGCCACAGTCGCCGGCAATCTCCCCCATCACCAACGAACCACCCTTTGAAATCCTTGCCTTCTAGAGTCTTCTTCGACTTCTTCAATCTCACCGCAATCGTACATGAATCCAACTAGAAGAAGCTAATCCTCCAGGTATCTATGCAGGAGCCCCTTCTCCTCTTCCTCCTCGTCTTTGTTTCGGGTACCCCCTCCCACTGTTCTCCTTCTTTTCACCATAGCTGCCGGCAGTCCTTTGGGTGATGGCATCGGCATCACGAAAGCGTTGCAGACGGCGGCGTGACCTCCGTTGCTGCAGGCTGCGTTCGTTGCTGCCTCAGGACTCGAGGAAGAAGACCAGCGATGAACTTGTCGCTGCATGTGGATCTGGCAGCGCAGATGAAGACGCTATCTGCCAAATTGGTGACCTGGACGGTCGCGGCCGGTGAGAGGGCGATGGCGATGGAGTAGCCGAAGCCGAGGTTGGTGAGATATGTGGCGACAGTGGCGGTGGGGGTGGCGAGGGAGGAGGAGAGATAAGGGTATTTTATGTATTTTGCCTACACTTGTGAATTTAGTGGGTAAATAATAGAGTTTTGTAGGATGAGAGTAAAATACAATAAATAATAAAAGATGTGGTATAATTATAATTTTAAAAAGCTGAGTTTCATTGAAAAATGAAATACCATGACATGTGCTCTAACGTATGGGCACCATGGTAGCCTCCGACATACGCAGAGGTTTTTCTTCTGCTGACTCACTTAGACTCAGGTTTGGTTGTTTTGTTTTGTTTTGCTTTATCTTCTCTGCTGACTTAAGATGGGTGATGTTTTTCATGGTGCCTTCCCTGTTTGAAAACATTGCAAGGTACCCGAAAAACAAAAATGCTACATGTACATTTAATTTTATACATCCATACATACATCATTAATAATGCATAAACTTTATTTTTATTAGTGCATAAACATTACAAACTTGTAAATGGTACTCTCAATTATATATAATAAAACGCAAACTTTATGTATATAAATACGAGGTGTATGTATGGTGTATGATTTTTGGTGTACGTGTAGCAGAACTCCCCCAAAAATTGTGAAGTGATGGAGTCTAAATTACAGAGGTGAATTTTCTTATATTATTTTTCTTATAATAAAGTCATATTTAATCTCTTATTATAACTTTATAAAATATTATGATTTTTAATCATTTTTTTAATACTCGTGCATAACTTAAAGTGATCAATTAATAAAAAATTGAAAAGAGTAATATTTTTCTTGTCTCTTTTCTTTTTCTTTTTCCTTTTCCTTTTCCTTTTTCTGTTGTTTGGGGATTTGCGAGGTTCCCACTTCGTGTGTCAACCATAGTGAGGTGAGTGTTTATTTACCGAGCTCTACAGTGGGCGCCAATGTTACGTCCTATGATTTTGCAATCACGTGCTCACATGCCTCTAACTTGCCTTCTTCTCCAATCGGCTCCTCCCTTGTTGCAAGACACCTGGGTGGTGGACCTGCAAGACACTCCGATGCTTAAGTCATAATTGATTTTAGGAGTTTTGGGCGAGTTTTGGAACTTGGAACATACCTTCAACTGACCTGACTTACCTCCCTTTATCCTCGAGTATGTTAGGGTTTCCCATATTCATCAGTTCTGAGGTGGCAAGAGTATTTGTTTCAAGTATATGGGATCTCTCGAGCTTTAGGGGATCCTCCAAACTTCCTTTTTGACCATTTTGTCTGATCTCGCCTCCTTATAACCGTTCATCCCTACCTTTTGTTCCTACGTTGTTTGGGCCATTTTTGGGTTAATATCCTCACAGTGGATTTCTCTCTAGCCCTCAGACCCATTTATTCGGCTTCGGCCTATTCACAAGAACAGACCAATACATACATACACACACATATATAATATTAACTAACTAAATAAGAATGATAATTATAAATATTTAGTTTCTGTTATCCATGCAATGCACATGATCATATAACTAGTTAATCTAGATATAACTCACCCTCATCTCTTGTTCAAATCAATAATAAAACTTTCTTTTTATTTATGAATCTTGTTTTTAGTTAGGGGTTTGGAGTATTAATAAGGAAATTTAAAATAAAAAGTTGTAATTATTTTCAATACATATATTTGTTACTAAGTAATATAAGTAGGAAGGATATTGCCTAGTACACAGATCCCTGAGATGGGATATGGGAGCTCGTGGTAAACTAAGATCATGCCATGCTCCAACTTAAGACATGACCACATGTAGGGCTATTGCCCTACGGAAGCTCTGACATGACATACTAACATACATGCAATGCTAAAATGAATAACTCTACTTTATAATAAAATAATTGACTTCATAAAAATAATTGGTTTCATTTAATAATAACCAAGTTTGCATAACTTCTTAAATGATGTCCTAAAAACATAATTAAATACATGAATGTTAAAAAATGGGGGATCCTACCCTAAGTATCTGGAGCATATCTACTAATGACCCTAGCAGTCCCTACTACGAAGCAAAGCTTACCACTAACATTAAATCCTCGCTTATACTGGACGAGGGGGACGTTTTCACTGTCTTCTACTATATTTAAAAACATCATCGACAGAGGGTTGAGTTTGTCATCTTAGTGGTGGGTACCTCAGTACCACACACATAACATATATTGCACATGGTACACACACACACACACACACATATATATACATATATGCATATAACTGAATGATAAATGAAACATTTAATGAACTGGAAAGTAAATCTGAGTAAACAACTGCTGAAGAATAAATCATAAGCCTCTATCTTAGCATATCATCATATATCATGGTAATATATGATACTAAAAAGATATATATATATATATATATATATATATATATATATTGTAACGCACAACTGACTCGATTGAAAGACCACTGAAGTGAAACCGTAGATCCGCCGGGAACTCCACTCACTTGGAATATCTTGGAAATGAGGTACTAGCACTGAAAGCTCCAAGCGACGTAATGTTGGCACCTAGAAGGCCAACAAACACTACACCATCAGAAATCCATAAGGAAAACATAATTGTAGGCTCTACGATAGCGATTTGGCATCGCCACGGCGGTCGTGGACCACAATAGGGCTGCCACTACCAAAGTAGAGGCACAACGACCTACTACCCTAGGTCATCCTTAAAAGGACGGGCTACCTACCCTAGGTTAAGACGTTGCGTCTTCACAAAAAAAAAGAAGAAATTGAGTGAGAACTTCACACTAGAAAGGGGAGGAGTCTGAAGCTCTGAGTGAGTTGAAAGTGGGAGAGGGAAGCAGGCAGGTGGCCAAAAGGGCGAGGTGGACCCTTTTCTAGCCCAGAAGGTGTAGATAAGGTTTCTGATCACCAGCGGTGGTTAGTGCGCCTTGTTGTTACTAACACATTGTAGCGCGTCTCTGAAACCAAATTGGGCCTTTACGACAGGCCTAGCGACTTAGGTTATTACAGATCAGTTGCCAAAAGACTGGCCTTACAAATCACGAGCTTGCATGGCAACAGGGGTATCTTCAATGACACTCTGACTCCCTATGTCAAGGGAGATAGAGATTAGGGTTGTAGTTTGAATTTAGCGGAATGAGTAACCTTTGAAGTGTTTTTATCTTCTTACATACATGAGTCTGTTAGGACTAGCTCGATACTCGTAACAAATTCATTAGTCGATAATAAATTTGTTACAGAAATGAGTTTGTTCCACCTAGCTATCTTGTAGTACGTGTACGTTTGGTATTTTGAATAATGCAAAATTCGTTAGGTGCACGTGATAGATAAACTTGAGCGATTGTGTGAGATATCATGGACAATGTATGTCGGACCTTCCAAGGCTTAGTGGGTGAAACGATTTTGCCTGATGGGCCTTACCTTATTGGGCTTGGATGGACCACGAAATTAGTATGTAACATTATTATTATTTGTTTAAAAAAAAATTCTTAATTCGTAGCAAAACTTAAAAGTTATCATCATAGATTAACAATGAAAGAGAAGTTTAAATTATTCAAATAGTTTTACACGTGGTTTTTTTATGTCATCCAATTAAATATTCACACATCAACAAAATGTTGAATCTTTTACCCATTATGTAAAAAATCATCCATTTAACTAGATTTGATTAGATGATAATGTCGATCATAACAATTAAACTTAAAAAATGTCACTACTAATAAAATTTCATTTTATATTAACTCGACCTTAATTAAGTTAGATAAGCAATGTCAATAAACTCTCGTACTTGTACTGGTAGTATTCGAATAAAGGGTAAATAGTAAATATTATCCTTGAAGTCTTAAACTATTGCATCTCATCCCAATCTATGAAATTTTTCTTATCCCACCCCGAGAATAACACCCTACCAAGAGTCATCAATGTTACATGTTATAAAAAAAAAGTGACTGTTAGTGTTATATACGAACAATTAACATTGAAAAATCAGAGCAGTTGCATGCCCATCACAACGCAGCCTTTTCAAATTCAATGTTGACCTACTAACATTACTAAATTACAATGATATTGATTACTCAGAGATAAAAACTACTTTGGTAAATAGGAGCAAACAACTAAGGAAAAGGAAAAAAAGTTACTACTTTTCCTTCTTCTTGTTCTTGCGAATTATTGTTGTTAGTGATTTCATTCTTACGAACTATCATTACCGTTTGTCTATTTTTGCAAACCACTATTTTTTTGGCTTTGATCTTGCGAATCATTGTTATAATTTGTCTTCTTCTAAGCAACCACGTTAAAAAGAAAGAGTTTTGCTACATGTACATAAAAAAACATACACTATACATACACTCATACTTATATACGTTGGGCCTCATATAATAACTACCCAACGTCAACACTCCCTCACATTCACCCAAGCGCGCGTCTCCTACATGCGAAACACAATATGTTCATGCTTCCACTTTCTTTGGAGAAATAGGATTACAAACCGTTCGTTTTCTCACTTCTGCAAGTCATTATTTTTCTTTCTCTGCAAATCTTATTGGCATAGTTATTATAGAATTTTTTAACTACATCCAAGGTATCAAATTGCATGTCAACCTTTGGAACCTCTTCTTCTTTAATAGCAAGTAACCTGTGACCTGTGAGATTTGCAATAACGTTTGTGCGTTCTATTAGATAATATTTGCGCGCATCCACGCATATAAATTTTGTGCATATCATATTCCGAACAATACTGAAATATAAGTTACCTATAATATCTATAAAGTTTGTGCATAATATTGTATAAGTTTGTGCATTAGTAGTTATAAAGTTTGTGTAATCTTAGTATATAACTCTGAACTATAGGTTTGTGGTGTTTGTGCACTAATCCAAATAAAGTTTGTGCATGAATGCACATAAAGTTTGTGTTTTAACGCTTGTAATGTTTGTGCACTAGTGGGAATAAAGTTTGTGCATGTTATGTATAATGTTTGTGCATTTTTTTAAATAAAGTTCAGATTGTAAAACACTAATATAATTTTGTAATATTTGTGCATTCATAAGTATAAAGTTTGTGTTGGAAAATTGTATTTCCAATATTTATGTGGGCTCATATTTAATAACAATTATATTAGTTATTTATCATAAAAGGGGCTTAATTTTAATGATATATTTTTTGTAAGCCTGTTAGACTTAAAGGAAATAAATGTGGGCTTAATGGGTAGATACCAATGTTGGCCCATCAGGAGATAATGGGAACCCTAATGGGTTTTAAACGCCTCAAGAACGGTTATGGTTCCCAATACACTAAATTAGAAAAGGGGTATCACTTTTCCCATCTGGAAGAGAAACAGAAGGTCCTATTGAGAAACTAAGGAGATTTGGTTGAGGAAGATCACAAAATCACCCCTCTTGTTCATGACTAATTGCTGCAGAGGTTTCACATCAGTTTGGGATCGATAGCCATGGATCCAGGTATTTATGAAATTCTAACAGTTTGTGAATTACTAATTATAATATTTGTGCATTTTTAAATAAAGTTCAGATTGTATATAACTCTGAACTATAGGTTAGTAGTGTAGTCCAAATAATGTTTGTCCACTTACTTAAATATAATTGAAAACGTAACAGAATGTGAACTACAAGTCATAGCTCTATGTTTGTAATGTTTGTGTATTAGTGCATATAAAGTTTGTGCACTACTATGTATAAAGTTTGTGCATTACTTTTACACACGAGAAATTTCACAGATCAAACGATAAACATGAATACAAACTCTCCATGGAAAAACAACAAAAACACAAAAAAAAAATTACCACGTTCTTTGGCATTTGATCGGTTTCTTGCATAATTGCTTTCGATCACCAACAAATAGGATTAGGATTATTAACTATGGATTCTCGTAATGCTTTCGATCTTGATGATGCTTTCTGCAAAAACGAGCTCACGTTTCTAGTGGTTATGGCGGCGTATTGTGTCGAGCTAAAATTTCAGGTTTCAAGTCGCGTGGAATTCTATGGAATTGCTCACAAAATACCATGGGAGTTCATGTCTTTTTATTTTGGGAAATTGTATTGCATACGCATAATAATTATTAATTACCTAATTTGAATGGTGTATGTATGAGTGTATAAAATTGTATGTACACAAAACATTTTTGAAAAAGAAATGATCCGCGAATCGGCAAATCATACAATTTTTTTTCTTTTTCTTACATAAAACATATAACATTAGTTAAATGAGAATATTTTAACTATTAGTAGAACATTAATGTTGAGGTAAAATGTAATTTCTTAAATAATTTAAAGTGGTATCCAATATATTAAAATCTCAAAAATAGTATTTGTTGTTTACCCTTGAAGAAAAAGGCACGTTAACAAATAACAATGTGCCACTACAAACAAGGCGCGTTGAGAGATCACAACCAAAGTCGAAATCAAGCAAAAGCAGAAAGCGACAATGATAAGACTACTTTTATTAGTTGAATTGCATATTTTTGGTGCCTAGTTGAGGTGTATATTTAATTTGATTTAAAAGATTTAATTATTTTTTATGGTGTTCAAAGATTTATTTTTGACGGGGTTCAAAGATTTAATTATTACAGAAATACAGTGCTTATGAAATAATGTATTATTATTATTATAATTACTATTAACGTCCATCAATATTACGTTCATTTCTTTTAATTTGTTTTATAACATTTGTCTACCAAAAATAAAAATTTCTTTTTCATTTGTAAATTGACATTTGTCTCCCTTTGTTTAGAATATATATTGATCTCGCTTAAACCTCAAATTCTTAATTTTAAACCAATTAATGAAACAGCTAAAATGACCATCTTAATTAGCTATAACCATGATTATCAAATTAACTATTAAACTCTTACTAGTTTAGGTTTTAAAATTGAGTTAATTCACTAAGCATTTTAGACCTGAGTAAACTCGAAAAAATTCGTATAAACTCGAAATAAAATCACGAGTTTACTATTTAGTCAAAATTTAGCATCTCAATCCCCAAAACATCATATTTCTCAAAGATCACTCTTAATTAGGATTTTCAAATAGAATATCTTGACATATTGACTTATATTAAATTGATTTATAATATTATAAAGTTTTAATATGTTGTTTTTATGTTATTTTAATTTATTTGTTGTACTTTATGACTTATGTTAGGCAATTATGGCTTGAAAATGAAATTACGACTTATACTTTGCTTTACTATAATTTGGATATATTATATTAATGTATTATAAATATTTTTTATTAATATTTTTATAATAAGTAAATTCTTACAAGTTTACAATTCAAATTTACGTATGCTCCATTAGTTTAGATAAACTTGCGAGATTGATAACTTTGACCTTATGAGGTGGTAGAAGATTGAGATTAGGTTTTTTTTTTTCATAATAACTTTGAGATTTTAAAAAAGCAAAAAAAAAAAAACTACTTTAATCATTGATTTATAGGCCACGTGCAAAATTTAAAGAAAAATGTGTTAATATATAACCTGTAACAATTCATATTAGCTCAAGTTGACAGTTAAAGGATTCTCTAATGTAAAAATATTATTTTAGAGAAAAAAAATGAATAGTTTTCATTTTTAATTTGATAAAGTGATCTTTATGTATGAGTCTCATTTTATTCATCTCTCATCCTAATATCCTCATCTCTAAAGTTTGGGTTGATTTACACTTATAATTATTAGGAAAAGTACACATTACTCATAATTTAAGGGGTAAAATGCATTTTTTTCTTCTAAAATTAGTTAGGGAAAAAGAAAAAGAATGTGAGTGGAAACTTCCAAAATTAGAGGAGGTAAGTGTACCATTAAACATTAATTTCAATTACTATTTACTAAAAATAATGTAAAAACTTTTACACTCTAATTTAATTAAATTATTTTATACATATGTCATTTTAAGTTGTGTGAAAAAGAGAGTGAATTACTTTTATGATAAAATTTGATTGAATGACAATTTTACAGTAAATAGTAATTAAACTCTTAAAGTGCGGTTGTGAGTTATGTTTTAAAAGAAAAGAAAAATAAAATTTTTAAAAATTTAATCATGATTTTGACATATATAAAGACCTAAAACATTTCTTTTATTTTTATTTCCGTCCTAAACGAAAACTGATTAAACTATTATTATACTTGAAGGATAATTGACCAGAACTATTATTATAGTATTTCTTAAACTTCACTTAAGGACGCACTTATGCACCCAAAAAAAACAGTTTACGCAATCTCTGTCATGTCACCATGTGTGTCCCACCCTCTTGTACGCGTGATCGATAGTGCCTACCATTCACTTCACTTCTTCGAAAGCAAATGCACCCTTCTCCTATACATTCTTCCCAATTGTCACCACCACACATTGTCCTTCAACCTACCTAAACGAGATAAATTGTGTACATCTTTTTTAAAGAGAAAAGAAAAAAAGAAAGAAAATTCTCGTTATCTCCTTACCAGTGAGTGAAAACACTCTCTTCACTTCTTTCCCTCACAAAAATGGTGATCACATCCGCTGTCACCGACCCTGAAGAGCAGAGACAGTCCTTGTCCTATACTTTTGCTTCCAGATATGTGCGCGACCCGGTTCCCAAGTCAGTCCCCTTTTTTCTTTTTTTAATTTTGTTGTTTATCAATTCTTTTGTTTAGAACCTCGCACTCGTTCGTGGATCAATTCTTTTGAAGAGAGAGCGAGAAAAAAAATGATGTTATTTTTATATTTAAAATTCTAGTTTGGAATTTTTAAGTGTGAGTGGTGAAGTCTGAAATTAGATTTTGGGTTAAAATATATTTCAATTTCAGTTTTACATGTATTGAATGAGATGTTAATTGATAATGGATCTACATTATTAATGAAGGTAAAATGTAAATTCTGCACTATTAGTGAGGGTATCTAAATCGTATTGTACAAATAATGGAACTGACAAAGAAAAGAGCTAGGGACAATTTCTTGGCTATGTTTTTTTTCCCCCTTTTCCATTTAATTTGGGTGAAAGGGCTATTTGTGATGGAAATGTTTGAGTGAAGGTTTAAGATGCCGGAGAAGTCCATACCAAAGGATGCAGCTTATCAGGTAATAAACGATGAGTTGATGCTGGATGGCAGACCAAGGCTCAACCTGGCCTCCTTTGTGACCACTTGGATGGAGCCTGAGGTTGACAAGCTCATCATGGCTTCCCTCAACAAGAACTACGTCGACATGGATGAGTATCCTGTCACCACTGAGCTCCAGGTATGTGCTAGACTTCTTCGACTGATTGGGGTGCCTTTTATGATCATAAAACTTTTGGAGTTGTCCTGTTTGATGAGAAACAAAATTGTTTGAATCATTCTAGTTTCTAAAGTTACTGACTAATAGTGTTGAGAGGGCTTGATTATTCATTTTCTTTTTCATTATGTTGAGATTTTAGTTAATTTGTTGCATAAAAGATGCATCACTAACAGATGTTGGATAAAAGGGATTTTATTTAAAAGATTAGACTAAAATCAAAGAACTTTACTTACACAAGCTACTGGTATTTTTTAACGACATTTTCCCCTCAATTTGGTACTCCCGATGGCAAGTTTTGGATCGTATGTGTTTTGTGATCAGAGGAAACTTTGGCGTGGATTGCTGTAATTAAAAATCCACTTCAAAACTATGTTCGGTATCTGAAGTAAACTGTTAACGTTGAAGGCTGTCTATGGAAAAATGATAGTTAGTAGTTTCACCAGAACTTAGTTGCCCGAATGATTTGATAAGATTATTAATCTTTGGATGAATAAGTGGATCATACCACTTCATTTGATTTGACAACCATCATGATTTCTGTCGAAGATTCTGGCTATATTTTTCTTGCTGTGTAGTATTGCTCTTATGTATATGTGGATCATTTTGTGACTGGTTTCTGTTATGATTTTAAAATGAGAGGATGACAAGTATGATTTGCACAATTGTGCAGAACCGGTGTGTTAATATGATAGCACACCTATTCCATGCTCCTATTGGCGAAGAGGAGACTGCAGTAGGAGTTGGAACTGTGGGGTCATCAGAGGCAATAATGTTGGCAGGTCTTGCTTTTAAAAGGAAATGGCAGACGAAGAGAAAATCAGAAGGCAAACCATATGATAAGCCCAACATTGTTACTGGGGCTAATGTGCAGGTTTGTCTCAGATTATGCTTAATGCTATAAAATTTCAAGTTCCTTTTTAAATTTTCTTACCTGCATTCACATATCGTGGGAAATAGGTAGCTTGTCTATTAGATTTGAGGTGTCGTAGAATCAAAGTGCTTTAATTGATTGATGTGCCATGTTCTGGGGCCTTCAGCCCTTTACACATCAATGTCTAATGTTCTATGAATATGCTACACAGGTTTGTTGGGAAAAATTTGCGAGGTACTTCGAGGTTGAGCTCAAGGAAGTGAAGCTCACAGAAGGGTACTATGTGATGGACCCTGTGAAAGCAGTTGAAATGGTGGATGAGAACACCATATGCGTGGCGGCCATTTTGGGGTCAACTCTGACTGGAGAGTTTGAGGATGTGAAGCTTCTTAACGAACTTCTTACTAAGAAGAACGAGGAGACAGGGTGGAATACCCCAATCCACGTTGATGCTGCCAGTGGGGGGTTTATCGCCCCATTTCTCTACCCGGATCTGGAGTGGGATTTCCGTTTGCCGTTAGTGAAGAGCATCAACGTTAGCGGTCACAAGTATGGTCTTGTATACCCTGGTGTTGGCTGGGTTGTCTGGAGGAGTAAAGATTACTTGCCTGATGAACTTGTTTTTCACATCAATTATCTTGGATCGGATCAGCCCACTTTCACCCTCAATTTCTCCAAAGGTAGTGTATGAGTTGATACACAGGCTTTGATTTTTTTTTCTTTTTATTTTTATGCAATCAACATCTTTGTATGTGTAGGCTGCTTAGCTATTGTTACTGTGTACATGTCAACGTATTTGACTCGAGATGTTTTTTAAATGTTTCCAATTTCTCTTTCTCTGCCTATGTCTGTCTAGATTTCATCAAAACCTTTTGAAGTGAACAGAAACAGTCTTGTTTCACAGCTTAAGCGTTAAGCTATGTCTTATTGAATAATGTTCTCTTATCTGAAGAAAGAATTATGTTAGAAGTTTGCACTTAATAATTTTGGGTCAGCTTACAAGTGCCGCCGGAAATGAATAGATTTCGTGAAAGGCCTGCAACTTGTTGCTAGATTTGCAATGTATTTTAATTGGATGCAGTTGGTTGCGAACTATTTTTGCAAGGAAAGCTGTGTATAAAAGAGAGTCATGTTATATGTACCCAAAAAAAGAGTCATCTTGTTCAGTGAACAATGTGGTTTAGTTCATCAGTCTTTCAGAGATTACATCATGGTTATAGTACAGACTTGGAAATTGGAATCCACCGAGTTGTTGTATAGGCCTATGGAAATGCCTTAGTGAGTATATTGCAAACAAAATTGTGTTTAGCACGCCAAATTTGACTGGATCATACATGTGATAAATTATTGAGTGAATTGATCTAATTGTTAAATATTTCTAGTAAAAAAAAAATTGTTAAATATTTAAATACATGTGAAATCAATAGGTTAGAATTTCCAAAAAGAAAAAAATGCTTATTAATCATTATTGTATAATTTGGTTTCAATTGCAATTATCTATGAATGTTTTTGAAAAGACATCCTGTGTTTGTTTGTCCTAACTATTTCTTTGCATTTCTTTTGGCAGGATCTAGTCAAATTATTGCTCAATATTATCAGTTTATACGGCTTGGCTTTGAGGTAATTTTATTATTGTCTTGATGCTGAGTCTTAGTAATCAGCATGAATGCATGATAAGTATGTGCCTGGTTTATTTTAGTTTAATGTAGATAAAGAAGATAATTCACCATGAAAATAATCAAGATTACTTATATTTTCTTTTTCGATAAATTGTTTTATATGGAATTTACTGATTAATATAGCTTGAGTATTTCAAATATGGCTTATGATGTATGATTTTGCTTCTATACTGCTATGATAGAACAAAAGCAAGGAAAAAGACAAAATCTGATAGGAGCTCCCTGCAGACTCTAGAGTAGTGTATTACCCAGTCCAATAGTTAGGAAAACGAATCGAGTTACGTGTTTACAAATGAATAACATGAACTTCATGACAAGAGTGATTATCATCAAAGATGCAACAATTAACATTAATGGATGCACTAGTTCAAAATCTTAGCATTCAAGGGTAAACCAACATTGCTTCTAACATTAATATATGATGTAACTACTTTTTTGGTTGTTTCTCCATTTTCTCATGTCCTAATGAGAATGTCCTGGAAGACAAGTACTTGATTACTTTATAAATTCATCAATCAGTTACTAAAACCCAAATTTATTGATAACAACTGCATGATGCATGACATAAGCAACATCCTAGACAGAAACTGCTCACATATTTGCTTTTCATTGGTTCCTCACTCATACATTTGGTTATTTTTTCTTGCTCTTGTAAACATAAGGGTTACAAAAATATCATGGAAAATTGCTGGTCAAATGCAAGAACTCTGAAGGAGGGAATTGAAAAAACAGGCAGGTTTAACATTGTCTCCAAGGATGTAGGTGTGCCGCTTGTTGCCTTCTCTTTGAAAGACAGCAGCCAGCACACGGTGTTTGAGGTGTCAGACCACCTGAGACGCTTCGGGTGGATAGTTCCGGCCTACACGATGCCAGCGGACGCGCAGCACGTGGCCGTTCTCCGGGTGGTGATCAGGGAGGATTTCAACCACGGCTTGGCCGAGAGGCTTGCTAGCGACATAGATAAAGTTGTGAAGCTCTTGGACACTCTTCCAAGCCCTCTATCAACCAAAGCTGCACATGTCACAGCCGTCGCTAGTGAGACAAGTGGTGATGAGAAGGTTAATAAGAGTGAATTAGGGATTCAAGCAGAGGTTGCCAATTATTGGAAGCGGCTTGTGGATGGCAAGAGAGTTGGAGCATGCTGATTTGCTAGGCTTATCAAGTATTTTGGCTTTTGGTTGCATTGTTATCAGTTGCTTTATTTATGTGCATTGACCAAAGAATTGTGTGTGCGGATTGCTGCAATGTTATGTTCTTTCCTATGTAAATGTGTGTAATGCTATATATATAGCAATAAGCAAGGTCCATGCGGGACTGATTCTGAGAACTATTACTGTTGGCAGAATGAATGATTCAGAGAAAATTTTCAATTTTTTTTGTTGGTTTGCTTTTTTATTTTTAAGGTGTTAAGTTTATCTTATTTTCAGAATGTTTGTGAAGCATTTAAGATGTCAATGCGTTTAACACAAATATTTCAAAATGCATTCCAGTGCTCAAATATATTTTTAGCTTAATTTACCATTATATTTCATAATAAAGATAATGCATAGTTTTTCAATTGATTTCAACTAGGATCACCTGTAAAACAAAATGATAATTTAGTTATTTACACAAAATGGAAAACCTCACATTTAAATAATTTTTACTTAATAGCCTGTATAGTTCTTTAATACAAAATTACTTGTGAGACACCTGGGAGGTGTGGTTCATCAAAAAAGGGTTTATCCCCTTTAACCAAAGGACAGAGGTTCAATTTTTGGTTTTAGGTATAGAGCATTGTCTTACCTTTAGAGATATTTATAAGCTAACTAGAGATTAGTCACTGGACCTACAACAGTAGATATTATGGTCGTGTAAAAAAAAAAGATACTTATGAGACAATTAATTTAACTACTAGCTAGGGTTTCACATACTTCATGCGTGCTAAATGAAAGTTTTGGAAATTACTATAGAGAATTCCCTAGATTGTAGAGTATGTAAAGGTAGAAAAAAAAATTGGAAAGCAAAGTTAATCGTTACACTTAAATATCCTCTTTATTTTATTTAATGATATAAATTACTTTTAAAAAATGATAATAACATGCACATATCAACATCAATACTTCTTTTGAAATAATAACAATGTCATATGCAATATTATTTGAAGCGAAATACATTTGTTTATCTTATTAAATTGGAGGTATCCTCCTACTATGAATAATCTTGTTCGAATATTTGAGATGGAGACTACTAATTAAGGATAATAAACATTTGTACCTTTAACCAACCATATGTTGATAACAAATTATCTAAGCTTGACAATTTTCTTGTGCCCGTAGATATCTACAAGTAATACTAATGATGCAGCGAATATGGGGGGAAGTTTTTATTTTTCGCATAGGTAACTAAAACTCTAGGAATTTAGGAATATTATTAAAGGAAAATTAATTTTAGTTATGATGTGTTTAAAAAGTTTGAGTGTTAGATTTCTAAACTCTTATATCATTATGTGTTTGTTAAATGATTAATTTGACAATAGTGTGATTACATATTCTAGAGGCATGTACCTACATGCTTACATGCTTCCATAATGTATTTTTAAATATCAGTTACATATAGTCTCATACTACTATAAGTCTATAACTATCTCATAAAAACTTAGTCTTTCATTTTCATCGGACTTTATTACTATTGTAATGAATGTCACCACTATTTGGTTGAAATTAATAGATTAGAGTTTAGTGTGTTTATTTTTTATTTTTATTTATGTCTTAAATCCGTAGATTTTTAATCAAAAAAGAATTTTTTTAATCATAAATAAAATTTTGGGTTAAATATGTTTTTAGTTATTCATAAATTTTGAATTTTGATTTACCCCTCATAATTTTTTTTTTGCTAAAAATCATCATTCATAATTTCTTTTGTAAAGTTTTAATTACTACAGTCATGTTAAGCGGTTAATTATTAATGCGACAATTAACTTGGTCATGAAAGTGAGAGAGAGGCATCAAGGATGTGTGAGTGAGGAGAAGAAGAAGAGGAAGAAGCAATAATTGAGTTAATCGTGCATGTGACTTGTTACGTGGCTAAATTAACTGTTATGTGAGTACTTAACGGTTTAACATAACGATATAAACTAAAACCTTACAATTTTTTTTAATGAAAAACACTTTTAGCAAAAATATTTGTGAGAGATAAAACACAAAATTCAAAATTTAAAAGAGATTAAAAACATATTTAACCCCAATTTTTTTTCTTAATTTTTGATAAGTATTGAATACTACATCATTATTTGTTAATATTTATATATTCGCAAAAAAAAAATAATTAAATAGATACCCATACATATATAGGGTAGGGATGATGAGGGATAGCTCCCGTCGCCCACCCTATAATCATTCCTATAAATATCTTGGGTTAATTAAGTTTTTCATCCCTGTAATTTGGGAAAGTTTGGTTTTGGTCCCTCTGTG
>QANU01017881.1:0-47127 GCA_003254905.1 Nissolia schottii
AACCACTAAACTTCCAACTCTGCCAGGTTTCATTCGAATGCTTACTGTGGTATTCGAATGAAACCCCTCGGAGTTCTTTCGTTCGATTGGAATAGGCTTTCATTCGACTGAAATCCCTCGACATCGCTTCATTCGAATACGAGGGAATTCATTCGATTGAAATCCCTAAAATTCGCCTGCATTCGACTGCAGTGGAATTCATTCGAAGGAAAGCTCGAATAGGGCTCGCATTCGATTGAATTCCTGGCGTATTCGAATGCAAACTACAAAAATCGCCTCCCGAGACTCCAGGTCGTAAACTTTCACTGTTCCTAGGGTTCCAAGTAGTACAGTTATGCGTTTCAATTTTCTACCGTTCGCAAAACCCTTTTTACACAATATCCCCCCAAAATACTACTTAACAGTTATACAGTCAGATATACAGATAGGTCACATATACAGTTAAAAACTAAACCACATAGACAGTGGGCTTAGGGGTTACCCACCTCCGATCGGGATTCTGATTCGGTGACTTTGAAGGGGAGATGGTCCTCTTCACGATGGCGTGCTCCGGCTAATTTTCGGGGACTCCGGCACAAAATCTAGCAGTGTCGGAACGTAACCCTCGAAGGCCCTCTGAACGTAACTTCTGAAGATTTACAAAGTTATTTATAACCGTGCAAAGTGCGACGTAAAATTTCCCTTTTTCCCTATAGCTTCCCCCTTCTCTCACGTTTTCTTTCTGAAGCACTGTAGCTTCTTATAATTATTATTATTATTATTATTATTATATTATTATTTATTTATTTCTTCTTTCCTTTGTTTATTCATTCATTTATTTATTTATTTATTTATTCTTTTATTCACTTGTTTATTCTTTCGTTTATTCTTTTACCTATTGATTTAGGTATTACTTGACTTCCTTCCAGAAATTAAGTCTTTTTACCCGGCTTCAGGTTTATTAAATCGCGTTTTGTCCGTAAAACCCTGCATCCGGTTGCCCTAAAAATATTCCGGGCACACTGCTGTGACCCCTTTATTTTTCCCTGCGACCTCGAACAATTTCCTCGGGGACCAGAGACGTTTCCATTGGGTCGAAAAGTCCTGCGGACGTTTTATGGTATCCGGGGAATTTCCGTTCGAGTTGAAACTCGTCCAGCAGCGCCCGTAAATTATGAGGCAGCTAAACCTAATTCGTTACCCCAAATTTCTAGGGCTTTGGAGTTGTGAGTCGATTTCCCTCGCTCCCTTGACGATTTCGGCCGGTCTCGGCGGTCAACGAATAATTTTCTAGCTCGGAGAAACACGGGATGTTACATCTAGTACACATACATACACTGAACATTATATCAGGTCTACTAGCGGTGAGATATAGTAGAGATCCAATCATACCTCTATATTTTGTGATCTCTACAGGTTTACCTTCTTCGTCCTTGTCAAGGGTGCATGAGGTACTCATGGGCGTTGCCATCTCTTTTGCTTTGTCCATTTCAAACTTCTTGAGCAATTCCTTGCAATACTTGGATTGACTTATGAAGGTTCCTTCCTTTAGTTGCTTGATTTGGAGTCCAAGAAAAAAATTGAGCTCACCCATCATAGACATCTCAAATTCTTGATGCATTAACTTGGAAAATTCTTTGCACAAAATCTCATTAGTGGCACCAAAGATAATGTCATCAACATAAATTTGTACAAGTAAGATGTCTTGTTTGTCATGTTTAATGAAAAGAGTTGTATCCACCTTCCCCCTATTAAATTCCTTGTCTAGAAGAAATTTGCTTAGTCTCTCATACCAAGCTCTAGGGGCTTGCTTAAGACCATAGAGAGCTTTTCTTAACTTGAAAACATGATTGGGGAACTCATGACTCTCAAATCCAGGTGGTTGATCAACATAGACCTCCTCTTGAATATAGCTATTTAAGAAGGCACTCTTGACATCCATTTGATATAATTTAAAATCCATGATGCAAAAATATGCAAGTAAAATTCTAATGGCTTCTAATCTAGCAACGGGAGCATAGGTTTCTTCATAATCAATTTCCTCTTCTTGATTATATCCTTTTGCTATAGTCTGGCTTTGTTTCTAGTGATTACTCCATTTTCATCAAGTTTGTTTCTAAACACCCACTTAGTTCCTATAATTGAGTGATTTTGAGGCCTAGGAACTAACTCCCATACTTGATTTCTTTCAAATTGATTAAGCTCTTCTTGCATAGCTAAAATCCAATGTTCATCATTGAATGCATCTTTGTTATTTTTGGGTTCAATTTGCGAAACGAAAGCCATATGATTACATGCATCTCTTAGAGAGTGTCTAGTGGTTACCCCTTTGGTGATATCACCTATGATGTTGTCGAGTGGATGATTCTTTGATGTTCTCCATTCCTTTGGCAAGCTTTCATCCCTTGATTCAATCATAGTTGGAAGCTCTTGTTCCTCTTCTCCTGATTGTGGAGATTCGGTTTTGTCCTTGATGCTCATGCCTTCCAATGTACCTGTGATATCAACAATGGTATCCTCTCTTGGCTTTTCGGCGTTAGATTCATCAAATGCAACATGCACGGATTCCTCAACTGTCATAGTTCTTTTATTGTATATTCTAAAGGCTTCGCTATTCAATGCATAGCCAAGAAATGTTCCCTCATCAGACTTAGCATCGAATTTACCTAAGTTATCCTTCCCATTATTTAACACATAGCATTTGCATCCAAAGATGTGAAGGTGGGAGATGTTAGGTTTTCTTCCTTTATAAAGCTCATAGGGAGTTTTCTTCAAAATTGGTCTTATTAAAACACGGTTAAGCACATAACAAGCGGTGTTAACCGCATCCGCCCAAAAGTATTTAGGGAGATTACAATCACTGATCATAGTTCTTGCAATCTCCTCTAGAGATCAGTTCTTCCTCTCTACAACCCCATTTTGTTGTGAAGTTCTAGGAGCAGAAAAATTATGATCAATTCCATTGTTATGACAAAATTCTTCAAAATGCTCATTTTGAAATTCTCCTCCATGATCACTCCTAATGGATGCTATGCTAACGTTTTTCTCATTTTGGATAACTTTGGCAAGTCTCTTAAATGCCTTGAATGCCTCACTTTTGTGAGTCAAGAATAATGTCCATGTATATCTAGAGTAATCATCCACAATCACAAGTGCATATTGGTTTCCACCCAAGCTCATTGGTTTGCAAGGCCGAAAAAGGTCCATGTGCAAAAGTTGTAAAGGTCTATTTGTTGAAATTATATTTTTTGCTTTGAAAGAGACCTTTACTTGTTTTCCTTTTTGACATGAGCTACATAGCTTGTCTTTTTCAAATTTGAGTTTGGGTAAACCAATTACTAGATCTTTTAAGACAAGTTTGCTCAAATGATCCATGTGAATGTAGGCTATTCTCCTATGCCATAACCATGACTCTTCCTCCTTACTAATGAGACATTGTGCATCATTTGAGGAAATGTCATCTAGACTAATCTTATAAATGTTGTTGACTCTTTGACCAATAAACTTAATTTTCTTATCATGTTTGTCTTCAATTATGCATTTTTGGGAATAAAATATGACTTTGTTTCCTTTATCACATAATTGACTAATGCTGAGAAGATTATGTTTAAGTCCTTCAACAAGCAAGACATTTTCAATAGAGGTAGAGGGAGTTTTACCAACTTTTCCGATTCCAAGTATCTTGCCTCTATTGTTGTCTCCATAGGTGACGAATCCATTCTTCTTAAGGGAGAAACATGAGAACTTTGATACATCCCCGGTCATATGCTTCGAGCATCCACTATCAAGATACCAATTCAAGTTCTTGGTCTTAAAGCATACCTATAAGAGAAGTTTAAGTTTTTGATTTAGGTACCCTTTTGTCTTGGGTCCTTGAATGTTAGAGTTGATAGTGGATCCCTTTGGAACCCAAGCCAATTTTCCTAGAAACACAAGTTGAAGCACTATGACCAAGTTTACCACAGTGAAAACATTTGCCTTTAGGATTGCATTAGGTATATATCCTATTCCGGCCTTGTCAAGAGAACATCTTTGACTACCGAGCATCATTTTTAGCATAGTACTTCCATTTGTGAACTTGGTTAGATCCTTTTTGAGATATTCAATTTCTTTTTCCAATTTTTCACAACATAAACAAGTAGGAGTATCAATTTCATGCAATGCACAAGATGAACTAGATGAGATGGCCTCCAATAAACCAATAGTTTTATTTTCAAACTTAAGCTCATTTATTTCATGGTTAAGCTTGGCAATCTCTTCTTCTAATCTTGCTATGACTTTATTTGTTCTAAGAGATTCATTTTCCCTCTTAAGATGATCAATCTCATGACATAACTTTGAAACATATTTTTCAAGTTGTGATGTGTTCTTACTAGATTTGATATCTTCATTCTCTGTTTTTAGAGCATTTACTTCAAGACAAAGACTCTTATTTTGGGTTTCTAGCATGGCAATGGATTTGTTTGCAATAGATAATTCTTTTGAAATTCTCATAGATTCCTCATGCAATTCTGCAAAGGCATTTTGTAATTCATCAGAGGAGGGGTTAGAATCATGTACCTCATCTTCATTTTCATGGTCTTTAGGCATTAGACAAAGGTTGGCTACTTCATCATCGGTCTCATCGGAGTCATCATTGTCCTCCCAAGCAACATAAGCCTTCTTGCCCTTTTTCTTCTCAATAGGCCTTCTTTCATATCTCTCCACCTTCTTTTGGTAGATTGGGCAATCCACTTTAATGTGTCGTGGTTTTCCACATTCATAGCATTTTGGAAGTGATGATTCTTCTTTGTTGTTGTTTCTTCTAGGAGGGAATGGAGGCTTTGATTGCCCTTGAGTGTTGCTTCTCTTTTTGAGAAATTTCCCAAACTTCTTCACAAGAAGACTCATGTTCTCATCATTGAGCTCAATTCCACAAAAGCTATTCTCATCGTTGTGCATTTAATGCATCTTAAGTCAGCAAATAGAACTAGCCGTTTCTGACCTAAGTACTCGATCTATTCGAATGGCCCATTCGAATGTCTCACCTAATATAGCCGTTGAGCATTAAATACGTCTGCATCATTCAAATGGATCTGAGTTAGCCGTTCGAATGTCTTTTGATGTACTGGATCACCGAAGGTATCAAACCCTAGACATTCGAATATGCCATTTGGATTACCTTTGTTCATGAGTTATTCGATTGTCTTGTTCATCAGACATTGGAATGGATCTAGGCAAGTCATTCAAATGTCTCTAGGGTTTTGTCCAAACTCATTCTTTTTCTTCTTTTGCTTGATTCTTTGATTCTATTTGAAATAGTCTTTGAGGCATGAATCAATATTTCTTTCTAAGAGCCATCTAGAATAGCTTTAAGATGAAAGTTGGATAAACATCACCTTTAACACATTTCCTAGGTCCTAAAACTAAATCTTTTTGAGCTTCTTGGACATTTGGAAACTTGCTTCATTTGTCTTCATCAAAACATCCTTCATGAGCATTCACAATTTCCCCCTTTTTGATGATGACAAACACTTAAGGAAACAAAGAGATAAGTTAAGAGATTTTGCAATTATTTCACGTTAAGAACTTATGTGATTTTTCAAATTATCAATTTTTTGAAAAACAGCAAGTGCAATTATGATTCCCCCTCAGTTTATGCATTTATTCCCCCTGAGCTTGTGCATTATTCAAAATTGTTTATTTTGAATTAAATTCCCTTTGTTTTCTTTTGAACGAGGAAGCTTCAAACTTTTCAATCTTTACTTTGGCCTTTTTAGTTTCAATGAAAGAAAACAGAACTTATCTCTAAATTTTCCTTAACTTTCTTTTCCCCCTTTTGGCATGATCAAAAAGATATAGTAGAGAGCAGAGAAGTAAACTGACATGACCAATATGAACTATAAATAGATTGGCAAGTATAGAAAGAAACAGCAGGTTATATTAGTCGTAGCCAAAATATATGCAGTAGAAGAGAGTTATCAACTAATGGTGCAATGGATAGCTCTTAGTTAGGTACAAAAGAAACTGTCAGATATGCACCAAAAGTTCATAAAAACATAAAAAGAAACAATAAACATAGGTAAGCAAAGGATGGTCGTCACATCAACTCCGGCTCAGTAAGCTCATCATCATCATCAGCATGGGCCACTTGATCATGAGCCATGAGTGAGGAAGGTGGGCCTTCTGATGGCATGGTGGAAGGTGGGGGTACAGGGTCGGCAGACTGATAGCGCAGGATGTGGAGATGATCACAAATGGCGCCAACGTCCATATCCAGACGATGGAGGGTGGTCCGATAGTAAGCCGAGTCCTGAGCCATGGTGACATTAATGGCGTCGAACCGGCTGATGAGGAGCTCCATGTGGTGCTAAAATGGATCGGGAGATGGACCAGCAGATGAGGAGGGACCCGGAGTTGAGGCAAGAGGAATGGAAGAGGAGGCAGATTGTCGGTGGGCACGGAGGGTCTCAGGGACGTCATACTCAAACCGGTTAGTGGCTTCCTTTAGAAATATGTGCATGCGGGCTAGGCATCTTGAGTCTATTTTCCAATTGCCTTTTGCCGGCCATTATGTTTCATCATCCAGAGGAACACCGAAGTGGCGGAGAATAGCCGTTACATGCATAGCATAGGGCAAAGAATTGCCCTTTGCCCGAGCTTGATGCATGTGATGCATCACATAGAGGCTCTAATTTATTGTTTTACACTCAGCCAGAGCCCACAAAACCAAACCATCATCTTTTGACAGCACAGAGTGATTCCCGTGGCGAGGGACAATGGTGTGGGTGATAAGGTAATGAAGTATCCTCTGCTCAATGGGCAGCCCGCCAACCTGAGGATGGTTCTTATGGTTTCTGACTCCGGAGTGACGGATTGCTGCGAGTGCAAGCAGCTCGCTAAATGGTTCACCCGCCGAATTGACAGCCCAATCAGAAATCTCTCCCAGCAGACTATGACCACCATGTGGTAATTTCGAAACTGCCCCAACCAAATCAAGTGGCATAACAATACTAACTTTATTTACTTCAGAATACAGGACATTGTCAATCAATTTGAGGTTGGAACAAAATACCCTAACCAGCTGAGGAGACACTACAGATTCATGACAGACAAATTCCAGCAAACTAGCAGAGTCTAAAATGGAAGTAATATTGGAGGGAGTATGATGAAAGCTTTTACCGCAATGGGTTCGTACTCTCGTTAATTTAAAATATCCTTTTTAAAGCTTTCAGATCCTTGAGGGATCCAATTGCAGTAAAGTCAGGTGTTATCGTATCCACAGGGATTGTGATTAAAACAACGAGCTTTTATTGATTCTATCTTTAAGCTTTAGAGAAAATGATTGATTTGTTTTGAGTAAATTTGGTAAAGAATGATTTGTAAATAAAATAAAAAGCAAGAGTAAATTTTAAGCGTAGGCAGGTAGAGAAATATGTTGGGATCTTGAATTGTAATATTACTTTTAATGTAACCAGTAACTCAGTTGATATGATTCATGAGTTCGTTTGATTTTATCACCACCAGTTCTTAACTTAATCATCTCATTTGAGCATGTTAAGATCACAAGTTCCTTTATTAGATTGCCAATCGCCTTGCACAAATTTAACAAAGTAGCTTAACGTAATACAGGTGTTAAAGTGATTAGTTCTTAGTTTCCAGTTACGGCGGTTAAGAACTAAATGAGTTGATCTAGGTCAGGTTAAATGATGATAACTTACGTTCACAGCATTTAAACGTCGAATCAAACTTAAAGAGTAGCAAGATTGGACTTAACTTGGTTCGTAGTTCATTTAGAGTAGCTTTCACTTAAACAAATAAACCTCAAGTTAAGAATCAAAGAACTAAACAAAAGTTAGCGTTAGGTGCAAGATCAATCATAAAAACCAAAGAACATCATAGAATCATAATCATGAATTAAAACGGATACATAAAAGCAATAATACGCATCAAATCCCAACAAAGAAAGAAGTTAGCTATCCATTGTCATGGATAGGTACAACTTACAAGGGTTTAAAGCAATGGTTGGTTGAGAAAGGTGGTAAAATGTCTCCACACGTTCACCACGATTCACAATCGTTGAAAATCCGGCAGCACTTCCTTTATGGAAAGCTTTAAAACCCTAATTTCCTACCTAAACCTAGCTTATGGAGGTGTAAGAAATGGAAAAGAATAGGTGGAAATGGGTGTAGGAGAGAGGGGATGGAGAATATCTCCCAATAGCCTCGGCCTCCCCCTATTTATAGGCGTTTTTGGGGGAGGACCGCTCAGCGGCCGAGTGCCATCGCTGAGCGGTTTGGTCAACCATGGTGGCGGAGGACGCGGTTTCTGGTGGCGCCAGGCTGGCTTGAGGTGGCACCAGCCTGGCGCATTAAATGCTCGGTCAAAGGCGGTGGTCCACGGCTCTAGAGGCTTCTTCGCTCAGCGGTGGGTCTTGACCGCTGAGCGGTTGTACTCTATCCGCTGGGCGGTTCCTTCCATCCGCTGAGCGCTCCTTTAGCTGCTTGCGTCCGTTTTGCTTGTTTGTTTTCTTCTCCTCTTGCTCCATTCTTCTAGGGATTAAGCTTGCTTATTCTTCTTGTATTCATCTTCCAAAATATGTTGTAAACCTACAAAACATAAAGCATTATATAAGTATTTTGTTAAAACATAAACGGATAAGTGCCATTTTATCAATTGAAATTTACGTAAATTGGGCACTTATCACTCCCCCTGACTTAAGACCTTGTTTGTCCTCAAACAAGAGGTAGTTGAATTTATTTTACAAGAAATCAAATGCTTATGAACATTCATTTGCAATGACTTGAAAAGTTTCAAACAGTTGAAGCTTAAGATTATGTGAGACAGCCTAGAATAACTTAAACAAGTCAAATGCAAGATTACTTGACTAGCATAATCAAATCACTCTATCCAATATCTCTTCCATCAAGGAAATTTATCATTGTACACACAATGGTCAATGGACCAATTATAGGGAGAGTGTTTCGCTCAATTGTCACCATTGAATCACAACATTTCAAATTTGTTACCTGTCTCAAAATTCAATCTAATAGTATGGTTAGGCAAGGATCACAGAAGGACTTTTAAGGTTTGTAACGTGGCCAGGCTACAAGGAAAATTGGTTTTTCTGGATATGCAAAAATTTCCAATTAGAGAGCAATGAAACCAACTTCTTGTTATCACCTGTTTTCTTCTCAACAGTTTTCTTCTTTTTCTTTTTCTTTCTCAACCCTTTTTCCTTGATTTTCTTTTTCTTCTATCCCTTTATCTTTTTCTTCTTTTTGTTTTGGGATAGAATGTGTTCTTTTGCACATGCTTCTTTTATTCTTTTTCTGTATATCCTTCCACTTGTCTATACCCTTATCTCCCCCTGACTTGGATTCTTGCACATAATCCAATTTGAATGCTCTCTTAATTTAGAAATTAAGGGAAGTCATTGTTTTTTCTTTAAGGTTTATGGATTATGAACAAAAATTTCTCATGTAAGGCTCAAACGGGGTATCAAAGGATATTCTGATTCAGGTAGGCTTTATTTGGCTAAATGGGTTTTATTTTAAAGAACAAAATGCCTTGATCATTTCCTATTCCTTCCATACAATTTTCATGATTAGAGACTCAAACAAATTAAATTTTGTAAAGACAATGGTGATTCTCTCTATCTCACATAGTGTATGGCTCACTCCTTTTCTTGGTTAGGGTTTATTTCCTTAATTTCAAAACATTTTCAATGTTATGCTCATGCAAATCAAGGAGATTGATGCATATGAACATATTCATGACATCTATGTATGAATCACAAAGATCTATTATAGATTCTTGAAACAAGTCAATTCATAATGTGTTATGTGTTCATGCATCAAATCTTCAAGCAAAATAAACTACTACTTAATTGTTTTTGAAACAAACAAGTCTTAAGGACAAAAAGTATCCTAACTAATTAAAGGAAATTAAATAAGTAAGGTGCTAGAAAATTAAAAATGCTCCCTGTTCATGGTGAGTGTGTTCCCTTGATGAAGTCTTCTTTCCAGTTATTTAAGCTACTTCATCTTGCTTCAAGATGTTGAGGAAATAAGAGCTTATGCATCATGCTCTTCTCCTTCTTGCTTTTAATTCTGCAAAATAACTAAGGAACTTCTTTTTCCAAAAAATGTCACCATGTTTACAAAAATTAATTTTAACACCTTAATAATATAATAACAATAATATTAGAAACTTGTAAATTCTGGGTTGCCTCCCAGGAAGCGCTTATTTAACGTCGTTAGCTCGACGCCTGTTTCTTTTTAATGTGGTTCATTGAGGTAAAGCACCTTCGCGGCTTGTTTGGTACCAAAATATGGTTTAAGTCTCTGGCCATTGACTGTCCAAGTTGCGTTGTTCTTTGGATCATATAATTCCACAGCTCCATAAGGGATAACTTTCTTTACCACAAAAGGTCCTGACCATCTAGTCCTTAATTTGCCAGGAAACAACCTTAACCTGGAATTAAACAGTAATACTTGTTGACCTTCTTCAAAATTCCTCCTTAGGATGTGGTTATCATGATACTTCTTTGCTTTCTCCTTGTACAACTTGTTGGACTCATATGCTTGCAGTCTTAATTCTTCTAACTGATGCAATTGAAGTTTCCGCTTTTCACCTGCAACTTTCTCATCAAAGTTTAAAAATTTCAAAGCCCAATAAGCCTTGTGCTCCAATTCAACTGGTAAGTGGCATGCTTTACCATAAACTAGTTGAAATGGAGTCAATCCTATTGGTGCTTTGAGAGCAGTTCGATATGCCCATAAAGCATCGTCAAGCTTAAGTGCCCAATCTTTTCTTGAAGATGAAACAGTTTTTTCCAAAATTCTTTTAATTTCTCTATTGGACACTTCAGCTTGGCCATTTGTTTGCGGGTGATAAGGTGATGCTACCTTATGTCTCACGCCATAATGTTCTAAAGCTTTAGCTAATTGTGAGTTAACAAAATGAGAACCTCCATCACTTATGATTACTCTTGGTGTGCCAAAACGGGTAAAAATGTTTTTCTTTAAAAATTTAATTACCGTTTTTCCATCAGCCTTTGGGGTTGCTATTGCTTCAACCCATTTTGAAACATAATCAACGGCCAAGACATATTCATTGTTTAATGAGGATGGGAAAGGTCCCATGAAGTCCATGCCCCAACAGTCAAATACTTTAACTTCAATTATATTTTGTAAAGGCATTTCATTCCTCTTGCTATTTCCAAGAGTTATTTGGCAGGCATCACAATTTTTAACATAAAGATATGCATCTTTGAATAAAGTAGGCCAGAAAAAGGCCAGAAAAAACCTGATTGAAGAACTTTGGCGGCAGTTTTCTCCCCATTGTAATGGCCTCCACATGGAGAGTTATGGCAGTGCCATAAAATACTCTCGATTTCATCTAAGGCTACACATCGCCTTAGCAAACCATCAGGTCCTTGTTTAAATAAGTAAGGGTCATCCCAAACAAAATATGTGGCATCTCTAAGAAACTTCTTTTTCTGATGATAATTCAAATCATCAGGCAATATGCCAGCCGCTTTGTAATTAGCCATGTCTCCAAACCATGGCCTTTCCTTGATGAGAAACAGCTTCTCATCAGGAAACTCTTCTGCAACTTCATCCTCTTTGATAGTAACTTCTGGATTATTTAATCTGGATAAATGATCCGCTACCAAATTTTCTCGTCCGCTTTTGTCCTTGATCTCCAGATTAAATTCCTGCAAAAGAAGAATCCAACGAATCAATCGAGGCTTGCTATCAGGTTTTGTTAGGAGATATTTAATGGCCGCATGATCTGTGTATACTATCACTTTTGAGCCAATTAAATAGCTCCTAAACTTTTCCAGTGCATACACTATCGCTAGCAATTCTTTTTCAGTTGTTGCATAGTTGACTTGTGCTTCATTCAAAACTTTGCTAGCATAGTGTATAGCATGAAATATTTTATCTTTTCGTTGACCCAACACTGCTCCTACTGCATAGTCACTAGCATCACACATTAATTCAAAATCAAGATTCCAATTGGGTGCTATGATTATGGGAGCAGAAGTTAAACTCGATTTTAATTTTTCAAAGGCATTCAAACAGTCAGCATTAAAAATGAAAGGAGTATCCTTATTCAGAAGATTGGTGAGTGGCTTGGCAATCTTGGAAAAATCCTTGATGAACCTCTTGTAAAATCCTGCATGTCCAAGAAAACTTCTAATTCCTTTTACATTAGTTGGGGGTGGCAGTTTTTCAATAACCTCAAGCTTTGCTTTATCCACTTTAAGTCCTTTTTCTGAAATTTTGTGGCCCAACACAATACCTTCTTTTACCATGAAATGACATTTTTCCCAGTTTAGTACCAAATTAGTTTCAACACACCGTTTTAATACGGCGTTGAGATTTGTCAGGCAATTATCAAATGAGGTACCAAACACGGAAAAGTCATCCATGAAAACTTCCATGATTTTCTCCACCATATCCGCAAATATTGCGAACATACATCTTTGAAATGTGGCAGGAGAGTTACATAACCCAAAAGGCATTTTTCTGTAGGCAAAAACACCGAATGGGCATGTAAAAGCCGTCTTTTCTTGATCTTTTGGGTCCACCGTTATCTGGTTATAGCCTGAATATCCATCTAGAAAGCAATAGTATGCTTGGCCTGATAACCTCTCCAGCATTTGATCCATGAATGGTAGTGGAAAATGGTCCTTCCTGGTAGCCTTGTTAAGTTTTCTGTAATCTATGCACATTCTCCAACTAGTGACAGTTCTAGTTGGGATTAGTTCATCATTTTCATTTTTAATTATAGTTATACCTCCCTTTTTAGGAACTACCTGGACTGGGCTAACCCATGAACTATCAGAGATAGGGTAGATTATACCTGCTTCTAGTAACTTTACCACTTCTTTACGGACTACCTCTTTCATGGTTGGGTTTAGCCGTCTTTGAGGTTGCCTTACCGGTTTGTAATTGTCCTCCATCAGAATTTTATGCCTGCAATAAGATGGACTGATGCCTTTGAGATCAGCAAGTGTCCAACCTAAAGCTTGTTGGTTTTCCTTTAAGACTTGAATTAATGCATCCTCTTCTTTTGGAGACAAGTCGCTATTTATAATAACCGGCTTTTGTTCATTTTCCTGTAAAAACACATATTTGAGGTTAGAAGGTAAGGGTTTTAGTTCTAACCTTTTTTCTCTGTTGTGGAAACTTCCTTGGCCTTGAGTTCTTCTTTTCTCTCTTGTTCCAGAGGAACAGTTGGCGTGGCTTCTAAACTCATGAGAAAAGCTTCAATTTCAGTTTCCTCCTCCTCCGTGAGTTGGGCTTGACTGTTTGTCAATGCAATTTCTAATGGATCTATGTCTTGAGGCTTTTGTTCAGCGTTCGTTACAAGTTCCTCCAATAGATCTACTCGAAAGCATTGGCCTTTGTCTTTTGGATATTGTAGGGCTTCAAAAATGTCAAACTGCACCTCATCATTCTGGACTTTAATCTTCAACTTTCCTTTGTCCATGTCTATTCCCATTCTCCCTGTTCTCATGAAAGGTCTCCCTAGAATGAGAGGTATCTCAGTGTCTTCTGAGATATCTATGATGACAAAGTCAACAGGGATCAGGAACTTGTCGACACGAACAAGTACATCTTCTGCAATTCCCAGGGGGAATTTGATAGATCGGTCTGCTAGTTGTAGGGACATTCTGGTAGGTTTGAGCTCTAAGTCACCTACTTTTTTCATCATAGATAGTGGCATTAAGCTTACACTAGCTCCCAAATCTACTAGTGCTTTCCCAACAGACACATTCCCGATGGTTACAGGAATAGTCACACTTCCTGGGTCTGTCAGTTTACTTGGAATGTAATTTTGAATGATGGCACTGCAGTTTGCTCCTAATTGTACCACTTCCTCATCAGTGTATCTCCTTTTCTTTGACAATAGCTCCTTCATGAATTTAGCGTAGGATGGCATTTGCTCCAGAGCTTCAGCAAAGGGAATATTGATTTGTAAGCGTTTGAACACGTCCATAAAGCGAGCAAATTGCCTCTCCTTGTCCACCTTTGTTGGATGTGGTGGATAAGGAAGTGGTTTTGTGACAGAAGGTTGCGGTTTCTTTATCTCCTTTTCTTCCTCCTTCTGTTTCTTTTCTTTTTCTTTTTCTTTATGTACAATTGTTTTCTTATTTTTCTCTTCTTCTTCTTCTTCAACTTCTTTTTCTTTTTCAACTCCACCTTTATTTTTTTCACTCCCCTCCTCAACAACCACAGGTTTTGTCATTCTGCCACTCCGAGTCATTACCGCCTTGCATGACTCTTTTGGATTAGGCTCAGTATTGGCAGAAAACCGTTCCTTCTTAAGTTCTGCAACATCCTTGGCCAGTTGCCCCATTTGTATTTCCAAGTTTCTGACAGAGGCGTCAGTGTTCTTCTGATTTGCCATGGACATCTGCATAAACTGTGTCAAAGTATCCTCCAGTTTAGATGGTTGGTTTTGTTGTTGAGTTGAAAACTGATGCGGGGGTTGGAATTGTTGGTTCTGATAGGGAAGCGGCGCTCTATTGGACGGGCCTGCTTCTTGTCTCCAAGGTTGGTAATTTTGATTTTGACTCCTTGGAAATTGTTGGTACGACCTTTGTTGATTATTGACAAATTGTGCTTCCTCTTCCCTGCACTCACAATAGCCAGTTGGGTGATCACCAAAACAAAAATCACACTGAAATACCTGGTGTCTCTTGGTTGACTGGCTTTCCTTAAACTGTTTTGGCAACTCATTCAGCGCTTTCTTCATTTCGTCTAGTTGTTGTTGCAGTTGCCTGTTTTGGGCTAAGATTGCATCATTTGTTCCTAGCTCCATCATTCCTCCTTTTCTTGCGGGACCTCTGCTATATTGCCCTTGTTAATCTGTTAAAGCCATGGATTCTATGATAGTTATGGCCTCATCTGGTGTTTTAGACATTATTTGTCCACCAGCTGCAGCGTCCAACATAAGCTTATGTTGTTGTTGCAGGCCATTTCTAAAAATATGAATTTGAGTTCTCGCATCAAACCCATGGTTAGGGTATCTTCTCAGCATAGATTTGTATCGCTCCCATGCTTCGCACAGACTTTCATTTGGTGCCTGAACAAAAGTAGCAATAGCAGTCTTTAGATCCATAAATTTTGACTGAGAAAAATACCTGGAGCAAAATCTTTCTTCTAACTGATCCCAGTTAGAAAGAACAGTTTGAGGTTGGTCTAATAGCCATTCTTTTGCTTTTTCGATCAAAGTTAACGGAAACAGCCTAAGGAAAATTGCTTCTTCATCAGCTTCCGTCATAGCAGCAGTTCCACATAGCTCGTAGAATTTTGTGAGATGCGCATATGGATCCTCGTGGTCTAAACCTGCAAAGGGATTAGCATGCATCAATTGGATCAAACCTGGTTGTAACTGAGGCATACGTTGTGTCCCCGTTGTTTGTCCCATGCGAATGATGTTTCGTGGAATGAAGTTGACAAAGCCTTGGCTTTGTCCTGTTCCAGCAGTTCCTCCTCCGGTTTCTGACATCTTTTCTGAATCTGAAGAAGAAGATGAAGAAGAATGTTCTTGTTCTTCTACTGTCTTTGCTAGATTTTGAGCTTTCCTTGCTTCGCGTCGATTTCTCCTGAGTGTCCTTTCTATTTCTGGATCAAATAAGAGTTGACCTGCAGAAGTTTTCTTCCGCATGCAAAGATAACAAGTCTTGCAAAGTGGTTAGAACAACAAAAATCTTAAGAAAACAGAAGGAGTTAGTAAATAACAAGAGTTAGTTATAATATTCACAAAAGCTTAAAAAGAGTCAATCAAAGTAGTGTTTCAATTGGCACAATCCCCGGCAACGGCGCCAAAATTGATGAAAGCTTTTACCGTAATGGGTTCGTACTCTCGTTAATTTAAAATATCCTTTTTAAAGCTTTCAGATCCTTGAGGGATCCAATTGCAGTAAAGTCGGGTGTTATCGTATCCACAGGGATTGTGATTAAAACAACGAGCTTTGATTGATTCTATCTTTAAGCTTTAGAGAAAATGATTGATTTGTTTTGAGTAAATTTGGTAAAGAACGATTTGTAAATAAAATAAAAAGCAAGAGTAAATTTTAAGCGTAGGCAGGTAGAGAAATATGTTGGGATCTTGAATTGTAATATTACTTTTAATGTAACCAGTAACTCAGTTGATATGATTCATGAGTTCGTTTGATTTTATCACCACCAGTTCTTAACTTAATCATCTCATTTGAGCATGTTAAGATCACAAGTTCCTTTATTAGATTGCCAATCGCCTTGCACAAATTTAACAAAGTAGCTTAACGTAATACAGGTGTTAAAGTGATTAGTTCTTAGTTTCCAGTTACGGCGGTTAAGAACTAAATGAGTTGATCTAGGTCAGGTTAAATGATGATAACTTACGTTCACAGCATTTAAACGTCGAATCAAACTTAAAGAGTAGCAAGATTGGACTTAACTTGGTTCGTAGTTCATTTAGAGTAGCTTTCACTTAAACAAATAAACCTCAAGTTAAGAATCAAAGAACTAAACAAAAGTTAGCGTTAGGTGCAAGATCAATCATAAAAACCAAAGAACATCATAGAATCATAATCATGAATTAAAACAGATACATAAAAGCAATAATACGCATCAAATCCCAACAAAGAAAGAAGTTAGCTATCCATTGTCATGGATAGGTACAACTTACAAGGGTTTAAAGCAATGGTTGGTTGAGAAAGGTGGTAAAATGTCTCCACATGTTCACCACGATTCACAATCGTTGAAAATCCGGCAGCACTTCCTTTATGGAAAGCTTTAAAAACCCTAATTTCCTACCTAAACCTAGCTTATGGAGGTGTAAGAAATGGAAAAGAATAGGTGAAAATGGGTGTAGGAGAGAGGGGATGGAGAATATGATGCAATAGCCTCGGCCTCCCCCTATTTATAGGCGTTTTTGGGGGAGGACCGCTCAGCGGCCGAGTGCCATCGCTGAGCGGTTTGGTCAATCATGGTGGCGGAGGACGCGATTTTTGGTGGCGCCAGGCTGGCTTGAGGTGGCACCAGCCTGGCACATTAAATGCACGATCAAAGGCGGTGGTCACGGCCTCTAGAAACTTCAGCGCTCAGCGGTGGGTCTTGTCCGCTGAGCGGTTGTGCCCTAATTGCTGAGCGCCACTTTCCAACCGCTGAGCGCTTCCTTGTCTTACTTGCATCCGTTTTGCTTGTTTGTTCTTCTTGCCTCTTGCTCCATTCTTCTAGGGATTAATCTTCAATTTTCTTCTTGTATCCATCTTCTAACACATATACTAAAACCTACAAAACATAAAGATTTATTTAGGTATTTTGTTAAAATATAAATGAATAAGTGCTATTTTAATGAGTAAGAATTACGTAAATTAAGCACTTATCAGAGTACCAGCAAAAGTTAGGAGATCAAGAAACTTGGGCTCTATGAGTTTGCAATCTTCGAAATTGCTCTGGTACAGGTGCCACTGTTCTTCGGTGGGGAACCAATGTGGCATGTCGGCCGGAGGAGAGACATGAGTATGTTTGAGGTGAGTGCGCCTGGGAGTGGAGGAGGAGGGAAAAGGGGCGATCCTGCGGCTCATGGTGGTTGCAGGAGAGAACAGGTAGTAGAGAGAGAGGTAGGGTTTTGGGGCTGGAAATGAGGAAGGCTAAGGGAAGGGAAGGATAGGCAAGTTTAGGGTTTGAATGGAGGAAGAATGGAGTGAAGATGAGAAACGAAGGGTGGCGAATGAGGGAGAGAAGGAGCAGCGGTGATGGAGGAGGATGAAGGATGAGTAGGGAGAATGGTGAGGAGAGAAAAGGAAACAAAAATGCAGGCCAAGGGGGAGAGAGAGAGACCAGCGAAGAGAGGTGAGGGTGAGGTAGAGAGGAAGAGGATGAAGATTAGTGAGGGAGAGGAAGGTGGAGGAGGAAGGAGCTTCGAAGAGGGGGAGAGGGAGGTGGAAGAGGAAGGAGCTTCGAAGAGGCCTGCTAGGGTTAAGAGAAGAAAAAGGGTAAGAATGAGAAGGAGGGAAGAGAAAAGGCTGAGTGTTTATTTTAAAAAAAAAACTCCAGGTCGCGATACATTCGAATGAAAAGTGGGGTTCCATTCGAGTGACTCAAGAGCGTTTGGGAAGCCGAGACTTCAGAAATTTGGCATTCGATGGAAACAGGGCAATACATTCAAATGGCTGAGGGTGTTGAATAACCAGAGACTTCAAAAATTTGACCTTCGAGTGAAATGGGGTAATTCCATCGAATGACAAAAGCTAGTTAATAACCCGAATCTTCAAGGATTCGACATTCGAGTGAATTATGGCAATTCAATCGAATGACATAAGCTGGTGAGTAACCCGAGCCTTCAAGGATTCGACATTCGAGTGAATTGTGGAAATTCATTCGAATAACTTTGGAAGATTTAGGACCTGAGACTTAAGAAATTTAGAATTCGAAGAAAGGGGCTTATTTACTCGAATGATTTGCACACAAATTAGATCTGAGCCACAGGGTTCTGTCATTCGAATGAAAATGGGTGATTTACTCGAATGACTTTTAGTGCTGAGAAGGATTTTCTTTGTCTACCATAGAAAGTTCTTTGATCAAGTGGTCTTGATGATGAGATGAGATGGATGAGGAAATTAGAGGACCTACAAAACAAATTTGGGGGACTCTCCGACGCTCAAGTTAGTAAAGTATTCACAGGCATTATAAAAGTGTGTAAGATTTAAACGTCACAGGCATCAATTATACCGAGTTCATTTCTAATGCGACAAAAATTTTCTTTAGGCAAAGGTTTGGTGAATATGTCAGCTAGTTGATTTGTTGTTTCAACAAATTCAAGTGAGACATCCCCTTTTTCAACATGATCTCGGATAAAGTGATGTCGTATTTCAATATGCTTAGTTCTTGAGTGCTGGATTGGATTCTTTGATAGGTTTATGGCACTAGTATTGTCACACCGAATAGGAATACGATCAAGGTCAAAGCCATAGTCCATGAGTTGTTGTCTCATCCAAAGGATTTGAGCACAACAACTTCCAGCTGCAACATATTCTATTTCGGCAGTGGACAAGGCCACACTTACTTATTTCTTACTATGCCATGAGACTAGTGAGCATCCAAGTAAGTGGCAAGTTCCACTTGTGCTTTTCCTATCAATTTTACATCCGGCAAAGTCCGAATCCGAATATCCTACTAAGTGGCATGTGGCGCCTTTTGGGTACCATAAACCAACATTAATAGTGCCTACCAGATATTTCATTATTCTTTTTACAGCACTTAAGTGGGATTCCTTAGGACAAGCTTGATATCTAGCACACATACATACACTGAACATTATATCAGGTCTACTAGCAGTGAGATATAGTAGAGATCCAATCATACCTCTATATTTTGTGATCTCTACAGGTTTACCTTCTTCGTCCTTGTCAAGGGTGCATGAGGTACACATGGGGGTTGCCATCTCTTTTGCTTTGTCCATTTCAAACTTCTTGAGCAATTCATTGCAATACTTGGATTGACTTATGAAGGTTCCTTCCTTTAGTTGCTTGATTTGGACTCCAAGAAAAAAATTGACCTCACCCATCATAGACATCTCAAATTCTTGTTGCATTAACTTGGAAAATTCTTTGCACAAAAGCTCATTAGTGGCACCAAAGATAATGTCATCAACATAAATTTGTACAAGTAAGATGTCTTGTTTGTCATGTTTAATGAAAAGATTCTTTGTGGATAGAATTTCCCACAATGATTCATGGATTCAAAACAAACATTTGAAGGTGCTTTTTGGAAAGATTCTTTTCTTAAAACTTTCTTTTCATTTCTCAAATAAGAATTCTTTTTCATTTAAAGCATGTGCACCTTTCTTAAACAGTGGTAAAGGTTCGAAATCAGTTATTTGGTTTAAGATTAAAGTGCTTCAGGTAAGCTTAACTGAAAAGAATAAGCACTTCCAAATTTCAAGCCAAATTACATGATTGAGGTACTTTTAATACTTTTTCACCATATTTTTTTATAAAAATTATTCTTAACACCTTAAAATTAATTACCTTCAAAATAAATAAGCTACTAAATAATAAAAACTTACAAATTTCTGGGTTGCCTCCCAGACAGCGCTTTGTTTAATGTCGTTAGCCCGACGCATTTTCTTCTAGCTCTCCTCATCATCATTAGCTCTTCTCCGATGGCAAGAGTCCTTGGGGTTCAGCTCCGGATTGGCCGTGAATCTTTTCTTTTTCAACTCCGCTATATCAGTAGTCAATTGACCTAGTTGTGTTTCCAAGTTCCTAATAGAGGCTTCATTGTTCTTTTGATTTATCATCGATTGTTGCATAAATTGATTGAACGTTTCCTCTATTTTAGAACTCGGATGCACTGGTGGTTGGTTCTGATACGAGCGAGGTGGTTCGTACGGTTATTGCCGGGCTCTGAATGACAGTCCAGCTTCTTGCCTCCATGGCTGATTAAAATTTTGATTCGGCCCCCTTTGGAAATTGTTCTGATAGGGTGGCCGTGGCTGGTTTTCAAGGAAGTGCACCTCCTCTTCCCTGAAATGACAAACATTGGACGGGTGATCTCCATTACAAATTTCACAGAAAAATACCTGTTGCCTTTTTGCATCGCGGGCCTCTCTGATTTGTTTAGGCAACTCGCTTATGGCTTTCTTCACCTCATCCACTTGTTGTTGGAGTTGCTTGTGTTGGGCAAGGATTGCATCGTTGGGTCCCAGTTCAAGCACTCCTCCTCTTCTAGGCCCTTTGTTATACTGGCCTTGTTGGTCTGTCAAAGCCATGTAATCAATTATGGAGATAGCTTCCTCCGGTGTCTTGGACATGATTTGTCCACCGGCGGTAGCATCCAGCATTAATTTATGCTGTTGTTGGAGTCCGTTCCTAAAGATGTGGATTTGTGTACGCGCATCGAACCCATGATTTGGGCACTTTCTCAGCATGGATTTATATCTTTCCCAGGCTTCACAAAGACTTTCTCCCAGAGCCTGCACAAATGTAGCAATAGCAGTCTTCAAATCCATAAATTTAGACTGAGAAAAGTACCTTGCACAAAACTTTTCTTCCAGTTGATCCCAGTTTGACAAGATGTTTTGTGGCTTATCCGACAACCACTCCTTAGCTTTTCCGATCAATGTCAGGGGAAACATCCTCAAAAAGATTGATTCTTTGTCGGCCTCGGACATTCCCGCAGTCCCACAGAGTTCATAGAAGTTTGTTAAATAAGCATATGGATCCTCATGATCCAAACCTGCAAAAGGGTTAGCATATAACAATTGAACCAAACCAGGTTGTATCTGAGGTTGTCTTTGAGTTCCAGTAGTCCTGCTCATTCGAATAATATTTCTAGGGGTAAAATTTACAAAACCCCTATTGTCACTGGCTCCTGTGTCAGTGCCAGCTCCGCCAGCTCCAGTTGTTTCGGCCATGGTTTCTTCTTGGTTGGTTGAAGAAGTTGATGATGAAGTTGTCTCTTTTTCTTCTCTTTGTTTGGCTAAATGCTTTTTCTTCTTTTTCCTGTTCTTCCTTGAAGTAGCTTCAATTTCAGGATCAAATAACAATGGTTCTTTTGAAGTCTTACCTTAGCAATTGCTAAGAAAAATCCACGCTAGGCAAATAAGATCAAAACAGGAGTTCACAAAATAACAAAATAGTTTCGAAAATAAGAACTATACACTATATTACAAATATTCACAATTGTTTAATCAAATAAAACTCAAGCGATGTATTTTTGATGCAACTTCCCGGCAATGGCGCCAAATTTGATGAAAGCCTTTTTAACCACTTTCTCTATTCTTGGCACAGCTTAGGTTTTGTCACAACCGTGCGAAGCTAGTTGAAAGCTTCTATCCACTTTTGTCGTTCAAATTAAAATATATACCTACTTACGGCTTTCAGATTCTGATGAAAGCCAAACGCACGTTCTCTATCCTTAACACGGCTTCAATTTGTCACAACCGTGCCAAGTTAGTGGAGGGCGTTATTGTACTCCTTGTCATTCAAACTAAATTTATATACATACCTACTTACGGCTTTCAGATTCCAGAGGAATCCAATTGCAGTATAGGGTATGGTCGATCCCACAGGGAGTTGTAAATACCATTCTTGAGTTTGTTAATTAAACAATGAGGTGAAAGATTTGTGATTTGATTTATATTTAAATAGACTGAATAAATAAAAGACAGGAAAATAAAATAGGAAACAAATCAGAGGTAGTTTCGGAGCTTGTTGGGAATTTTAATCTTATCATAACTTTATGTATTCGTTAAGTTATTACATAGAATCATCATTTCCTTGATTACCTGCATTTAGAACTTTTACATTGCTTTCGCATATGAAAAGTCTACAAGTTACCCTTATTAAACTGTTACTTTCGTATACAAGCTTAACAAAGTGAAAAGCAGCTAACCTTATTTCCAGTTACGGCAACAAGGTTAGAAGAATGAATTCCATCCGATTCTAATGGTTATAATTGTTCATTCACAACGTTCGAGTCTAGAATCTAGTTAAGCATCATGATGTTGATTTTAACTTGGTTATGACTTAATTAGTATAACAATCGTTCATACAACTAAATCCCAAATCAAGAACCAAAACACTAAGCAAAGACTAGCATTAAGCATGAATTCATTCAAGCAAATCACAAGAAATAGATAAATTCATATGTAATAGTTACATGGATACACGCAAGTACAATAATGATCAAAATCCCAACAAAAAGATAAGATTAGGAATCCATCTTACGGAAGTGTCTCGGAGGCAAGGTTAGGCACTTACCATGACATGTATTCACGCTATCATGGACATGGCTTTGCCAAGCTTCCTCGATCTCCGGCTCCTTCACAAGCCTCCTCTTTGTTCCTAACCTAACCTAACTAACTAAGCTTTAAAAGTACAAAAGAAATGAAGAAGAATGGTGTTTTTGGGGTAAAAAGGGAATGGGAGAAGATTATTCCGAATTGGCCTCGGGTTGCCTATTTATAGGCATTTTGGGTACGGGCCGCTAAGCGGTAAGGGCACCGCCGCTGAGCGGCGGGGTCAAAAGTGGCTGCGGACGCGGCTTCATTAATTACAAGTCGGCTTGTAGGGCGGCGCCAGGCTGGCGCATTAAATGCGCAGTCAAAGGCGGTGGTCTTGGCTTCGGGAGGCTTCATCGCTCAGCGGTGGGTCTTTACCGCTGAGCGGTTCGACCTTAATCACTGAGCGAGACTCCCTGTCCGCTGAGCGCTCATTTGTCTTTTTGCGTCTGTTTTGCCCTTTTGCCTTCTTTTTCCTTTTGCTCCATTCTTCTAGGGATTCTTCTTACTTATTTATGCTTGCATCCTTTTATCAAGATATAATTAAAAACCTACAAAACATAGAGATTTAGTTAGATAATTCTTTAAAAACATGACGGATAAGTGCCATTTTGAATGATGAAAATTGTGTATTTTGGGCACTTATCAGATTCCAAAAGAATCCGATTGCAGTATAGTTGGGTATAGTCGAATCCACAGAGAGTTGCAAAAATACCATTCTTGAGTTCATTTAATTAAACAATGAGGTGAAAGATTTGATAATTTGATTTATTAAACTAAATAAGTAAATAAATGACATAAAAAGTAAATAGGAAACAAATCAGAGGTAGATCCGGAGCTTGTTGGGAATTCCAATCACATCATAGTTTCATGCATCCAGTTACTTATTACATAAAACTATCGTTTGATTGCCCGCCATCAGTTCTTAACTTGTCATCACTTTCGCGCATAACAAGATCACAGGTTTCCTTTTTTAAACTGTCACTCTCGCACACAAGCTTAACAAAGTGCGCTAGCATTAATCCAGATGTCAAAACGGCTAACCTTTATTCCAGTTACGGCAATAAGGTTAGATGAAATGGTTTAGGTCGGACTCTAATGATTGTAACTTTAGTTCACAACGTTCAAGTCTAGGTTCTAGTTAAGTATAGCACTAATGATTTTAATTTGGTTATGACCTAATTAACATAACTTTCATTCATGTAAATAAGTCCTAATTCAAGAATCAAAACACTTAAACAAAACTAGCATTAAGAGTAAAACCATTCAAGCAAATCATAGGAAAAGGATAGATTCATATGTAACAATTACATGGATACAAGCAAACTACAATAATGACCAAAATCCCAACAAAAAGAGGATTAGGAATCCATCTTACAAGAGAATCTCGGAGGCAAGGTTTAGGCACTCACCATGACACGTACTCACGCCGTCATGGCCATGGCTTTGCCGAGCTTCCTCGATCTCCGGCTCCTTCACAAGCCTCGTCTTTGTTCCTAACCTAACCTAAACTAAACTAAGCTTTTAAAGTGTAACAAAATGTGTAAAAGAATGCAGTTGTGGGGGGGAAAGAAGATGGTTCGATGATTCCCTTCGAATGGGCACGGCCTCCTCTATTTATAGGCAAAACTTGGGCTCTTTCGCTCAGCGATTTTGGTACTATCGCTGAGCGATTCAGTTGTTATCGCTAGGCGGCGGCGCACTATCGCTGAGCGAGTGTACTTTTCATTAAATGCTCGGCAGCTTTTTGCAGGGCAGCACTGACATGGCACGCGGCTATTGGCTGGCTCCAGTTGGCTCCAGCTGGCTCAATGATGGCGCCGGTGCAAGTGGCTTGCCGACGTACTTTCGCTGAGCGATACAAGTAACATCGCTGAGCGATTCTTCTCTAAGCACTGAGCGGTAGGTTGTTATCCGCTGAGCGATGCCGCGTCTAGAATTTTCTCTTTTAAGCTCTTTTCCAATTCTGCCCTTTCCTTCCCTTTTTCATGGGATTATTCTTCAATTAAACTACTTGCATCCAACTTTCAGAATATATTATAAACCCTACAAAATATAGGGAATTCGTTAGATAATTGCTTAAAAACATAACAGGTGAGTGCCATTTTGATAGGTCAAATTTGTGTAAATTGGGCACTTATTAAACACTAGTGAGTGTACACACAACAAAGAAAGGAATGACATGTAGTGTTGTCATCCTATAAATGGCTCAAAAGCTTACCAGGTAATATCATCCAATTAATTAAACATGCCAGGATTTTTGAAATGCTCAATCAAACAGAATGCCATAATTAAACACAACAATGCACTTTGTACAAATCAATCATCAACTAGTCTATATTATACCTAATTCATGGAATTACAAAAATTTTGCACAGTTAAAACCTTTAACTTCCCCACCCCACACTTAAAGAATTGTACTAGCTTTGATGCACAAAACAGGGCAAGAAAGAAAAGATAAAAACAAATAAATAAGAGGAAAGGAAAGAAAAGCTCACAAGCGGTGGGTTGTCTCCCACCCAGCACTTTTGTTTAATGTCCTTAAGTTTGACGATTGGTGGCTTGTTCATGGTGGCTCATATGTTGCTCTGGTCGCCTTCTTCCAGCCTGTAATATTGTTGTGAACACGAGCAGTTTTGCCTACCAAGCTAGAATGGGGAGAAGAAGAGGTAACAATAGAGTCTCCCCACCCTATCTTGCCTGCTCCAGGATCTCCCTTTAATCTAGTACTCGGTGAGAACAAGGAGTTATATACCACCCCCTTGGTTATGTTCACTTGACAACCTGACTTTTCTTTTTCTGATCACTCTTGGTATCAAAAATACTGAATAGAGCCCGCTCGCCCCCAAATTCCATGGAGAGCGTACCAAGATGGACATCAATTTTTGTGCGAGATGTCTTGAGGAAAGGTCTCCCCAAGATTAGCGAAGTTTGGTCCCATTTTTGTTTATTTTCCATCGGGAGGACATAAAAGTCAGCTGGGAATATTAATCCCTGCACTCGCACCAACACATCGTCAATAACTCCCGCAGGTCTAACCGTGCGTCGATCGGCCAATTGAATAACCAGTTGAGTAGGTAGCAAGGGGCCCAGCCTAATGGACTTATAAACGGAGAGGGGCATGACGTTTATGGCAGCACCTAGATCAACCAAGGCATTTTCAAAAGTGGTTGTCCCTATCTCTCAATTGATGGAGAACACCCCTAGATCAGAGCATTTCTCGGTCATCAATTGGGTCATTGTAGAAATATTCTGGAGATAATACACTTGTTCACATCCTGCCATCTTTTTCCGATTTGTACACCATTCCTCTAACAGTTTGGCATACTTTGGAATTTGTTGAATGGCATCAAGAAGAGGTATATTCACCTCAACTTTCTTGAAGACATTTAAGATTTTCTTCTCATCTTCTGTGAGGGTGCAACTCTTAAGGTTCAGTGCCTTGTAAGGGAAACGAAGTGGGACAGGTGCTTCTCCTGTCTGTAGTGGTTCCGGGCACCTTTCTTCGGTCTGCTTCAAGCCGTCTTCTCCAGTGTTACTGCTCGAGTCTTCTTCTTCGGTTTTTCTTTCGGAGTCTTTTTCTTAAATGTGACCACCAGAGTCTTCAGAATCTTTAACCTGCGGTGCCTGTAAAATAGTACTAGAACTTAAGGTTATAGCACTTACATTTGCTCTGGGGTTTAGAACCGTCTAAGAGGGAAGATGAGATGAACTGCTTGGTTGTGACTGCTTGTTAGAGTGGATTTCATTCTGTATTGCCGACAAGGCAGCCTCGTATTTCTTTTGGGAAGGCTGCATATCCTGCATCATCTTTAACATTTCTTGTAGCATAGGATTCTCAGATGCAGGGGTAGCTTGTGGAAGTTGTGGAGAGGGATGGAACTGTTATTGTGGCGCGAGTTGGAACTGCTGTTGTGACCTCTGCGGAGGAGGTACATATCTTCGTTGTTGTTGTTGTGGGAATGGTTTGGGTTGCAGTTGCGGATTGAGGGTATTAGAGTTATTTCTCCATTTGAACGCCGGGTTGTCCTTCCAGCCTGGGTTGTAGGTATTGCTGTAGGGATCATACCTCTGCTGGTTGGATTAATCAGGCTTACCTGGAAACATTGCCGCAACTGTTGAAGTCTCGTCCATGAGAAGAGGACACTGCTCGGGCAAGTGTGAGATGCCATCAGGACAGAGGGAGCCTACTGCTTGAGTTTGGTGTCCCATAGCCAGAACACTAACCATGTCTGCCAATTTGTCAACTTTTTCGGTAAGAGACACGAACTCATTGTTTAGGCGGTCAATAGCAACTTCATATGCTCCTCTGGTATGCCGGTTTGCTCGCATCTCATATCTGGAGTGATCAGCCATTTCACTGATCAACTGTTTGGCCTCCTCTGGTGTTTTTCTGTTCTTCAGAATACCACCGACAGCGGAATCAATCCATTTTCGGTCCATGAGGCTGAGACCTTCGTAGAAATGTTCCAAGAGTTGTACGTCAGTGTACCCATGGTAGGGACACATGTCGCACAAACTTTGGAATCGCTCCCAATATTCTCCTAAGGTCTCATCAGGCCTTTGTTGAATACCGAAGATTTCTTTCCTTAGAGCGAATACTCTGCTAGCTGGGAAGTACTTTTCAAGGAACAACTTCTTCAAACCCAGCCAAATGTTTACTGCCTGGTGAGGGATACTGTAATACCAATCACGGGCCGCACCTTCCAGAGAGAATGGGAAAGCTTTAAGCTTTACAAGTCAGGTGTGGCGGACTGTGATCTCATGGTATTACATGTCATCACGAACACCTTCAGATGGCGGTGTGGGTTTTCCGACGGCAAACCATGAAACTTGGGTAAGTGATGTAAAAAGTTGGACTTTATTTCAAAGTCCATGGTATCGTCAGGGAAAACTACACCGGATGGCTCACAAGAATAGTCAGGGGCTACCAACTGGCCCTAAGTCTGGGCAGGGTTTGCCATGATACCTGTCACAGGAATAGTATTATCAGTAGTAATAGGGGGTTCCCTACGTAGTCTCTCTTCTCTCCTAATTCTCCTTAGCGTTCTTTCGATCTCGGGATCAAAATTGGCTAAGGTGAGATCAGGCAAGGAGCGAGTCATACATGGGAACAAAAACTAAACAACAAAAAGGAAAAAAAAGGAGAGATAAGAAAAGGGTTTGGCTAAATTGCTTCCCCGGCAACGGCGCCAAATTTGACGCTCACCAAAACGTCGTTACATTTTAGTGTGCGATCAAATAATAATTTATAAACCAAGAAAACCCCGAAAACGTGGAAAAGGGGTTAACCTAGGTCGGTTCCCAAAGAAGCAATTTAGAACCAATGGTAGTTAATTAAATCAGGGGTGGGTTTGTTTCGATGAATAAAGAGAAATTAGACTGAGAGTAAGTCAACAATTATAAAAGCAATATCCTGCATACTGCATAACCAGATCAAGGATTAATTCTCATCGGTTCCTAATTAATTAGTCATGAAAGGAGATGTTGTTTATTAGTTGACATCTCTAACTAATATGCAATTCATTTAGAGACTACGATCGTCAGTTCCCTAAGCATTTGTTAATACAAGAATTAAAACTAAGATCTCAGCATTAAAATCCCATATTAATTAAGTACCAATTGCACAACCTAATCAAATCTGATGAGTTCTCCAATAGTTCCTTAATCATAGTTAATAAACCATACAATCGTCAAGATTCATTAACTTAGATTTAACCTTAACTAATAACATGCAATCGCTATATCATTAATTAGGGTGGAACGAGACATGAATAATCCTTAAGCGCAAGACCTCAAATTAACCCTAATTTAGAATTATTGCATGCAAGATATTAAGAAACTACTCCTCCATGATTGAAGGATGAAGACTCATGATAAATAAAGAGAAGGAAAGAGTAAATGAAAATGGAAGATTGGAACAATAGAACCTGGATTAAATTCGGCAGAGCTTTGCTACAATTCTTGAAAGGAAAAGACTTCTAACAAAGCACTAACTAACATAAACCTAAAGTGCTTGAAATAAAATGTAAAAAGTGAAGAAATATGAAAGAAAAAGGTGGAGTTCTCGGCCTAGGAGAACTTGGGTGGATGGTGGAAGAGATGCCCCCAAAATGAATGTCTTAGCCTCCTATTTATAGGCCAAGGTTCGACAGGACAGCTCAGCGGTTTAGTATCGCTGCTGAGCGGTTTTACACATTTCGCTGAGCGCTTTGACTGTATTGCTGAGCGATTTGGTCAACTCTGGCGGCTTACGCGGCTTCATTAAATGCTCCGGTCAGCTTTTGTAGGGCAGCGCTGAAATCTGAGCTGGCGCCAGGCTGGCGCAATAAATGCGCTGGTGCAAGTGGGTACTTTCGCTCAACGGCTAGGGGTTCATCGCTGAGCGATTTGTTCAGTATCGCTGAGTGATTCCTTCATCTTCGCTGAGCGCTTCCATGCTCACCGCTGAGCGTTTGTTGCTTATGTGCTAAGCGATGTTGCTTCCTGATTTTCCTCTTTTTGTCCTTTTTCCAAAGCTTCTCTTCTTATCTTTAGTGATCCTTTTTGAACATTTATTTCTTGCAATTCAAAATAGAAAACTCCAAAAGAGATATTAAATTTTAAGAGTAAATTAATGCCTAATCTTGCCTTTTTTCGCAATTCCTCACACAAAAGGATGATGTGCAAAACATATCAATTAAGTATTAAAACCCACATCTTTTTAGTATGCATTGTTCATTTATAGGATAATAAAATAGGGTGCAAAATCCACTCATCAAACAGTTTCTTCAGGCCCAGCCAACTGTTTACTGCCTGGTGAGGGATACTGTAATACCAGTCTCGGGCTGCACCTTCCAGAGAGAACGGGAAAGCTTTAAGCTTTACCAAGTCAGGTGTGGCGGACTGAGATCTCATGGTGTTGCACGTCATGACGAACACCTTCAGATGGCGGTGTGGGTTTTCTGACAGCAAGCCATGAAACTTGGGTAAGTGATGTAAGAAGTTGGACTTTATTTCAAAGTACATGGCATCGTTAGGGAAAACTACACCAGATGACTCATAAGAATAGTCAAGAGCTGCTAACTGGCCCCAAGTTTGGGCAGGGTTTGCCATGATACCTGTCACAGGAATAGTAGAATCAGTAGTAATAGGAGGTTCCCTTCATAGCCTCTCTTCTCTCCTAATTCTCCTTAGCGTTCTTTCGATCTCAGGATCAAAATTGGCTAAGGTAAGATCAGGAAAGGAGCGAGTCATACATGGGAACAAAAACTAAACAACAAAAAGGAAAAAGAAAAGAGAGAGAAGAAAAGAGTTTGGCTAAATTGCTTCCCCGGCAATGGCACCAAATTTGATGCTCACCTAAAACGTTGTTAATTTTAGTGTGCGATCAAATAATAATGTATAACTAAGAAAACCCCGAAAACGTAGTAAAGGGGGTTAATCTAGGTCGTCTCCCAAAGAAGCAATTTAGAACCAATTGTAGTTAATTAAATTAGGGGGGTTTGTTTCGATGAATAAAGAGAAATTAAACTGAGAGTAAGTTAACAATTATAAAAGCAATATCCTGCATACGGCATTTCTAGATCACGGATTAATTCTCAACGGTTCCTAATTAATTATTCATGAAAGGAGATGTTGTTTATTAGTTGAAATCTCTAACTAATATGCAATTCCCTTAAAAGACTATGATCATCAATCCCCTAAGCATTTGTTAATACAGGTATTAAAACCAAGTTCTCAGCATTAAAACCGATATTAATTAAGTACCAATTGCAAAACCTAATTAAATCTAATTAGTTCTCCAAAAGATCCTTAATCATGGTTTAATAAATCATACAATCGTCAAGATTCATTAACTTATATTAACCTTAACTAATAACATGCAATCGCTATATCATTAATTAAGGGTGGAACAATTCATGCATAATCATAAGCGCAAGACCTCAAATTAATCTTTAATCTAGAGTTACCGCATGCAAGATATTAAGAAACTACTCCTCCATGGGTGGAGGATTAAAACTCATAATAAGTAAAGAAAAAGAAAGAGTAATGACAATGAAGGATTGAAACAATAGAACCTGGAATTAATTCGGCAGAACTTCGTTACAAGTCTTGAAGGATTACAAAGCACTCTAACACAAATCCTAAGTACATAAAATGGAAATGTAAAAGGTGTAAAAAGTGAAGAAAATGGAAGGAAAAGGAGGAGTTCTCAGTTTAGGAGAACTTGGGTGGATGGTGGAAGGATGATGGAAGGAATGCTAGCCTTGGCCCCCTATTTATAGGCCTAAGTTCGACTGGACCGCTCAGCGGTTTAGTGCCGCAGCTGAGCGGTTTAACAGGTTTCGCTGAGCGGTGAGGATATATTGCTGAGCGGCTGAGTCAAATCCGACGGCTTACGCGGCTTCATAAAATGCTCCGGTCAGCTTTTGCAAGGGCGGCGCCAGAATCTGAGCTGGCTCCAGGCTGGCGCATTAAATGCACTGGTGCAAGTGGCTCCGGGGTACCTTCGCTCAGCGGCTAGGGTACTACCGCTGAGCGATTTGTTCAATTTCGCTGAGCGGTGCCGTTATTTTCGCTGAGCGATTGTTGCTTGAGCGCTGAGCGAATGCTGCTTATGCGATGAGCGATTTTGCTTTCTGATTTTCCTCTTTTGCCCCTTTCCACATCTTCTCTTCATATCTTCAATGATCATCTTGAACATCCATTCCTGTAATTCAAAATAGAGAACTACAAAAGAAATATTAAATTCTAAAAGTAAAATAATACCTTATCTTGCCGATTTTCTCAATTCCTCACGTAAATGGATAATGTGCAAAACATATCAATTAAGCATTAAGACCACACACTTTTAGTATGCATTTGTTCATTTATAGGATAATAAAATAGGGTGCAAAATCCATTTATCAGATTTCTCTAAGGAAAAATCGGGATGTTACAGTTATGTCTGTGTTTGCTAGTTGGTTGTGCATGTTTGCATTATTATATATTGTTTCTGTATATGTTATGTAGTTATGTCTAGTTGTGTTTTATGGTTATGTCTGTAACTCTGGATAGCAACCTAAGAGGGGGGTGAATTAGGTTTCTCTTGTTTTTCTCGGATTTTGATTCTTTGAAAGATGGTGAATGTTATGAAACCCTAATTCCCAAATTATGAACAAGACCCAGCAATAACCGAATAGATAATGATGTTAAAGTAGCGGAAATTGTAAATTGCTGAATGTAAAAGTATAGGGATAAGAAAGATCACACCGGAGAATTTATCCTGGTTCACCTTCAACCATCGAAGGCTACGTCCAGTCCCCTGTTCTGATTCAGGGATTTTTTCCACTATGTAAACTTGTGTTGTGTACAACCTCACCCCGAGGCACTTACACCGACAACTACAAGAGAACAACCCGTTCCCCTGGTTACACAATGCCCTCACCGAACACTACGGTGATAATCAAAATCCACCGAACACCACAGTGTTTACAAAACCACACCGAACACTACAGTGTATAACAATAATCACAGTTGTATGAAGAAGTAATACAATGGCTTTGCCAATCCTAAATTCAGGGCTGGAAGTTTTCCTGAATAGAAAGCACAAATGATATAACAGTTAAGGCTCAAAGGGCTTTCTCAAGATTTAGATTGAAACACCATTGAAATTTTGATCAGAACTTTGTGAATATGAAAGTGAAAATTGAGTTCTGTAGTGGTGTATGAGTTTGCACGAGTTTGGCACTTATATAGGCATAGGTGCCTCTTTATGAACCATTGCCATGGCTTCCAAATGCCAAACAACACATTGTTTCATGAAAAAACACATCAGTTCGTGCATGTAATCGATTAACCAAGTGTGGTAATCGATTACACTCATAACCATTACCAATTTTCAAAATTCAAATGATGGTAATCGATTACCAAGAGTGTGTAATCGATTACACATGCAACAAATACCAATTTTGAAAGTTCATAAGGTGGTAATCGATTAACACGAATGGGTAATCGATTACACCTATGAAAAATGTCATAATTTTGAATTTCTTATGATGGTAATCGATTACCATAAGTGTGTAATCAATTACACACATAGAAAATGACATATTTTCAAATTTGTGATGATGGTAATCGATTACATTAAGTGAGTAATCGATTACTCATGTAAAAATGATTTCCAAGTGTTNAAACCCAGCCATCATAGGTCAGAGAAAGAATCTTCTTCACAATGTCTAGCTATGGTTTGGTTGTTGAGAAGCATGCAATGGTTAAGTCTATAAATGCTATATGGTTGGATATGATAAGAACAAAGTGGTTAACTGCATCTATGTTATATTCACTAATTTGTGGGTTTCTCAATGCAATGGTTAACTTTACCATTTAAAACGATATAAACGCTAACATTTTATTGTACGAGGCCTAACTATTTTATCAATCAAGACCCATCCTTTCAAATGTTTGAGACATAACTTTGTTCTATGCTTAGACACAATTATTTGCCTATGCACGACACAACAATCATATTATAAACGACCTACTCATTGAATAATAAAAGGGTTGTATCTAAGTATAATAAAAGGTTGTGTCTTGTTGTATTGATGAATCTTTCCATCAACCCTATAAACAACGACTCCTTTCCAACGAAATTTGGTAGATTCATCGACATCGACGATCACGACGAACACGATTACAGAATAAAACACCAAACCAAAAAAAGAAGCAAAAAATCAAGAGAGAATGAGCAAAAATAGGTTGGGTGATTTGCGTTGAAGCAATTATGGTGTGTTGAATCAGGATATTATTTTCTTAAAAGAGCCTAGATGTGCAATGGGTGTGCAATATTTAGATATGCAACAAAAACTTCTCATATATAAAATATCGTGTTGATTTACATGTCACTGACCATTAAATAAGATTTTGATGGTTGTGAGCATCAATGAGATATCAAATTAGTGAGCTGCCACTAACAGTGGTGGGTTTGAAATGTTTGTCATCTAGGCAAGAGATGACCTCACTAAAACAGTAAATAGCTTTCCTCTCTCATACAAGAGATAACCACCCCCCAAACCTCACTTATAAAATTTTATCCTCCAAAATATAAAAATTCCTTTAATATACACTCGTGACCTTCATTGCTCAGCCTTCAGCACACTCAGTGTCATCCAAACGACACAGACTCACGTGAAGCTAGATAGAGAGAGAGAGAGAGAGAGAGTACATCATCATGGTGAACCTAGTGGCAGCACAAAGGCTCTTGTTGCATGGCCTAATGAAAATGACAGGGATCTCGCCCTACACAGTGGAGATAGAGCCAGGGACATCCATGAGTCTCTGGGTACCATCAGAGACCGTTTCGAAGCCCAAGAAAAAGGACGGAAAGCCCCAACTCGTCGCCGGGCCTAGCAAGCCGACGGTGGTCCTGGTCCACGGCTTCGCCTTCGACGGAATCGTGACGTGGCAGTTCCAGGTCGGCGCTCTAACCAAGAAATACTCGGTCTACGTCCCGGACCTGCTGTTCTTCGGCGGGTCCACCACCGACAAGGCGGAGAGGTCGCCGGCGTTCCAGGCGGAGTGTCTGGCGGCGGCGCTGAGGAAGCTTGGGGTGGAGAAGTGCGTGGTGGTGGGTTTCAGCTATGGCGGCATGGTGGCGTTTAAGATGGCGGAGATGTACCCTGAGATGGTGGAAGGAATGGTCATATCTGGATCCATTTTGGCGATGACGGACTCCATAAGCGTGACGATGCTGCAGGAGCTTGGATTCTCTTCATTTTCGGAGCTCTTGTTGCCTACCTCTGTGCAGGGACTTAAGTCACTTTTCTCTGTGGGTGCTCACAAGAAGCTCTGGTTCCCGGACCGTTTACACAGAGACTTCCTTGAGGTATGTATATGCCTTTGCAGTTTGCACAGCTTGGGATCGTTACTCTTTGTCTTTGCGCCTTTGTTTTGTTTTGGTCGCTTAAGTGATTAAAGTTACGCTCTCGCCACAACGCTAACACCTATTAGTTTTTAAGGATATTTTAAAAGCGAATCTTCCGTCAAAAATATGTGGTGAAACCTATAACAAATGTGATGGGAGCCGCTTCTTTTATTATATGCGTGTTAAAAATGAGGTGCCATTAATTTTATATTTAGGATAGAATTTCTCATAGTTCACACATACTCAAACTAGCATTTTGAGAGGTGGACTGTTATGGTGTGTTTATAAGGTGGTTTTTTATTAGAAAAAAACTCACAAAACACACCCATAGAATGTTAGGAAGAGAAAGGAGAAAAAATCGTGAAAGAAAAATAAATTAAAAAGGATGAAATGATTGATCATCATGGGAGAGAAAAAATTAAGAGGTGCTGTTGGACAAATGACATAGTTTAGTATTTTTGATAGATTTTTGAGGAATTTTTTAGATAAACATTTGTCTAAGAATTTTTATTTAAGAAAAAAATTGTGAATATTACAAAATACTATTAAAATTAGTCTCACGTGTTGATGAGTGACATTTCTTGTGTGCGGGCTTAAGTGAAACCTTTAACTCTAGATTTTATTGTCTGAGTAGAATGTTTTACATGAGTGAAGCATACATTATTTGCATGCTATGACGTTAGTGATTAGGTAGGTCTTGCTCTGTAGCACACTATCTTATCTGGGATGGATTATTGTACCTATTAGCTGTCACTGCCTTTCTTGCTTGCTACTCTTTTTTTTTTTTTTTTCATTCTTAATCTTATTTTTATTTTATTTTATATTATTTGTGAGAACAATAGTAAAGTAAAATAATTTTTTTCTCATTACTATTACTAATATACCCCACCCGATTACTGACATCAATTAGCATCTGTCTTTTTTTTTCTTAATTATTGATATCTGATAAACCTTTGAGCAGCCGCAACTATGTATAATTCAAATAACTAACTAATTAAACTATTTGAAGATATCAAAAAGTACTAGAACTTGTTATATTGAATAGCCAATTTCGCACTACCAAACTGGCTCAATGTATTTCCTTCACTCTTATAGATATAAATTGTGTAAATATTATATTTTAAAAGATATAAATGTCAAATAATTGAATTTCATTTTCAAAGATTGAATAAAATTATTGATTCATAACATAATTTGACATATACAGAATGTAAAGTTCACTTTGTTTCTTGCATTACGAAACTCTGTCACATCCCATCAAGAATTAGGATTTATAATAAATAATTAAATAAATATACTTTTAGTCTTAGTACCCACACTATCCTATAGTCGTAACACTGATCATAGGATTGTTATCTCCTTGGTCGGGGTTACTTCTAACCCCTACTTTTAACTTGGAAAATATTTCTCACTCGAAAATACAGACCATTTTGAAACTTTTACCTCTTCCTTACGAGTTTACAAATTAAAAGTCATTCGTGTCAAGAAGCCATACCTGGATACAAGCGATAGAGTCTTCTCATACTTAAGCGTTACCATTCCGGAACTTAGGCCTCCAAGGCCTTTTGGAACTTACATATGTATATCCACAATCACTTGGTCTAGAATACAATTACACAATTGAGTAATAGTATAACTTACATCTACTACACTTAGTTGCCAACGGCCTGACTAGATCGTGTGACCGTCACACGTTACACGTCTCTTTTTCTTGCCCTGCTTGTTGGTCGGGAGTAACACCTGCGGCTCCTCTACAATTTCTCGGCTCCTCATTTGCCCGCTACCGGGAGAGTTCTTGTCCTCATTATCGGGCGAGTTCTGGTCCCCATATCGTTCTACTGGTCCTTGCTTGGAATCATAATGAAGAGGGGGTAAGAACGTGTCGTTCTCAGTGGGGTTCGTCAAGGAAATACCTGTTCATTCTCGCTTCAATTATGATCCTACTGCTCAGTTTAACACCCTAGCTAGCTAGCCTACGCTTAAGTTGTACGCTTGCTGACTAAGTTGTTATCTACTTTGGTGTGAAAATACTTAGTCCCATTTACAGCTTTAAAAATATTGTTACCCAAAACTTTCTTTGTACGTTACATGGAGTAAATTAGGAGCCTTGTCGCGTTAGAGCATACATTACGAGCTGAACATAGCATGGTTAACTAATAGGATATGGATATAATTAACATATATCAAGATAACAAGCAACGGTCCATTATACATTCTTAGGCAAGCACATAGGTCATATTATAAGTACAACTATCACATAGAAGTGCATTTACACATATATAGTCTACTATCTAATAGTCTAATCTTCCGCTATCCTTCCTTGGTATGACTCGTCCTCATGCAGCTCCTCTCCTTGTCCTTCGTCAAACCCTGGAGTCATGGATGAGTGGGGTGAGAACATAGAGCTCTCAGTGGGAAACCTTATGGATTAGGGAACTTCTTATTCTCGTTCACACTACAGGCCGCTTAGGGTTTTCTAGGTGTCACAGTTATACTATATCCCTACTAGTTATTAAGATCCGTACTAAGCCTGAGCAGCTTTATGAAATTTACTACGTGACTGGGGAAACCTATTCTTCATTATTAAGTCATCTGTTCTCTACCTTACTTCCTAAGCTGTAACACCTTAGCTAGCTGCTTACGCATACGTCGTAAACAATGCTCACTAGGTTTGTTATCTACTTTGGTTGGGGTTACTTTTAGCCCCTACTTTTATCTTTAAAAATATTTCTTACTTAGAAAATATGGACAGTTTGAAACTTTTTCTTTCTATACATATGTTATAAAATATGAGCCTTGCGTCAGATAGAATTTATAATGCAAGCGTTAAAACTTTATAAAACACGAATAACTGCTCCAATATAATACCCTCAAACAATAAGCAGACAAGTGGTCCATAGCATATAATCACAATCATTTACATAGGTAATATTGTAGTTAACAATACATATACGAAATTTCTCACAGACATACAATACATGGATCATGCTAGCTAACGGCTAGTTGTAACATTCTCATCCTAGTTCTTGCTATTTTATTTCTCGATTCATCTCTTTCGAGGCTGCCGCTTCGTATATCAAGTTAAAGTCCTGTCTTGCTCACCTGAAACCATAAAGGAGAGGGTATGAGAACTCTACGTTTTCAGTGGGAAACCTTGGTCATCATAACTCATTTTTAGTCTCAATTATGATTTCGCCGCTTAGGGGTCTCTAGGTACCACAGTGATGCTATCCGTACCAGTTATTAATATCCCTACTAGTCCTGAGCAGCTACCTATATTACTAGGTGTTTGAGGGAGTCTAATCTTTTTATTCCTAGGTCTTCTACTTCTTATCCTAGCTCCTAGGGAACAAATTCTCAATCAAACATTCATCATTCATCACTCATATCATGGGACCGTCCACATGCAATGTAGTGAGCACCCTAGGACCATCCACCCGCGATGCATTACGCACCCTAGGACTGCCGTCCACACACGATGCCATCTACACCCTAGGACTGCCATCCACACGCGATGTCATCTACACCCTAGGACTGTCGTCCACAGTTCAGTATCCATAAAGCAACCACATGTGTACAGTCGTATATCATTCATCCATATTTCAAGACAATCATTCACATAGAGAAAATATACCTCAGTAACATATAAGAGACATATTTTCATGTTCCATACCATTTTCGACCATAAATCTCATATATTCTCAACAACACTTTCCATAAATCGCAAAACAAGCATAAACTCACATAGTTATGTAACACATGACACATAGAACATACATAGCTCAATACTTCATGCTCAAGTATTTTCTAAACATAAACAAACATATCCAGTAGTTATTCTAAACATCGCAAAGCATACATCTGTTTTCTGTCAGAGATCAGGGATCAGAAACCAGAGAGGTCCAAGACCTTACCCCGCAGTTTCTGATAGTCCTAAGATCATTTTTCATGTTTGAAAATTCAGATTCTGACCCCAACTGCATGAAATTCGAGTTTTATCCTTTTTCCCAAAATTACTAGTTCACCCCATAAACGCTTTGTTTTCTTTGAAATTTTAGTTCTCAAAACCCCGATGGACTCAAGACTTGCCCTTAAGGTTTTTAATAGTTATAAACCCATATTTTCTGAAAACAAACCCATTTTTTTAGTCCAAACACGTAAAATTCCTTTTTTACCCTTTTTTCGTAAAAATCCCTTTTTTGCCTGTTTGCTGAGAAATTCATCGGGGAATCCAAAAATCATGAACCTTGACATTCCCACTCAATTTTTTGTGTAGAATCCAAAAATAACATTACTTTTCCAAGATAAAATTCTCGGCATACAGTTCCTTATAAAAATGTGACATAGTCCCATTTACAGATCCCTTCAAAATCGTGTCATATACTCATTTCCGTCTTAGGCTCTCCTAAATTCTGACAGAATCACAGACAGCACCAACAGATCCATACAATCATCAACATATATATACCAAGGTCACATAAAATTCATCTTAACCATAGATATATCTAGCATAAAACATAGCACAAACATCATCATACATCTTAAATCACATAGACAGTGATTATGTCGGTTCACCCACGTTTTCCCGGTTTCGGTGTTTCCGGCGGACTTCTAACTTGCTATGATGCCTCCTAACTCCTCTTGGGCTGAGTTTCTTCAAACTTTCTCTAGGGATTTTCAGGGCTTTTTATGGGTTAGGGTTAGGGGATTTTTGAAGAATCTAGACTAGGTGTGGTGTAGAAAGTCTCTAGGTTCTCGGTTTGATAGAATAACAGTTGATTGTGTAATCGGACAGAGCTTTGGCAAGGTTTTCTAATTTTTCCACAAAATTTCAGATTTGGGGGGTATTTATAGGCCTCTTGGCCGAATTCCCCTTTCCATTTTTGCCCTTGGGGCGAAATTCCCAAAATACGCTTATTTTGTCTTTATGCTAAATGTCCTTGTCATGACTCACCATGTGACTCACCCACCTTTTGACCCCTTTGACCACACTTGGCTTCTTCTTGGCCATGTATGGCCTTTGTGTCTCGGCCACTTCTGTGGCCGAGAATTAAAGGTCTCCGGCAAATCAATTTTGATATGGTTTTATCGTTCCCGGTCCTAGTACTTCGCGTACGACTGTTCTAAAAATATTCTGATCACGTCCTTGTGATCCCCTAATTTTTCTAAGGAAAGTTCTAGGTTCATTTAAGGTGTTTGTGAATTCTCGTCTATAGCCGTACCTTTTACGGATACTTTAGACGCGCGGTTGTATTCAGACGGTAGAAAGGGTTTGTTCTAGTGTCAGCAGAATTTTGAAAAAATGTACAGAAATATTTCTATAGACAATTTTAATCCTAACAGTTCATGATTCTCACGACTCAACTGAAATTGGAAATATCTTGGACAATTATCTAGCGAAATTCCGCTAAGGAGAAAGCGGAATGCTACATAAGCCACATATAATCACATAATTCACATAATAACTTTCAGTTTGCTTCCACTTATAACTGTGCCCATTGTAATTATAAGTTTCTGTGGACATCCACTTATGTACAGTTGTATATCACTTAGAGCACATACTCAAGCTCAACCCCCTCGTAGCGATGGCCTACCGATACAAGCTACGTTTTATCTCAGTATCGTGAAGACCAGGCAGCGCTTAACCTGAGTGGTTCTTCTTCCTACGAAATATCATCGCTCACGATAGGAGTATCCATTCTTGTACTAGGAATGGCGAGGAGATCTACCGCCATCCTTGTGCTAGGGATGAGGTAATCCCAGGGTTCAGCTTGCTTTTCCTGCTGGCTAGTCACACAGCTAGGAAAAGATTGGTTTCCCTTAACATCATTTTCCTCCATTTCCTTTTAAGGACTTAGTGACGTCACGCCCTAGGGTTCCTTTTTTTACCTTTCCTTTCATTAATTCATTTCAGATATAATTCATGACACATCTTCATCACATAAGTTAGACATCATTTTCCAATCAACAATTCATATATTCTTGACATAAACCATCAATTTCTAACACTAATAAGAAACTTTCATGTTCCAAAACCATTTTTATCCTAAAGCCAACATAGTTCTAATGATTAGCTCATGAATCACAAAGCAAACATGTTTCACATAGTTATGTAACACATAACACATAGAATATACATAGCTCAATATTTCATGTTCAAGCATTTCCTAAACATAAACAACCATATCCAGCAGTTATTCTAAAAATCCCAAAGCATACATCCATTTTTTGTCAGAGATCAGGGATCAGAAACTGGAGAGGTCCAAGACCATACCCGAAGGTTTTTGATAGTCCTAAGATCATTGTTCATGTTTCAAAATTCAGATTCTGACCCCAACTACACGAAATCCTAGGGATGGATTGCCTACATGAAAATGCAGCCATTCTTTGATTGTGCCAAGAAAGTGGTGACTTTCTCTTCATCCACTACAAATAGCACATCCATTCCGGATACCGAACATATAACCATGTGTTGCTAACCAGACGATATTCCCAAATTCCCTCCCAAGCAAGAGGTAGATTTCCCAATTGATCTTGTACCAGGAGCGGGACACATCTCCATACTGCCTTATAGAATGTCTCCACTGGAGTTACAGGAATTGAAAAAGCAGCTGGAGGAACTAACCAGGAAACAATTCATCTGACCCAGTGCGTCACCATGGGGGCGCTAATTCAGTTTGTAAAGAAGAAGGATGGAACCATGAGAATGTGTGTCGACTATAGGCAGCTCAACAAGGTCACTATCAAGAATAAATATTCGCTGCCTAGAATCGATGACTTGCTGGACTAGCTGAAAGGAGCTAAGGTATTTTCGAAGATTGATTTGCCATCTGGATATCATCAGATCTGTGTCCGAGAGGAAGATATTGCTTAGATGACATTCAGATCAAGATATGGACACTATGAGTTCACCGTAATGTCCTTCGAATTGACCAATGCCCCAACAATTTTCATGGATTACATGAACCGAATTTTCTGAGCATACCTGGATGAATGTGTGATCATTTTCATCGATGATATATTGGTGTACTCGAAGACTGAAGAGAAGCACACCAAACACTTGAGGATGGCCTTGGAAATTTTGAAGGAGAAGAAGTTGTATGCTAAGTTATCCAAGTGTGAATTTTGGACCAAGAAAGTGCAATTTTTGGGTCATATGGTATCGGAACAAGGAGTGGAAGTATATCCCAGCAAAGTTGAAGTGGTCAGAACTGGGAGAGACCTACGTCAGTTACTGAGATTCATAGCTTTTTGGGATTTGCTGGGTATTACCAAAGATTTATCAAGACATTTTCCTAACTTGCTTTACCACTCACTCACTTGACAAGGAAGGGAGCGAAATTTGATTGGTCACCAGAATGCGAGAGAAGCTTCAGTGAACTTAAAGAAAAATTAAACATTGCTCCAGTGTTAGTGCTACCAGACCCCCAAGTATCCTTTTAGATATATTGCGACGCATCAGGTGCAGGATTAGGATGCGTACTTATGCAAAATCATTAAGCAGTGGCATATGCTTCTAGACAGCTACGACCACATGAAGCAATTATCCTCCACATGATTTAGAGCTAGCGGCTGTAGTATTTGCTTTAAAAATCTGGAGGCATTACCTCTATGGAGTTCAATTCGAAGTGTTTTCAGACCACAGAAGTCTGAAGTACTTGTTCGACCAAAACAAACTCAATATGAGGCAAAGCAGGCGGATGGAATTTCTCAATGATTATGACTTCAGTCTCAATTACCACCCAGGAAAGGCAAACATGGTAGCAGACGCACTAAGTCAAAAATGATTACAAGCCGCGCAAATGATGCTGTAAGAGGTAAAGTTGATTGAAGAGTTCTGTAATCTCAACGTGGATGCAATGCCTCAAACGAGTGGCATGCGACTGTGCTACTTGCATATCACCAGTGATTTTCGGCAACGAATTAAGGAAGCTCAGGAGAGCTGTCAAGAGTATAACTGGTGCAAGTTCAAGAAAGCGGTGGAAAAAGGTAGATTTCCGGAAGTGACCACAGGAGACAATGGGACACTAAGGTTCAACTAGCGGTTATACGTACCCAATCAAGATGGCCTAAGGGAGTATATTTTACAACAAGGGCACCAAAGCCATTTTACTACGCACCCAGGAACCACCAAGATGTACCATGATCTAAAAAAAGGTGTTTTGGTGGCCGGAATTGAAGAGAGATGTTGAAGACTTAGTGCGGTAATGTCAAGTCTGTCAAAAGTGAAAGTAGAACACCAACGACTTCTCGGACTATTAACTCCACCAGAAATTCCTGTATGAAAGTGGGAAGGTATTGTGATGGAGTTTGTCTCAGGGTTACTACGCACTCCTAAGGGAGTTGATGCTATATGGGTAATAGTGGATAGATTGACCAAATCGGCTCACTTTGACTCGGTAAGGATGAATTACCCCATGAATAAGCTGGTGTAGTTGTACATTAAGGAAGTGGTAAGACTGCACGGTGTACCATCCTCCATCATTTCATATAGGGATCCACGATTCACCTTCGAATTCTGGACAGTACTTCAAAAGACGTATGGATCTCAATTACATATGAATTCTGCCTATCATCCACAGACATACAGCTAATCGGAACAGACCATCCAAATCCTAGAAGAAATGCTTAGAGCATCTACATTGGATACCCCAGAAAATTGGGATAAACTACTCCCGTACGTAGAGTTTGCTTATAATAACAATTATTAGGCTAGTTTAGGAATGGCCCTTTTGAAGCGCTCTACGGATGGAAATGTTAATCTCCCCTCTGTTGGAACGACAGTCACCGCTATAAAAACTTACAGCCTGAAGAGCTGCAAGAAGTAGAGAAAATGGTAAAAATGGTACGCCAGAGACTTCTTGCAGCCCAGAGTCGTCAGAAAAGCTATGCGGATGTGAGAAGGAGGCCCCTCGAGTTTTAGGAAGGGGATCACATTTTCTTAAAAGTTACACCAACAACTGGCATTGGAAGGTCTTTGAGGGTGAAGAAGTTGAATCCTCGTTTTATAGGACCATTCCAAATTCTGGAACATATCGGACCGGTGGCATACCGCATAGCCCTTCCTCCAATTTGGCAAATATCCATGATGTCTTCCATGTCTCACAATTACGGAAATACCATGCATCTCCAGAGTATGTATTAGAACCCGAAAATCTTCAACTATGAGAAGACATTGATGAAAGCCTTTTTAACCACTTTCTAGGATCTTGACATAGCTCTAGATCTTGTCACAACCATGCCAATCTCTTAGAAAGTTTGTCTGTGCTTTTGTCGTTCAAATTAAATATTTATATTCATACCTACTTTACGGCTTTCAGATTCCAAAAGGAATCCAATTGCAGTATAGGGTATGGTCGATCCCACAGGGAGTTGTAAAAATACCGTTCTTGAGTTCATTTAATTAAACAATGAGGTGAAAGATTTGTGATTTGATTAATATTTAAATAGACTACATAAATAAAAGACAGGAAAATAAAATAGGAAACAAGTCAGAGGTAGTTCCGGAGCTTGTTGGGAATTTTAATCACATCATAGTTTCATGCATCCAGTTACTTATTACATAGAACTATCGTTTGATTGCCCGCCATCAGTTCTTAACTTGTCATCACTTTCGCGCATGACAAGATCACAGGTTTCCCTTGTTAAACTGTCACTTTCGCACACTAGCTTAACAAGGTACGCCAGCATTAATCCAGATGTTAAAACGGCTAACCTTTATTCCAGTTACGGCAACAAGGTTAGATGAAATGATTTAGGTCAGACTCTAATGATTGTAACTTTCGTTCACAACGTTCAAGTCTAGGTTCTAGTTAAGCATAGCATTATTGATTTTAATTTGGTTATGACCTAATTAGCATAACTTTCGTTCATGTAAATAAGTCCCAAATCAAGAATCAAAACACTAAACAAAACTAGCATTAGGCATGAAATCATTCAAGCAAATCATAAGAAAAAGATAGATTCATATGTAATAGTTACATGGATACAAGCAAACTACAATAGTAATCAAAATCCCAACAAAAAGAGGGTTAGGAACCCATCTTACAAGAGAATCTCGGAGGCAAGGTTTAGGCACTTACCATGACACGTGCTCACGCTATCATGGCCATGGCTTCGCCAAGCTTCCTCGATCTCCGGCTCCTTCACAAGCCTCGTCTTTGTTCCTAACCTAACCTAAACTAAACTAAGCTTTAAAAGTGCAAAATAAATGAAGAAGAATGGAGGGGGAAGGGGATGGTTTCGGAATGGCATGGCCTCCTCTATTTATAGGCAAAATTTGGGTCCATCGCTCAGCGGTTTGGGTGTCATCGCTGAGCGATTAATCCTTTATCGCTGGGCGGCGGCGCGTAATCGCTGAGCGATTGTACTTTGCATTAAATGCTCGGCAGCTTTTTGCAGGCGGTGCTGACGTGTCATGCTGTGATTGGCTGGTCCTAGTTGGCTCCAGCTGGCTCAATGATGGCGCCGGTGCAAGTGGCTTGCCGACTTACTATCGCTGAGCGATTAGAGTAATATCGCTGAGCGATTAGGTCTTGAGCGCTGAGCGATAATGTGCATCGCTGAGCGACTAATGGTTTTTCGCTGAGCGGTTCTTTTCCTTCGCTGAGCGATGCCTTCGTCCAGAATCCTCTTTTTAAGCTCTTTTCCAATTTTGCCCTTTTCTTCCTTCTTCATGGGATTATTCTTCGATAAAACTTCTTGCATCCATCTTCCAAAATATATTATAAATCCTACAAAATACGGGGAAATTAATTAGATAATTCGTTAAAAGCATAACAGATAAGTGCCATTTTGAATGATAAAAATTGTGTAAATTGGGCACTTATCACTCCCCCTGACTTAAAACCTTGTTTGTCCTCAAACAAGAGGTAGTAGAAGCATTTTACAAGAGTTTGATGCATATGAACATTCGGTTAATGCAATGATTTGACATGTTTCAAACAATTTAGCTTGAGACCATGTGAAACACCATAGAACTTGAACAAGTCAAATACATCGAATACTTGAATGGCATAAGCAAATCACTCTATCCAATGTCTTTTCCACCAAGGAATTTATCAATTATCTCACAACGGCCAGTGGGCCTACTTGGGGTAAGTGTTTACGCTCAGTATCACCATTGAATTTCAACAATTTAAATTTGTTACCTGTCTCACCATTCAATGCAAAGTATGGTCATGTAAGGATCACAAAGGACTTTTAAGGGTTGTAATGGGGTCAGGCTACAAAGAACATTGGTTTTACTGGATATGCAAATTTTTCCAATTAAGAGAGCATTGAAAACCAACTTCTCGTTGTCACCTATTTCCTTTTTAAATTTCTCATTTTTCTTTTTCAACCCTTTTTCTCCTTGACTTTCTTGTGTCTTCTATCCCTTTTTCTTTTTGTTTTGGGATAGAATGTGTTCTTCCTTTCTTCCTTTCTTAATCTTGTTCTTGTTACATCTTTTATACATTCCCACGTTTGCCCTTCCTGGTCTCCCCCTGACTTAGGTCTTTTGCACATAATCCAATTTGAATGCTCTCTTAATTTCGGATATTAAGGGATAACATTGTTTTTCTTTTTTAAGGCTCGGGGATTATGAAACAAAACTTCTCATGTTAGGCTCAAAAGGGGTGGCAAAGGATATTCCTAATTAAAGGTAAGCTTTATTTGGCCAAGTGGGTTTAAAATCTAAGAACAAAATGCCTTGATCATCTCCTAGTATTTCCATACAATTTATCAAAATTAGAGACTCAAACAAATTCAATTGTGCAAAAACCAATGGTGATTCTCTCTATCTCACTTAAGTGTATGGCTCACCCCCTTACTAGGTTAAGGTTTTATTTCCTTGATTTCAAAACATCTTCAAGGTTATGCTTATGCAAAACAAGTAAAAATGCATAAAAACATGATCATGGTATCTATGAGTCACAAGAGTCTATTATGAATTTTGAAACAAGTCAATTCATGATATATTAATGTTCATGCATCAAACCAAGTAAAATAAATTACTACTTTGTTTTTGAACAAATAAAAGCACAGATTAAACTATGAAGGAATTAATTAATTAAGGTGCCAAAAATTAAAAATGCTCCCTGTTCACGGTGAATATCTTGGAGTAGCCTTGTTGATGTAACTTCTTTGCGTTTTATCCAAGCTACTTCATCTTGCTTCAAGGTTTTAAGGAGATAGAGGCTCATCCTCCTTTTCTAGGAATCATGCTCTTCGTCCTCCAGAAGTGTGTCTCTCTTTTGATGTTTGTAGGAACTTCATTGGTTGTTCTTCGGCCTGCAAAAACAATCAAAGAAAACTTCCTTTCTTCCAAGTAACGTTAGAGAGATTATGTTTTATTTTGAATCCATTTTGTAGACAGAATTTCCTACAACTTTGCGGACAGAAATTCCTGTTACCAAGTGGCTTCAAATACACAAGAGGGGGGATGAATTGGGTATTGGGTGATTTTTAAATTCTTTGCTTAGTTGTCAAGTAGCTACCAAATATTG
>QANU01017900.1:0-79630 GCA_003254905.1 Nissolia schottii
TTTCATTCGGTTCCAGAGTCTCAGGATCCAGAGCTTGTACCGAGGTACATACTTCGGAACACATTTCTTTACTGTGATGTTATGTACATCTGGAATGTAGACATGACCAGCCCATCTGCAATATATTAAATTATACTGAGTTAATAAAAATGTACATAAGTGATTGTGTTAAAATAATGATAAACATTGCAACAGACAACTTAATAATGAACAATTACTTTGCCGCAAGAGAAAAACGGAACTGGTTAGGCTGATAGGTTTGGTGCAAGGGTGGGAAATCTATAAAATGCCTACACTTGAAGAAGTACCATACAATCACTTATTCTCCTGCAATTTGTGCGCGAAGCGCGACAAAGTGCTCTCTGTAGCGTGGCTAGGATCGCTGAACCCTAACTATATCTTCCCAGGCCACCAAAATCGCTGAGGATGACCAAGTACTTGGAATGGATCCAGTTATCATGTTTATCACAGAATAAAATATTTTCAAACAGGCGCAAAATGTATTCGCGCGCATGCCAACTCAATATTTGATGCATGTCATGCACGTCAATGTCGTCGCGGATGTCAGTGCCAAAATTATGACTCAGCCAGATCGAGCTAATGAACGATCTGTCTATGTCCTCGGGACTAAGTGTAATCCCCAGGAGTTCCTGACATAAATTTACTAGGCCTGGTCCAATGAAAACAGTTTGAGGGGTGGCGGCGGTTTTCCCTCTCTGACCCAATTCCCAGAATCATGTTAATATCTTTTAAAATGATCGCGCATTCCCCATGTGAAAGATAGAACGTGTGGGTCTCCGGCCTCCGCCACTCAACAAGAGCTGAAATTAGTCCTTGGTTCGCCCCAATGTTGGATAGCAAGGACGCTTGTGATAAACTGACATTTTGAAGATATGAGTATAGGGATTCGGTGGCTCATTGAACGAGTGTCTTGCCCGCAACCGATGCGCAACCTGTATCAACAATCATGTTATAACCCTACTCTGATGTTGATTGTTATTGTTAAAGGATGCGCGCCAGTTGCGGGCAAGACACTAGTTCATTGAGCCATCAAATTCCCTTATACATCCATATCTTCAAAATGTCGGTTTATTATAAGTGTCCTTGCTATCTAACATTGGGGCGAACCAAGGACCGATTTCGGCTCTTGTTGAGCGGTGGAGGCTGAAGACCCACACGTTCCATCTTCCACATGTGAAATGCGCGATCACTTTAGAAGATGTTAACATAATTCTGGGGATTGGGTCAAAGGGGGAAGCTATCGTCATCCCTCAAACTGTTTTCATTGGACTAGGCCTAATAAATTTATGTCGAGAACTCCTGGGGTTACACCTGGTCTCGAGGGCATAGGCAGATCGTTCATTAGCTCGGTCATAATTTCGGCGCTGACATCCGCGACGACATTGACGTGCATGACATGCATCAAATAGAGTTGGCATGCGCGCGAATACTTTCTGTTCCTGTTTGAAAATATTTTATTCTATCATAAGCATGACAACTAGGTCTACTCCAAGTACTTGGCCATCCTCAGAGACTTGGGTGGCCTAGGAAGATATAATCAGGGTTCAGCGATCATAGCCACGCTACAGAGAGCACTTTGTCGCGCTTCGCGCACAAATTGCAGGGGAATTAGTGGTTGTATGGTGCTCCTTCAAGTGTGGGCATTTTATAGATTTCTCACCCTTGCACCAAACTCATAAGAGCCTAACTAGTTCCGTTTTCCTCTTGCGGTAAGGTAATTGTTCATTATTAAGTTGTCTGTTGCAATGTTTATCATTATTTTAATACAACCACTTATGTACATTTTTATTAACTCAGTGTAATTTAATATATTGCAGATGGACTGGTCATGTCTACATTCCAGATGTACATAACATCACAGTAAAGAAATGCAAGAAAATCATAGAAGATATAGCCCCTGACCATGTATATATCAACACTCTAGATAGTTGTGTTCTCTTAATATATAACCATAATTCTAATTAATTGAATAATTGATTGTTTTACCGTACAGTTTATATGACAGCCATATCGGACACCTCAAATTGCCACAGTAATACTAGAGGAAATATAGAATAAGCGGGGAACGTGATCAGTAGTTTGTCCATTGATATGCTTTGAGACTGTGGAGTGGCATGCAACTGACTACGTGCTCCGACAATTTGGCTTTGTTCAGACGGTGCCTTATGGTCTTTGTTGCAACATTTTGGGGCGCGCGCACAATGTCGACCTACACGAAAATCTGCAGGTATTGATGAGTTCAAAGTGGATGCAGAGACATTATAAATGGATCCAGATGTGGGTTAACAGTGTGGCACCAGTCGGTGAGAGAACGATCAATTATAGACTGGCCATGCAGTACTGGCAGTGGTATCTGGTTAATGGTCGTCGATTCCTTAAACAAGTATTCGACCATCAACAGATACTTGAAGTGTGGCAACAGTGTTACCCATCGCCACCACATGATCATGTGTCCGTGAACTCCCTACATTGATTTACGGATGAGGGCTCGCACGGTGTGTACAATCCGTCGCCCTAAGATGGTTACGAGCCCCAGTTGTTTGAACAAGGTTTCGCTGCTCTGTGTCACCACATGGTTACATTTGATTCGCTTCCACAACAAGACTTCTACGCGTGGCTGGGCGAACAGATGACTCAACAATTGCATGACATTGACGACACCTTTGATGTGTTCAACCCTGGCCCCTTGTCGTTCCATGCTCTTCTGACGTCACCTGATGAAGTTGAAGTAACTTCATACCCAATGGACGTCACTCCTCCTCCGTTCAGACCTGCAACCCGATCGCCTCTTCATGGTGAATGGTACAGTGACCAAGACTTGTTCGGTAGAAGGTCTTTCCATATAGGATATTCTTCAAGATTTAATGAGCCACGAGTACGGTCACCAACAAGATCAGTTGACATTGATCGTGTGCAGATCCAAAGAGGTGCGTTTGAGTCTACAAGTCTATATGCTGGGGCAGGGTATCGTTAGATCTGAACGAACTGCCGGAGAATGCATCCGATGACGACAACGATTACACCGACGTAGATCCTTCTCAACCGTCGCTCACTCGTGGTCTAAGAAGAAACCTATTTGTGAGGGGGATTCGAGGGATGCAGAGAAGAATGATGGGGCGTAGAGGCAATCATGGAGCTAGTACTAGCGGCGGAGCAGGGCAACAGCGGTATGATCTTGTGCGCGTAAAAATATTAGGGCTTCCAACAGATATATCCCACAGAGGCACTTAGGCACCGCCGAGATTGACCAAATCATTTTTGATAAATGTACATGTGAGATGGGCTGAGTAAAAAATCATATATATTTTGCGTATAATTATTATTGTTACAATTCTTATTAACATGTATCAATAATACATGAACGTAAGCGTAATCCTAAATCAACAACACAACACATAGGAAATAAAATGTTTATATTCATACATGATCGTCAAGTGCACAATTATCAAAAGGCAATGACTCAGTTTTATGTCTGGTGACTTGGCCCCGCACCAGTGTGTGGAAACTGGGAATTGTTGTGACTTGCTCCACGATAAAGTCTACAATGTCGTCCCCGGCGTCTCTCATTAGAAACCATTTTACTTTAGAAACGAGCAGAGTTCGGCCGGCCTCGTTTTGATCGCTTTAAACTTTGGTCGGGCATAACGGTCGAAAATGTGACTCGTAGGTTGACTTGTGGCCAACAACCTGAAACTCTTACTCGTACACTTTGCAAAGGTTCTCCACGATGTATACACTGTCAACGTACTGCAGCCAGTCTAGAATCGCTGCGTCGCAGCATGCCATTACATGGACACATGGAAACTTAAATCTTTGAAAGGCGCCACAGTCACAGTAACTCCTCCCAAAATCAACCCTAAACTGATTGTGTTTTGATAAATTCGTACAATAGAATAGTTGTGAGGCTCTCGAAAATTCGTGAACCTACAACACGCAACTGTGAACTTTATAACAAAAAAATGACGATGTCAATATTTAAGCTTGAATTTAATATTGTGCAAAGACGAGTATAACCTGTAACATCCCTGTTTGTGTTATCATTTTTTGTAGTATTTCACTCAAAAACTCTAAGTATTCATGACCTGCACTTAGCCAAGCATGACCACACCGGGCGTTTTGCACGAACAATGCAGCCGTCTTGAAATACGTCTCTTGCATCAGTGCCGTTATTAGAAAATTGCGAGCCTCTAGAAATTTCGCGTTCATTGACTCAACTAGATTTGTGGTCATATGAGAACAACGGCGTCCACCATCGAATGAACAAATCCACAAATCCAAGGAATTTCATCAATCCAAGCAGCATATGCCTCAGAATGTTGACGTAGCCTTTCATAACGCCGATTGTACTGCTCCACAGTGTTCGAATACCCTGTAAAAAAAACGCCCAAATGCTTATGGCTTAACTCTTAACATGAATATTTACATGGAAAAATGTAACATCAGTTTATTATAAAATGTAACTTATCGATAGGGCCCAATGTGTCTGATACAAAACAGATGGTATGCCCACAAACCATCCATTCGTCGTACGGCAGACTTTACCGACTCATGCCGATCAGATATCAAGCTAATGGGTCGCCCTTTTGGTAGGGATTGCCGCAGATTGTGCAAGGAAAAAAATCATTCATCTACAGTTTCACCCTCGATGATCGCAAATGCAATGGGAACAATTGATTGATTGCCATCTTGAGTTGATGCCATTAACAAGATACCCTTGTATTTTTCATACAAGTGTGTTCCATCTACCTGGATCATTGGCTTGCAGTGATTGAGTGCATTTATGCATGGATAAAACCCCAAAATGCACGTCGAAAAGTACGCGCATCTGTCCTAACAGATCCATCAGTGCTGTAGCTTCAGTCGTATCAACATCCCATGTGCAGGATGGATCATAATGTTGTAATGCAATCAATCAATAAGGCAAGTGATTGTATGATTGTTCCCAATTGCCATAAACTTGTGCAATTGCATTTTGTTTCGCAAGCCACACTTTTCTATACAATGACCAGTATCCTTCACGATCCATAACATCTGATTGAATTGACTTCACCAGCATTGTTGGCTTCGCCCTTATTTGTGCCAAAATCATGCCAACAATCTTAACAGAAGTCAACTTTGAGTGGTCACGAGTAAGCAGCTCTACAAGGCAAGTGTGAAGGCCGTTGTATCTTGTGACCTCCCAATAATAACTATTTTTCTTCAGAGATGCCCTAATAAGTCATTGACAGCATTGGTCAAACTTCTTGCATTTGCGGCAGTAAGTCTCTGGTTCTGAGTCTTTTATTTTGTAGTCGGCCCCAACACGCAAGCAATGGCTTGCAACGGCTTTCCTAACTTCATCCCTGTTTGTAAAGAATTTTCCTTTGTACAGCTCAACGCCAGCAAAATATTCGTTATGCAGATCTCCTAATTCAGTTGCACGCATCCCCCCAACATCATATGTTTGCAAGAACGTTGGTGTATCTTTGGGCTGTGCATTTCTTTCGTCGTCTATATCAACAATTGATCATTCAGTTAATTTCATGTAATAACAAACAATCTAAACAAGACATTCATACAGTAAACAGATTTGCAGTTCTGATATGCAAGATCCTCATCATGAGGCAAGCATAGAGCATACTTTGCATTTCTATCAATGTACATACATAAAGTCACCAATTTGGGTTACAATTATATAATTCTAACCATTAACGATAATTCAAATTACAAATATTATCATAGTTTATATTGACCCTAAATTTATATAACAATACCTGAATTATCGTCCGATCTATCACATTCAGACATGTCACTTTCGTGCTCGCTCCAACTTCCATCACCCTCTTCCTCTGCCCAGAACTCATCATCTGACACTAATGGTGTATTAACATCTTCATGATGCAATTCGTTTGCGTTTGGATTGCCGCTTAACTCCTCATTCACAGTTGACGCCTCTGTGAAGTTCACGTACAAATCAATATAACTCAAGTGTGTCTTACATGTTTCATATTGACAAAACATATGTTGCACTTGAGCGTCGTTTGATATTGTTATAAGGCGATATTTTATCAGCCGACTTAAGAAAGACATTGGAAATTTGTATCTTATTCTCTCCACCCTCTTTTGAAAATGATTGAGATATTACACTACACAAGTCGGTGAACGACATAGACGGCCACAGGATAATGACCTCGGCCTCATGTAGACTAACAAATTCGACACCCTCAACATTATTTTTTGTAACTGAAACATCATAAAAAATATATGTAGCAATCCCTCTCCTATCCATTTTTTGTATCTAAACAAATATATAAACACACTAAGAAGAATGACAGATTATAAGAGCAGTGAGAGAATCATAACAGAATAACAATAAAGCAAAGTGATAGAATAGAAGAGAAAGAGGATGGAAAATGAAAGAATGATGAATTAGATAGAGGGAGTGTGTGAAGTGGTGAGGAGATATCAGATCCCCCACCCCTTTTATAGTGAAAGTTTCCCGGGCAATTTTGCGGACAGTCAAATTTTGTCTTGAAATCGCCAAAGACTGAGCCGATTTCAGTGCAAAAAGTACTACTGTCAGGGGTTGAAATCGGCAAAAAAATACGACGATTTCAGAACAAAAGTACTGCTGTCAAGGGCTGAAATCGGCACCCCCTGGGTCGATTTTAGCCCCAAAATCTCATACATCCGTAATTAATCTGTACTGCCCACATTTTTGTGAATGCTCATGAAGGATGTTTTGATGAAGAAAAATGAAGCAAGTTTCCAAAAGTCCAAGAAGCTCAAAAAAATCTAGTTGTAGGACCTAGGAAATGTGTTAAAGGTGATGTATATCTAAACTCTCACCATAAGCTCTTTTAGATGGCTCTTTGAAAGAAATATTGATTCATGCCTTAAAGACTATTTCAAACAGAATCAAAGAATCAAGCAAAAGAAGAAAAAGAATGAGTTTGACAAAACTCTATAGACATTCGAATGACTTGCCTAGATCCATTCGAATGTATGATGAACAAGACATGCGAATGACTCATGAACAAAGGTAATCCGAATGGCATATTCGAATGTCTAGGGTTTGACACCTTCGGTGATCCAATACATCAAAAGACATTCGAATGGCTGACTCAGATCCATTCGAATGACTCAGCGCATTTAATGCCCAACGGCTATATTAGGTGAGACATTCGAATGGGTCATTCGAATGGATCGAGTTCTGAGGTCAGAAACGGCTAGTTCTGGTTGCTGACTTCAGATGCATTGAATGCACAACGGCTAGGATCACTTTGGGGTTAAACATCAATTCCATAACTTCCAACATTCTCTACTTCATTAATTACATTCTTTGAGCCATCTTCTAGAGAAAAGAGAGTTTTATATACACACACTTATAGACCTTCAAATTGTATTATCTACTCTTCAAGAGAGTTTCAAATCAAACACAAATCATTTTCTTGTAAAGAGGGCGAGGTATCCCTCTCAAGTGATTAGGGTGGTACCCTTAAGGGAAATTATTTGAGGCTCAAGTAGTGTGCTCATCTTGTAAAGGTTGTCAAGCACCTAAGTTTCAAGCTTGAAGAATAGTGGAAAAATCTTGAGCGGATTGCTTGGGGACTGGAGGTAGATCACAAGGGTGGTTGAACCAGGATAATTGAGTTTGCATCTTCTCTATCCCTTAACTCCTTAATTTGTTTATGCTCAAGATTACTTCTATCTTTATTCATTGATAATTTGTTTTAATTCTTGGTGGTTTATTGGCATCAAAGCAAAGATTTTAAAAATAACATACATACCCAATTCACCCCCCTCTTATGTATTTGAAGCCACTTGGTAACAATTTTGGAAAATAAACTTTTCCAAAACAACACATAGGTAAAAAAACCAATGGATGGAGTTTGACTCGGAGCAGAAGAAAAAGGTTGCCTACATTATTCCATGAATAACCTACTTTATGCCATGTTTAGATATTTTAGAGTACTTTTTGTTATAGGATAAGAGAAAAATTCTTTAGCAATGGTGTTGATTTAGAATTTGCAAATATTATATTTGATGACAAACATTGTGTAAACTTTACTAATGTATGTGTTAAGTGTTTCAGTAAAATAAAAGACAAGGATCAAGCCCATCCCCGTTTCATAAGCTGACCCAAATGTACAAATAGAAACAAAGAAATTACTTTGTCTTAAACCCAAGAAATTTGAGCACAAGAAGAAATGGCCCAAAAACTTTAACCCCAAAAACTTTAAATAATGAATTTTCTCCCCTTTTTGTTTGGAAAAACGACAGAGCAAGTATTCTGAAGCACAGTTATCCCAAATTTCACGGAGATATCATAAATTAATTCTCAGATCAATTCCAAAAAAATAATGACAGAGTAATTATCATAATAATTAAAAATCAATTACAGATAAATTCACAGATTAATTCCAGAAACAAACAATTACAGATTGATTCCATAAATAGCTCAAATAGGCAAATCAATTAATAAAATTCAATCAGTCAAAGAGTATACAGTTTATTTAAAAAATCAGTAGAGCCACAGTTCACATCAAAAAAATTCCATTTAAAATGAGACATATTAAGTGGTAATGATGCAAAAAAAATAGTTATTCATGTTAAAGCTGGCGAACAGATCATACTGATTTCTTTTCTAAGCATGCAAAACCTATCTTGTAATAGAGGTTTTGTAAGAAGATCAGTAAGTTGATTATCAGAGTTCACAAATTGAATATCAATATTTCCTTTATGAACATGCTCTCTGATAAAGTGATGTCTAATTTCTATGTGTTTAGTTCTAGAATGCATTACATGATTTTTTGATAGATTAATCGCATTCATATTATCACACAGTAAAGGAATATTCATATAGTGCAAATTATAATCAAGTAGTTGATGTTTCATCCATAACAGTTGAGAACAACAACTAGAGGCTGCCATATATTCAGCCTTAGAAGTTGCCAGTGTGTTAGATCAAAGAAAAGCCTTTAATATGGAAAGTTTATTCTAGACGGGATTGAAAGGATAAGGGAGCAGCCTAATTAGTTTATCTTTATTAGTTTATTTCTAATTGTTAGTATTTATCGTTATTTGTTAGGATATGGGATATCTAGTTATTTTAGGATTCAGTTATTATCTTAAGAATTTATTTAGGAGTTAAATTAGGAATAAAAATTATTATAAATAGGAGTATTCTCCTTAGGTTAGGGTGTGGATTTATTATTGAGTTTTTAAGAGAACCAGCCTCTTGATTTTACTTATCCAATCCTTATCCAAAAACAATCTAACACAGTACAATTGCGTTTTGTTTCTTGCTAGTCCAAGAAACCATTGATTTTCCAATGAAGCAACATAAACCACTTGTGTTTCGTCTATCAATTTTATCTCCTGCGTAATCTGCATCACAGAACCCGGTGAGATCAAATGATTTACTCTTGGGATCCCATAAGCCTAGTGTTTTTGTCCCAATAAGATATCTTAAGATTTTTTTAAGGTAGTCAGATGAGATTCTTTAGGACATGATTGAAATCTTGAGCATAATCTCACTGAAAGATATGTCAGGTCGGGATGATGTCAAGTACATTAGTGATCCAATCATTCCTCTAAATTTAGTTTCATCAACATCGTTTCCATTCTCATCCTTGTCAAGTTTGGAATTTGGATGCATTGGTGTAGCCATTGGCTTAGTATTATTCATTCCAAATTTTCTAAGAATATCTTTAGTGTATTTTTCTTTATTTACAAATGTGCTCATTGGTGTTTGTTTCATTTGTAAACCAATAAAGATTGAAAGTTCCCTCATCATGCTCATGTCAAATTCATTTGTCATCAATCTTGAAAACTCCTCACACAGGGTTTCATTGGTTGATCCAAATACAATGTCATCTACAACATGAACAATTAAAAGTTCATTTGTTGAATGGTTTATAAATAGTGCGGTGTCTACATTTCTCCTTTCAAATTTGTTTGTAGCAAACAGAAGCAGCAAGATCGAGTGTGGAAGCCAAAAGATTCCTTAGGCATGAAGGAATTCGTAAGGAACATTTATGGCAGCAAGGTGAAGAGACAGAAGATGAGCAGAGGAGTGGAAGCAAAAATGCCATGATGATACCATGACAAAACTATGAATGAAGTGAAAAAAAATTCTCAAAGTGTATTGGAGCACTTTGCTCAATATATATTCATAGATGGTGGTAGCTTGGATGGCAAGTTTCACAGCCAATTGTAAACTAACTTAACTAACTAGTAGTTGCATAGTTGTAACTAACGTAACTAATTCTGTTTGTTATACATGCTGTTTATGGCAAGCTTGAAAAGTTTTGCTTATTCACTCTATTAAAAAGAAATGCACTAAGTCTCTCTTACCAAGCTCTTGGAGCTTTTTTTAGTTCATTATTGGTTTTTCTTTATTTTCAAAACCAGGGGTTTGTTTGACAGACACTTCTTCATTTAGAAAATCATTTAAAAATACACTTTTAACATCCATTTGATATAATTTAAATCCTTGATGAGCTTCATATGCTAGTAGAATTCGAATGGCTTCCATTCGAGCTATTGGAGCATATGTTTCATCAAAGTCAATACCTTCTTGTTTATTATATCCCTGTGCCACGAGTCGAGCCTTGTTCCTTGTAATATTTTCACTTTTGTCCATCTTGTTTCGAAAGACCTATTTTGTTCCGATGATTGACCCGTTCTCCGGTTTGGGAACCAAGGTCCATACTTCATTATTCTCAAACTGTTTCAGTTCTTCCTTCATGGCTTCCACCCAAGCTTCATCCTTTAGTGCCTCGTGAATGGTTTTGGGTTCCACATTTGAGATAAATGCCACATGATTTTCCTCTGCTTGTTTAAATGATGACCTAATTCTTATCCCTTTTTAGGCTTTTCCAATTATGAACTTGTGTGGACAGTTGTTAGAGGATTTCCACTCTCTTGGCTTCCTTAGCTTTGAGGATGATTGATCTTGTGAGCTTTCTCGTTCAGGTTCACTACCTTATTCAGGAACAGTTTGTTGTCTTTCTTCAGGAGCATTTTCGAAAAAAATCTCCCTAATTTTCAAGAGAATTTTTTAGAAAGTCTCCCTATCTTTTAAGAGTATTTTCAACGTCTCCTTGATTTTAAGGAGCTTTATCTTCAATCTGCTTCCCCTCATAGATCTAATATGTGGACAAGTTTCCAACTTTACCTATCCCATTGATTTTTGAAATGTCCTTTTTGTTTGCAGTAATGCCGGGTGATATCTTTTTTGAAATCTAACTACTTGGTTTCTCTCTTGTGCTCACTTGCTCTTTTGTTGCTTCCTCTTTTCTTCTGGAGTTTTGTTTTGCAAACAAACTGAATTCTTCATTATCATTAATGTTAGGTTCTGAGTCAGATGTTGCTTCTTCTGCGACAACAATTTCCCTCTTCTTGTTGTTGTTCTTTAGGTGTGTTGTTTCAAAGGCTATCAAGTTCCTTCTCAACTCATCATAAGTGAGAGTTTCAATGTGTCTTCCTTCTTGAATTGTAGCGATCTTAGAAGTCCACTTGTCAGTGAGACTCCTTAGGATCTTTCTTACTAGCTTTTCATCTGGAAATGTTTTTCCAGCCATGTCCAGATTGTCGATGATCACAGCAAATCTTTTGAACATCTTCTCGATGTTTTCATTCTCCTTCATCTCAAAAAGCTCAAATTCTCTTGTTAGCATATCAATTTATTCTGTCTAATTTGTTTTGTACCTTCATAAGTGATTTGTAGCTTGTCCCAGATTTCTTTGGTTGATGTACATCTGGGAAACAAATCTCTCTTCCCAAGGTCAAAAAGAAAAATAAAGAAAGGAACCATGCTTTGATATACTTCCTCACGTGCTCCTCCTCCAAATGTCTTATATTCTAAATTGTTTGTCTAACCTCTGATTTGTGATTTTGTGTTTTGTTTGTTGGTAAGAAAAACTTGGTTTATTTGAGGGTTTGTTTTGGGAGCATCAGAGAGTTTGAGAGAGATTTTATTTCAAGCTTCTTTGTATTTGAAAGTCTATTTTGTGAGGTTTTTGGAAGGTGCTATTAGTGTTTGTACTTGAAAGTTTTGTGAAAGAAAAGTGGTTTGGGTGTTTGAAAAACTGGACGTAGATTTCTGACACTTAGGAATCGAACCAGTATAAATCTTGTGTGTTCTTCTTTCTTCCATTCACAATTTATGCTTCCTATTCTTTAAAAGATATTTTGTTTTCGTTTTTGAAAAAGAATTATTTTTCAGAAAACTTGTCTCCCTGAACACAAGGAGATATCTCATAAGTTTTAAGGAGATAACTTTTTTACTCTAAAAAAAGTTTGATTTTCGAAAAAGTATTTGGTTAGATTCAACCCTCCCTTCTCTAAGCCACATAAAACCATCAAATGGTTCCATGATAGGCATAGATGGAACCGAAAGTTGTGCCTCAAACAATGCTTCATAAGTGTGTATTTCTTCACCCTCTAATGTTTATAAGGTAAATGTTAGTTGGCATGAAAAATGAGAATTTTTATGGGCTAGGACCAATATAATTGATGTACGTTGACATCTAACAATTAGTGCTATATAATGAGCCTCAAAGTCCATGCTTAAGAAATTGATGTATCATTTCAATGAAGTTAGCCGAAGCCAAAAAAGAAAAACCTATAGTTTTTCATTTCAATGAATAAGGACCTTCGCTAAATTAGGAGGATTATTTGAATCATCTGTTTTGTTTGAATGTAATTTCTAATAGCATCAATGAATATAGATATGTGCATCATACTTAATGTTTTTGCTGTTTACACTTCAATGATCTGCTTTTTTAAGTGCAATTTGTAATAATATCATGTATTCTAACATTTTAAGGATCTATATTTTGCAATTGTAGATTACAACAGACAGTTTATACTATGAGCTAGGGATGGTCATTTGTTGGACGAGCAGAGTGAATTTGGTAGTATTTGATCTATTAGATGTCGGCAAACAAAGTGGTCTGTTCTTTTGTCATAAAGATTGTGAAAAGGGTGTCAATCATATGTTAGTTTCAGTAAATTGTGGTGTCATTTATATAGTTTACGGTCTATAAATTAAAATAAATATTGTGTAGCCCAAGCAACCACGCGGGTTTAGATTGCTTAATGGTAGTGTTAACATAGCTTGAACCCTTAATGCATAGTTTCTAACTTGGTCTATTAAATGTTATAGAATGTAGGCGAAATCCCTCTCAATTTCATAGAAAAGTATGGGAAAAAATGCCACTAATCTTTCTACGGCATCGATGACAAGGACAATTGATTTCCAATGAGGATTAGGTCATGTTCCACAATGGCTCTTCTAGATGGAGGATTTTAGGACATAATAAAGTTTTGCAAGCTTAACGAGAATTTTGTCATAGAAGTTTATTATGTTGGCAGGGAATTTTTCATCTAGATCATCAAAATCATTTACGATAATAAACAATTCCTAGAGATCGTACCAGGAACATAACATTGGTTTTATCCACAAATCTCTATAAGCATATAACTCAGTTCTACCAAACCTACGTACCTAAGAACACCAATGTCAATCCTCTATATGATGAACAAAACAATCACCAAGATCCACCCATTGATCATATTGCTCATCCTCCAATTGTTGAAGAAAATAGTGACCTAAATCCACCCATTGTTGTACTTCAACAATAATCAAACAGGTAATATATGATTTAGAATATGTATTGTAGTACATAATGTTACTTTGCATATAAATAAAAGTACAATTTTGACAATTCTTAACGCAGGTAGTTGTCTGACCATGTGTTTACAAACATATAAAGAGAAATTAGGTAATTGATTCACGTTGTTTACAAAACTTTAACCGAATGATTCATAAGAAGATTGGATATTAAGTTTGATGAGTATTAGTATTTGATTGTTGCAAGTCAAGGGGAACGTGGTGTCATGACAATGGTTTGAAGAAATGAATGTTTTGTCTTTTATAATATAGTATTTGCTAATGCCTATTTTGAACAATTAAGTTTAATTTTTGATCCTAAACTTATGTAACTATAAGTATATATTATGGAAGAGCTATTGTGGATGTCATTGTAAAGTATTGGTAGTTAACTATATTTAGACATGTTAACTCAATGGAGGGGTCCCTGTGACGCAATGAAACAGATCACTTGATGGGAATTATTTTGTTTACTATTACTAAAAAAAATATTAAGTTATACCATTTAACTTATTTAAACTTAGTTATTTACAATATAGTTGTCCAATATATAGTTTTATTTATTTTAAGTAAAACGTATAGTTTTACTTTATATGTCTTACTTTATATATACACGAACTACATTTATATATGTCGCGCATTGCGGGTTTAAACTATAGTTTTACCTAGAAGTAACGTTGATTCCAAGTCATATTGTGATGCCAATGTTTTTGTTTTAATCCTTCCAAAGTTGGAATGATGAGATCATGTAGGACAACATATCTGGTAAAGTTGAGAAACACCCAGTGCCTTAATGTGATCCTCATGATACAATAATGCATACATCACGATTCTGTGTACTGAATTTTTATTGATTGCTACACACAATATTGGATCTTCAAAATTAGGTGACCTATTTTAACAGAGTTTATTGTTTTATGCGACTCACTATGTTTCTAAATAGCTATACACACAAACTAAGAAATATAAGAAGTGATTTGATAATAATAGTAATATAAAATGTTTTAATTAGACAAAACTATTTCTGTCCATTTCACGTTTATACAGTCGTTAACAAACACAATTAAATTAAGAGTATTATTAAAAAATAAATATTATTGTTATCTTAATATTCAAATTTAATAGATATTTAAAATCCTAAAATTAAATATAATAAACTTGACGACTATTTTAAAATAAAAATAAAGGAAGTATATGTTTAGAGATTAATTTTGAAACATCCTAAACAAATGATAAAAAATCAACAAAGACGATCTATTTTTATCAAAAAATTCAATTTATGACGTCAAATACTTTAAATTTTGTGTCATTATACAATTAAATATATAAGTGTGTATCTTTGTTTTATGAATTAATATCTTATTTGGTCCATAGACTTTACACTTTTATTCTAGTTGGTCCCACAACTTAAAAGTGACATGTTAGTCATTAGATTTTGTAAATGTTAGATTCATTATCCTAATTAGTCCCTGAACATTCATAGTTTTGCAAAGTCTAAAGAATAACCTATCATTTGTTAAGTTAAAGGACCAATTAAAACATAAGTGTAAAGTTAAAGACCAAATAGGGTATTAACCCTTGTTTTATATTGTCAATGCACATAAATCAAACATCACATTTTTTTATAATTGTACAAGATGCATAACAAAATCCAAAGAAAAGTGTAAACCAATTAAGCAAAGAGGATGCTTAGCTAAAGTGAAAAGAAAAATGATGAGATAATTATAATTAATTATCATCACATTAACAAGTGTAAGCCTTGAAGTGGAAGTAAACATAATTTTTTTTATAGCAAGTGACTCGAAAGTAACCCTAAATTATTGATTTGCAGATTATCCGTTCCTCAAACGTTCTAAGCAGTGCCCTCAAATTAATACTATGACAAAGATGATTAATTCCACAAGTATATTTAATTATTAACAAAAACGTAGCTATCTTGTTTTGTTTTCTCCCTCGACCAAGATTCCAAGGAACCACTTTCAAGGGGAGTTAAAATTTCTCATTTGAAATTTATATAAATTTGCAAAAAGTATATATGCATTTCTTTTTGTTTAAATAGACTTTTTTATCTTTATTTGTTTTTTAATTTAATCTCTTATGCTTAACTTTGCTTTATTTAAAATTTGTTAAAGAATTAATAGAAAATGTTGACGTGATATAACTTATGTGAGCGTCATGTCAACACTATTTGTCTCACGCCAATATTTTTTTTATTAATTTTTTGATGGATGAATTAAATTAATATTAGTTTAAAATATAAAGAGCTAAAATGAACAAAAATTAAAGATAAATAATCAAAATTTTAAAACTAAATAAAGGTAAGACAAAAAAAAACCTATAATACCTTTTTTTTTAAAATAAAAATGTGTACCAATTTGAAAGAAAAATAAAAATAAAATAAAATACACATATACACTTAAAAGAACAATAAACTTTTTCAAACAACACCCCGCATGCATGCAAAAAGATTTACATGTTGGACCCTTGTCCAGCTCAAAGAAAAATGAAAAATATTTGTTTAATCCAATAATGATGAGATAGTGCCATTATAGGGCCATCGATCAAATGAATCGTGCAACCTTTAATGGTTGTTCACACCCATGAGACCACCCCATCTCTCTCCACATGGTAGAATTATAAAAGAATACACTAAAAAGAACCACCTAATTTTTCATAGAGTTATGTTTGGTCCATATCATTGAGGTGTACATCATGTATATGTGTATGATGAAGTGATAAATGTAGATATGCAACGGATAAAGTAAAATCAGTGATAATTACATATACTGAAAATTTTACCCATATAAAATGATATATGTGTGTAATTATTTTTTAATACTAATCCATATTTAGTGGGAGTTGGTTGGTTCAGGTTGGTTGGGTAATTCATTCCCTTAATTCATCGTAAATTTATTATCACATTGAAAAAATCTGTCATGTATTATTATATGCGATGCTTTTGAAGTAAAATAGATATGAGTCAAGAATTTTTATTTTATTTATGTAATATCATTAATATTAAATGTACATCAATTTTGTTGTCATTATACAGTCATCGTATGACATATGTATGGTATGTATAGTAATACTAAATGCACAAATTTTTGCACACGCATAAATTTTTTTATACACATGCACAAACATTTTTCACACACAAAACCAAATCAGATCAAATATGTAGCGCATTAAATAACAAAAAATAATTATTGTGCACTCTCTTTCTTTCTCCTCACTCACACTCTATGCGCATGGACTCATCACTCGCTACCATGCACACAAATTTTAAAGCAAATTCACAAACTTTTGAACTGATGTGTTAGAGTATATTAAGATATTCTAAGATCCTATTAGAATATATTAAGATATTATAATATCCTAGCATATCGTAGATTATATTCAAGATTGATTTAAATTGATTTAAATTGATTCAGTTTGTTATTAGATTTATTTTCTCATAATTGTCCTGATTCTCTGCCTAACCTATAAATAAGTTGATTCATTTGTATTTGACAACACAAGATTAACAAACATTTCTTTTCCAATATTTTCTTTGTTTTTCTCTCTTGTTTTCCCGTGCCTATTATTTTCCTAATTCAAGATAAAACTTAACATGATGTGCACAAACATTTAACAAGGAAAAATAAATATTAAGACGAAAATAAAATGAAAACGAAGAATAAGAAAGTTTTGGTACTCAAGTGCGCAAACTTTTTTACACATATGCGCAAACTTTTGAACAACAAGAAACAAAAAATATGATGGAAAAAATAAAAACAAATACAAAAAAGTAAATTTTGGTGCGCATGTGCACATCCTTTTGAACAATAATGACTTTTCTACACACTTGCACAAAATTTTTAACAATTTAAAAAAATTAAAAAAATTGCACAAATGAATATGAAAATAAAAACTTTGAGATCTATAACGTCTTGCGAAGACAAAAAAAATGAAGAAGAAAAAATGAAAAAAAAAATTATATCAAAATATTGTATGTAATAAATGAAGAAAAAATGAATTAAAAAATGAAAAAAAAAGTTTGTGATAAAATAAAAAAAATAAGAAGAACAAAAAAACGAAGGAAGACTGAGAGGAAAAGAGAAGAAAAAAAAAAGAATAAGAGAAGGAGGAGAAAAAGAAAAAAAAAGAATTGAGTAAAATTCTTTTATAATAATTAATACATAAGAATTAATTTTTTATTTTGCATATCCTTGCCTTAACCAATGTTGCAACTTATAAAAGTGAGAATGTCTTTAATTGTTTTTAAATTGTCTGTTCTCACTCACATTGATTTTTCAAAAAAAAAAAAATTGCTCATTGTAATTTTTAAATATTTTAAATGTTATTGTTAATTCTTAAACATTTTACACAAAAGAACTAATGAGAATAGTGTATAAAATATTCAAAAACTTTGAATTTTTTTTTGAAACGAATGTAAATAAGATTAACGAGAACATTCTCATTTGTTAATAAGAATGGTTCAATGTAACTTTGTTTAATGATCTAGCCATCTATACCCCTGAAATCTAATAGTAAAAAAAGCTCATATCTTATTATATTTATTACATGCACCCAAAAACATAATCGAAATTCCCAATTATTTACCTATCAAAATTCAAATGATATATAGAATGATGGGTACAAAATTGATTTTTCTCTTTTTCTTTAAAAAAAAACCAAAAATAAAATTCACTCTCTCTCTTTCTCTCCCCACTTTTTCTTCCTTCTTTCCCCATTCTGTGCTCATTCTCTCTGACTGTTTCCTCCCACTTGCTCCTCTTCATCATCTTCTCCTGTTTTTTTTTTTTTCATTTTTTTGATGAAATGCTGATAACCGTTTGATTTTGATCAAAGGGTCACTAGTTGATTTTAATAAAAAAATCTCTTTTTTATTTTTCTAGGTCCTGTTTCTGTGTTGAACCAAATTAAAAATCCTTCCTTTTTAGTTCTTGTGTTCCAAACGGGATTCATGCCCAGGTGAAACCTGGACTCACATTTTCCATACACATCAAATTCTCTTAATCTCTTTCTTCTTCTGATGCATATTATGATTGGAGGGAATCACACCCATCATTGAAGAATATTTATATGAATTGGGGCTTTATATTATACTTGTAGTGCTTTTTTTTGGTGTGTTTTTTTTTTTCTGAGCTTTGAAGAATGGAATCTGTTGGTAGTACTTCATCATCATTGATCACGATGGATGAGGATGTTCATCAGCATCCACATCATCATCATCATCAACAGCATCCACATCAGTATTCTTCTTCAGCCTCCAGCAACAACAACAACAAGGTTCATAGCAGTGGTGGTGGTGGTGGTGGGGGCCCCACAGCTACCAGTGTCCATGAGCTTCTTGAGTGCCCTGTCTGCACCAATTCAATGTACCCTCCAATCCATCAGGTCTGTTTCTTCTTCAAAATCCATTTTTTCCTTGATGGGGTTTTGGATTTTGGTTCTGTTCCTCCAATTTCTCTGTGTTTCATGTCCATGTTGACTTGGTAACCTTTGTTTTTTTAGGTGTGATTTACATTGGAAGTGTGTTCAATTTGGATTTAAGTAATTATGGGTTGGATTTTGTTTTTTTCTGTGGATCTTATCTTGTATTTGCTAAAAAAAAAAAATTCAGCGTTGAATGATTTGGAATCATGGGGTGGGGCGAGGGGAGTTGAAATAAGGGTTAAGTGTGCTATGATTCAAAGCTTGGTTCTTTGTAAAATAAAAATTGACTTTTTTTAGGTTTTAGGATTATGAGTTCCTTCTATTCTCTGACCTTGTTACCATAAAGGGTAAAGTTAGGCTGAAGCTGAATGAAATGTGGCAGAGTGTTGACCTTGTTATGGATGCTTTGTCTAATAAGCTTGATTCAAAGTTAGGTTTATTTATTTCCTTCAACTCAATCATGTTTACTTAGTTCTGAAAAGCAACAGAGAAAATGGCTTGTTCCATGGTTCTTCTAACAATTGTTGTGATTTGTGCCTTTTTGGTAAGGGGTGTGGAAAATAACACACTATGGTTTTTTTTTTTTTTTTTTTTCCCCCACCTAGGGTGTGGTGGTGCTATTTGGATAACACTGTTCTGTTGGATGGCACAAATTAAAATGACATTAATGGCTAAACAAGATAGCTATCGGCCCATCGTCTTCGCACCTCTGAGTGGTAGGGGCAAGGTATGGTGTGTCTGTGAACCCTTAATCTCAAAAAAAGAAAAAAAAAAAAAAAAGCTTATAAAGTTTTACAATACTAGATAGCTTTGTAGACTGCAGATCAAAATTTAAGGGGGGAAAAAGTGGACTTATCGGCTATAAGGCTATGTAGCTTATTATTGTTTCCTATGAGGATTGGGGGCTTTAACCAATGTCTCTATTAATCAATCAAGAACTTTGTTAAGTAACTTTATCATGGCAATGGATATTCAATATATGGCTGTGAGGAGAAATTATAGAGTGGAATTCTAATTAGGATTGCTTAGTAGACTAGCATATTCAAAAGCCTGAAGAGAAAAATAGTGAAATCACTTGCATACAGGGTTTCTAAGTTGTGCTTTGAATAGGTTTATTGATACTGCTAAATATGCCGCAAAACCTGACATGTATAATTAGGATGTTTAATCACATGGTTTTGAGGGGAAAATTCTGCAAATTCATTATAGAAATTTCTGCAAGTAGCCATATCCATGTGAGATGAGACACCTGGATTTGTTAGGTTCTGGTTTAGCTTTTCCTATGGCGTGGTAGCTTTAAAGCTGGCATGGGTGGATACAAAAGCTTTCTTTTATTCTTGGTCACAGCATTAGAGTTGACTACAGGATAAGAAAGTGTTCAACATCTTATTAATTTCTAATGAAAAGTAAATCGAATAGAAACAATAAAAGGATCATCAGGCGTTGCTGAAGATCAGAATCTAGTGCACGAAATCCCTTCACTCATCAGTGTCTCATGCAGCTTGCTTACTTGTAAACATCCGAGTTCAATCTAATCTGGTGATTTCCTTAATTTCAGGCTTCAGCCGTGCGCCCATGCTTAAGTTTATTTCAACTAGTGATGGTGCATCATGTCAGATTTTGTAGTTATTTTTCATAAGGAATATTTCATCATCTACTTGTAGGAACACCGGTAACTAGATAGATTTGAATAATGATGCCTATTGACTGTTTGTTAAACCATTCGTTTTTTGTACTGCAGTGCCACAATGGCCATACTCTTTGTTCAACTTGTAAGACAAGGGTACACAACCGGTGCCCGACTTGTAGACAGGAACTCGGCGACATAAGGTGTCTCGCATTGGAGAAGATAGCAGAATCACTAGAACTGCCTTGCAGATATAGCTCTCTTGGGTGTCCAGAGATATTTCCCTATTACAGCAAACTCAAACATGAGTCCATTTGTAACTTCAGACCCTACAACTGCCCCTATGCCGGCTCCGACTGCTCTGTTGTTGGGGATATTCCATGCCTTGTTACTCATTTAAGGGACGATCATAGGGTCGATATGCATTCTGGATGCACTTTTAACCATCGCTATGTCAAATCTAATCCCATGGAAGTTGAAAATGCTACGTGGATGCTAACAGTAAGTATATTGTTCTCTAAATATTACTTGCAAGAAGGAAAAGGAAAGAAAATTGCCTGAGATTAAAGACATAAACGTAAGCATTATTATCTCTGCTATGTATTTGTGATGCAATGTAAGGTCACAAGTTTAAATTCTGGAAACTGCCTCTCCGCTTGCGGTGGTAAGGCTGGGCACTTCTACCCTCTCCATACCCCACAAGATGGGAGCCTCGTGCACTGGGCTGCCCATTGCTATGCATTTGTTGTGGAGTTTCCTCGGTTTCATGCACAAGCGGAGCTACAATTTACACACAATTTCTCATCCAAATTAATATGGTTAACTGTTTTTTGCTTCTGTTAGGTCTTCCACTGTTTTGGGCAGTACTTCTGTCTCCATTTCGAAGCCTTCCAGCTTGGTATGGCTCCGGTTTACATGGCGTTCCTCCGTTTCATGGGTGACGAAAGAGATGCGCGGAGCTATAGCTACAGCTTGGAGGTGGGAGGAAATGGGCGGAAACTCACTTTCGAGGGCAGTCCAAGAAGCATTCGAGATAGCCACAAGAAAGTCCGGGACAGTCATGACGGCCTCATTGTGTACCGGAACATGGCACTCTTCTTCTCTGGTGGGGATAGGAAAGAGTTGAAGCTAAGAGTAACAGGAAGGATATGGAAAGAACAGCAAAACCCTGAAGGTGGTGTGTGCATACCAAACCTGTGCAGCTAGATTATTTGCGTATAACCATATTTTTCTCAGCCAAATTAAGTGTTATCCAACTAGGTGGGATCGGCCACATGGATCAGACGATGTCATAATGTCCTGTTATACAGGGTGTAACGTGTAGCGTTCTTGTTAGATGTTGATAATTTTGGAATGGTGATAATGGAGAGTAAGTGTTTAAGCCTGGTGAGTGGTGATTATGGTGGAGGATTTCTTACAAAATTTGAAGTTCCTCTCCCTTTTTTTTTTTTTCGCTGAAGCTCTAACCAAGATACTTGTCAAATCTTTGGTCCTATTTGTATCATAATGCTACATTCCTCAAACCTTTGTACTCATAAAAAGTGTTTAAATTTGGCATTGCTGATTGAAATTTGTTTTTTTTTTTTTTTTGGGGCTTAAACTGATCAATTCACTCTCCTTATAAGCTTACATGCACATTTTTGTTCTACATTATTTTGTGAACCATACTCAAAGATTAGAGGAGATCATTATTTTAAGAGTTGGGAGTTTTTGATACAAGACTCACTAAGTTGCAACCAGTTGTAAAGAGCTATCTCCGTGAACTGATGCCACTTCATTACAGTAATGTTTCACAAAATTTTAGTTAAGAATAGGAGAAATTAAATGAGGACTAGGAATTAGTTCTAAACATCACATACTAATTGAATTATGGAATATTACTACATACTAATCGCAATGAATCAGATTACTTAAGTTGATTAACTTTGTTGCAAAGAATGTATTCACACACACACATTTGGAATATCACTATAGGCTTAAATTATGTTTTGGATCTTAGGTCCCAATTTTTTTTATCCGAATATATTATAAATAACATGGTTAGGTGGACTATGTAATTTTAGTCACTGTCATTATTGGAACTCTGTTAACGGTTAATGAGTGATGTGAGCAAAATAAACTCACTCAACCCATAATCTTCTACTTGACTTGACTTTGGATGGGTAGGTTTATTTTGCTCACATAGCCGTGCTAATGTGGTACTTCGTTAGCTTTCTTGGCAATTAATAGAGTTCTACTAATGACATATAAGATTAAAATTGTGTAATTTATTATATATATTTGGACCAAAACAAAAAATAAATTAAGAACCTAAACAAAATTTTAAAAAGTTTTCAGGACCCAAAACATATTTAAGGTAATAGTTGAATGCGGAATGTAATAGGGCGTGAGAGGGAATTATGAAAATTGTCACTTTAGGAAAACTTTTTCTAATTACCATTTTTTTTATAAATTGCATGAATTATTCTTGAGAAAAAAAAGTCATATAAACTCATTTATAATTATATAAAATTTATGAGAAAATTTACACTAGTAATCACTGCCGAATATGGTATATATGAAAATGCTAAATGGTCAAAAATGACTTTTTCTTTTGCTAAAAGAAAAGCGTTTTCTTATCAAACTAAATATTAGGCTGTGGAATATGAACCAAAATGGTTTTGTCTTTTTTTAAAAAAAAAAAATAAAACACATTTTCTTAACAAAGAAGTAAGTGTTTAGGCTATAAAAAAAATGTTTTTTAAACAAAAAGGTGCTTTATAAAATATTTTTTAATTAAAAAGACTAGGTTATAGGCAAACGTCTATTAACCACATCTTTTTTTTAACCAAAAATCATTGGCTATAGGTTAAGAAAAAAATCTATTAAAAATATTAAAAAAAACATTCAAAAAAGTTTTTTAAAAAATAAAAAAAGGTTAAGTTATAGCCACCTCAGTAAAACTCCATCATTCATCTAAGCATATTCTCAAAACAATCATTCTACCCATAGGCGCCTCAACAAGCACTTTAGTCATCCTAAAAGAATATATATAACTCATCATCGACCTCCTCAAACACAATACTAGTCATAAAAGTAAAATGTATCAACATAATCATACAGAAGGTGTAATGCTTTGATCTGCTGGCAAATTAACATTAAAACAATGCCGCAAATCAAGAGATTCGAGAAGAAGACATCCACTACAATTCGCAAGTTGCAGCTACCATTGAGCGATATTCAGCTTCAGTTGAAGATCGAGAAACAGTTTGTTGTTTATTTGATCTCTAAGAAATCAATGAGTTGCCAAGATAGACGGTGAAGCCAGTGATGGACTTCCTGGTATTATGGCATGATGCCCAATCAAAACAAAAACCTTCTAATTACAAAGAGGAATTAGATGGGAATAAAAGGCCTAAACCAGGACTACTTTTGAGATATCTCAATATTCTAGTAGCAACTTTGTAGTGAGATTCCATAGGACATCTAATTAAGGAATTGGCTTAGATGCTGAACTGCGTAACTGATATCAGGGCGTGTAGTGGTAGGATACAACAGTTGGCCAACTAGTCTCTTGTGTGTTGTGATACCCTCAAATGGTTTACCATCATCTTGTCTTAGTTTTGTTGTGTAATCCAGAGGAGTGGCTGCAGGCTTGCATGCCATTAGTCCAGCAGAGTCTAGCAGTTCTAGAGTGTATTTTCTCTAACAAACATTGATGCCTTCCTTGCTTCTAGCTACTTCAAGGCCAAGAAAAAATTTAGCCTGGCCAAGATCTTTAATTTTGAACAAATGATCCAGATTGGCTTTGACAGAATTTATTTCCTCTCGATCATTGCTTGCTAGAATCATGTCATCAACATGTATCAAGAGTGCAGTAAAGAGGCCATTAGGCTTGGATTTAGTGAATAGAGAAAAGTCTGACTGAGATTGTACAAAACTAGAAGTTATGAGAGTTGTGGATAATTTCTCATACCATTGTCTACTAGCTTGTCTTAACCCATATAGAGACTTTTTTAATTTGCACACCATGCCAGGTTTAGGAGTTGTGACACCTAGGGGAAGGTCCGTGTATACTTCTTCATGTAAGTCACCATGAAGGAATGCATTATTTAACATCAAGTTGCTCAATGAGCCAATTCTGAGAAGCTTCTATAGCTAGTAGAAGTCTAACAGTACTTAGTTTAGCCACATGGGAAAATGTCTCCAAGAAATCAATTCCATGTTGTTGAGTAAATCCCTTGGCCACCAATTGGGCCTTGTACCTTTCTATTGAGCCGTCAACCTTTAGTTTTACCTTATAAACCCATCTACAACCCACTGGTTGCTTACCTAAGGGTAGAACAACATATTCCCATGTACTAGTATGTGTCAATGCCTCTATTTATACTTCCATGGCTTTTATCCAATAATCATGGTTAGCAGCCTCAACATATGTTTTAGGTTCAATAGTGTGCGTTAAAGTGGAAAGGAAAGCTTTATGTGAGGGATTGAGATTATCATATGACAAGTAATCAGAAATAGGATACAAGATTGTTGTAGAAGATGATGAAACTACAGGGTTGTTTAGAAGTAAATTGAAATGAAAATCTCTGAGGTAAGATGGTGGTTTTTTAGGGCGGGTGGATCTTCTTGGTGTTGATGGTATAGGTTGTAGAAGAGAAGTTTCTGTAGAGGGATTTGATGTTGGTTCAAGGATTGGTGTATCAACAGGAGTGGGTTGGGAAGTATGTATGTGTGTTGGAGGAATAAGTGAAGGATGTTGGGGTGATATTGTGCCATCTGTAATTGGTAAGGAAAGAGGAGTGGATGAGGGAAACAAATGATGAATAGGTTCAAGGCTGCAAGATGTAGATGATTGAAATGAAAAGATAGAATCATGAAACACTACATGCCTTGAGATAAAAAAAATAAAATAAAATAAAAAACCTCCCTAGTGTGAAAATCATATAGAACATACCCTTTTGTGCCATGTTTGTGTCCTAAATGAGCACATCTCCTAGCTTTAGGGTCTAGTTTGGTTTTGTTTCTAGAGAGAGTGCTAGCATAGTACTGACAACCAAAATTTTTGACAGAAGAAAGGTCTGCAGGCTTGTTATACAACAATTCAAAGGGGGGTTTGTTATGTAAAGTAAAATGTGGTAACCTATTCATGAGGAGCACAACATGTATTGTAGCAAAACTCCAAAACAATTTAGGGAGATGGGACTAAAACATTAGTGATCTTAATATATTGAGGATTTGTTGATGTTTTCTTTCAAAAACTCCATTATATTAAGGGGTTTCAACACATGAAGTTCGATGAAAAATTCCTTTAGAATGAAAAAGGTGGTCATGTTAAATTCTGGTGCATTGTCAGTCTGAATGGATTTTACTTTGCAATTGAACTAAGTTTCCACTTGGTTAACAAAAGTGATGATGCTATGTGATACCTCAGATTTCAGTTTCATTAGCAATATCCTAGTAAGTCTAGAGTAATCATCAAATATGGTTAAAAAGTATCTATGAACAAAAAGGGATGGGACGGAAATGGGACCCCAAACATCCATGTGCAAGAGATCAAATGCAACATCACTTTTGTGTAAACTAGGAGTAAAAGAAAGCATTTTTTGTTTTGCTAGTGGACAAATGGGACATGTGTCACAGTCTTGTATTGAAATATAAGGAAACTATTTGTGTAGTACAAGAAATTTCTCATGTGAAATATGGCCTGACCTGTAATGCCAATTATCTACAAAGGAAGAGGAAATTACATTTAGGGATGGGGAAGAGTATACAACCCTGCCTTGACCTCAGCAGTTCCAATCATCTTCAAAGAGGTAAGATCTTGTATTTGACAAGCATGATTGGTGAAAATGAATTGACAATTTAAAGCAAATGTGAGGCGTGTAATGGAGACAATATTGAGAGAAAAACTTGGTACAAAGAGAATACTAGATAGTATCAAACTATCAGAAAAGACTGTAGTACCAGAAATTATGGCAAAAAAAGAATTACCATTTGGCAATAGTATCTTGATGGGTTTGATTTCTCTATTTGTGGAAAATAATGCAAGATCACAATAAATATGGTTAGTGGCACCAAAATCTAGGATCCAACTATGAGGTAAATAATGTACATGACACAAAAATGAGGCTATACCTGAATTGGTGATATCAAGAAATGGTTGAGTGGATATGTGATTGGTGGTGTGGGAATTTGGTTGAGGGTTAGTATGCTAAGGAAACTGAATTTGTGATTGTTGAAGAAGCATCATGAGAGCTTGATATTGGTATTGACTCAAAGAAGGAACTTGTGATGCTTCTGATGGCATATCTGATTGTTCCTGTTCTTCAGCATCTATATCTTTTGCAGAATCATCAACAACAACATTATGCACCATTGGCTTGTGTCCCTTCTTGAAATTGGGTGGAAAACCATGTTTTTCGAAGCATTGATCAGCTGTATGCCCATCTTTATCACAGTACGTGCTATGTTTAGTTGATGCAGCAGGGTTCTTCACATATTTTCCTCTACTAACAGCAGCAGATCCTCTTCCTCTAGCCATAGCCAGAACTCGAGTTGCCTCTTGATGCTCATTAGAGAATTGTCTTTCTTGTTGAACCACCATCGAATAACCCTCATTGAGAGATGGAAGAGGATTCATCAACAAGATTTGAGAATGCACACAAGAAAATTGAGGACTTAAACCCTTAATAAATCACATTATATGATCATGTTCTTGATAAGTCCTACATTGACAGAACCTACCACAAACACACTTCACAAAGGGATGAAAATTCTCCAACTCATGCCAAATAGGTTTCAATTGAGTGGAGAAGGTTGAAACCCTAACATCACCTTGGCGCATCATATACAATTCCTCTTGAAGATCGGCAACATGAATGTGATTTCCTTAAGAGAATCTCTGTTTGAGATCAAGCCATGACTCTGCTGCATTGTTGATGAATAGAACACTTTGTGTAATTTTTTGAGTGGGAGCACGCATATCGAAGAAAGAACAAAGGTGTTGTTTCTTTCCCATGCTTGGTAAAAGGCATCACCAATTGGTGGTTGTGGAATGATTGCATTAACAAAACCGATTTTCTGCTTAGCTTGCAACGCCATTAACATAGCATGTGACCAAGCGTGATAGTTGGGATTTAGATAGCAGGAAAGGCACGAGAAGAGAACCAAGGCTCTCGCTTAGATGAATGTAGTAAGGACTTAGTGGATCCACCATTGGATTCACCATTTGGTTCATGTGTTGCATATTTTGGAATATTGGATTCACAGGTTGAGCAACATGATTCAAAGGAGGGGGAAGGGAATTATCTACATTTTCCTTTGCTGAAAAATAGAGAAAGAACAAGGATTGAAGATGAACAAGACCTCTACACTCTTATCAATTGTGGAATCAACAAGGAAACTTGAATTTGAGATTCAAGCATCGAAATTTCGTGATAAGAATTCCTTGCAACCAAATGAATTTACAGAAGTAACTCAAGAATTGAAGAAATTCAAGAGAATTCTGGTGAATTCGGTGTTGCCAAGAGTAGGTTCAGAGAACGAAAAGGGAGAAATAAAAGGGAAGAAGAAAGAAACGGTGGAACTGCAAGAAACCACCAAAAAACACCGTGAAAGCACGATGGAGCACCCTCCTATTGAGAGGCTCTGATACCATGATAGAACTCCTACAAGGAGTAACCAAATAACAAAAAACTGAAAAATGAAAATCTGATTTACTTAAACTACAAGTTATTGTTTACAAAGTATTGGTACATGGCTTATATAGCCTTGTTAACTTTCTTATTACTCTTCCTAGCTATGACAGATGTGTCATAACTGTCTTCTAACAATCTCTAACTGCTATAACTGATTCTTATTCCCTATCTGGGTAATAGGTAGCACATTGAAATGTAAAGCTCCTCCAACATTAGAAGCTTCTTTGCTTTCAATGAATGTTTTATCTGAGATCTTCTTGCAACTTTGTAGCTGCATTCGGTGTAGATCGCTTGCTCTGACAAATAAGAAGGATAGAAAAGATACAAGAAAGATATGATATGACATACATACAAAGACTAAATATGCTTTGTCAAACATCAATTGTATATAAAGGTAAATAAAAAAGATCAATTCCATCATTATGGGACACTATTTATAAAATCATTCTCATATAAATATCAAGGGGTTGATTTTTATATATTAACATTCAATTATGTTGCAATTAATGAAGAGGGCGCGTGTCCAACACGAGCAGCTAGTCACGTCAGCCACCAAAAGGGGGAGTTAGTTAGAAAACCAACAAGCGTGCCAACTGAGGCACACAACACAGATCAGGTGCTGAGGAGAGGGAAACGAGTGAGAGAACCCAACAGAAGGCTCATAGAATTCATGAGAAACATTCCAGGGAGCATAAAAGGAAAGGAGGCCAAAGGAAATGGACATGGAATTGCATAGTATATCCTCATTATCCCTCTGATATTTCTTCTTCTCTCTTAACAAATTATGTTCTCTGATTTTTCTCTTCTCTGATTCACCTTCCTAATTCTATTGTAATGACCCCAAAAATCGTTATCGACACGCAAGGGACTAATTTCTTTATGAAAGCCTCCCAATGTGCTAATAATAAAAAACGTGCAGCTTTATAAATAAAAGGAAATAATTTTAAATAAAACTAAACATCATAATATAATATAAATAAAAAGATTTTTTACAAGATACAAAATATATATATATAGTTCAAAATACGCTACACTCTACTTGTAGTCTACTAGAGCACTCTATAGACTGACATGAATATAAATTATCCTAAAAATTGAAATAACTGAAGAATACTTCGACAACGTGAAGCTCACCAAGAATCCAAACCTCACACCATTTCCCTTTTTTTTGTGTGTTCTCTAGTGGGAATGCATTTGCACTAGCACTTCGATTTCAAACAGCTATATATAAGAAGGATTAAATTAACTAGTGTTGTGAGGTTATTTGTTAACATACTTAAAATAATAGAATAATTTGAGGTTGTTTATACTTTTAATGCATTAAACATTTTACTTTTTTTTAATACAAATTTATTTTTATGAATTTTTTAACAAGTGTAATTAAGATACTTATTTGCGAAACCCATATAAAAAAAGATAGCCAACACATAGTTGATTGAAGTAATCAATAGAGTGGTTGCTTGAGCCAAACATAATCAATGGACCAAACATTCACCTAATACTAGAAGTGAAAGACAAAGAAGTTATAAAAATATAACTTTTATATTTTATTAAATAGCTTAATTTTGAAGCATTAATAGTGTAAATTTTTTTATACAATCATTTAATCAGTTCCTTTCATTTGCATGGCCGTAACGAGTGTGATAATTAATTATATTTGTTTATTTATTAATATATGATTTGATGAGAATATAAAACTTTTTGTTGTGTAAAGCTTGGATGATAGTGTAACTGCATTCAAATTAAAATCCTTTTCTTAATGTAAATAATACTATTTCCATTAATCTTTTTCTGTCCCTCTTTATCTTTGTGCTGGTAATCTTTATTTTAGTCCCTAAAAATGTAAGTTCGAGTCACTTTGGCCCCTTGAAATTCAAATTTTGACTTTTTAATCCATGAAATTGTAAATTGTGGGTCAAATTAGTCTACCAGTTTATTATCATTACTGTATTGTCACGTTAATTTATCACATTAAAAGTGACAATAACAATCTAAGAAGCACATATACTTCACGAGATTGTCTTGTCCCCATGTTCGACACACTACGGACACCGAGACACAAACACATTCATTCGACACACGTGTGGCACGTGTACGAAAGTGTCCACATAAAAAAAATTCACAATTAGCTGTGTTGAAGCGTGTCTGAGCTATATCCGAACGTTTTTTGAGATGTATCTAAGCTATGTCTAAGTAAAAAATATTTGAAATACTAAATAATTTATAATAATATGGACCCTTAGAAAATTAACAAGTATAGAAACATGAAAATATCTTGAATATTCCATATATTTTGAAAGTGGTTTGAAAAGTATTAAAAATTAGTAGTTTGATATCAATAAAAAAAATTAGGATATTGTTACTACAAAAATTGCTCTTTGGCTAATGTGAACGAATCAGTTGTAGGAAGATATGGTAATCAATCCCTGACTAGATGATTTCACCAAAGGGAACTCGACCCTTTGGTTATGGATTCTCCAAGTACTAAAAGGGTGAAATAAGTCTTGGACAAAGGCAATATGGTGGAATGTAAAGAAAATTTGTATTAATCAATAGCCATCATTTACACCAAATCCACAAACTTAAAGTTATGTGAAAAACTAAAACTATAACCTAAACTAGAAAATAAAATTGAAAAAAAAAAAAAACAAGTAAACAATGGTAGGAATTTGTTATGAACTCTATCCTTCTCGATTATGTGCCATTAAATACCTTTTTAGCTAATAGATATATTACTACCAAGAAGTAACTTCCAACTCCACCACGTTCTCTTGCCATTACCCATGTTGCTTTTCATGATGCAACCTCCAACTTCACTACGTAACGCCAACCATCCCACTAAGTCCAATGAAACTGCCCATTCTGATAATCGTTCTTTACAATAACTGATCCCCTAGCCATTCCTGCGCGACTATATATTCTCAGTTCCTTCTTATCTTGGCTGAAATCTCACATTACAGTTCCCTAGCCGTAAAATACCTTAACTCTTAATATCCCTTCAACCAATGGGAGTTACCCTTTCTCGTCTAACTGTAGCATCTTTCTCTTAATCCCTTATGCTAAAGTATATTATAAAATTTGAATTTTTGGTGACAAAAGATATTATTATAAATATTTAATTTTATAACTATATATGGTGTGTTTGTGTCACTTGGTGTGTTGCCGTGTCATGTGTTGTGTCGTGTCCCGTGTCAGTAGCATCACTTGAAACTGCAAATGAGTTGTAGCATCACTTAAAACTGCAAATGAGGTCACCAAATCAGATATGGTGGTAAATAAAGTTACCATAACAACTAAGATTTGTAGCTCAAAGTGACGTCATAACCATATTTTTAACTTTTAATGTTGTCACATAACTTATGTTGTTATAACATTATCATTTAATGCAAAAAAAATTAGTAAAAACATAGCAATATAATAATAAAAATGAATTAAAAAATTAATTTGACTTTAAATTTATAATTTAAAGAATTAAAAAAAATCAGACTTTTAAATTTCAACTACCAAAGTCTCGTTCAGACCAAAATGAACATTGTTTGTGCATTTTGAGTCCATATCGTTTATGTTATCGACCAAGGTTTTAGAAAGGAAACGTTAAACCCCAGAAAAAGAAGATAAAAAAGGGAAAGAAAAATCTCCGATTTCTAACACTCCATAGTTAGAAAAAAAAAAAAAAAACTTCATTCAACTATGCTCTCATCATCACTTCCTCTGTAGCTTCATCCAATCCACCTTCTATATTCCATCCATGGCCATTCTCAATGTTTCAACCCCAAACAATTTCCCATTCTCAACTTTCTTCTGCAACCCCAAAACCCTCAACACCACAAAATACCCATCAAAACACAGCAGAAAACCCATCTCCACAAGGTTCCGCAGAAACCCATCATCACTCTCACCCAATTTTCACAGCTCCAACGCCGCAAAGTTTCGAGCTTTGGCCCAATTCGGTGGACCCACCAAACGCCGCAACTCCCTCAGGAAGAAGCTCCTCCGTGATCACCACCACCAGGTACGTCTCAATGACCCACCACCCTCTGAATTCAACGACTCAATTTTCAGAAATGGAATTGAAGAGAGTGTATTTGTGGATACTAAAGTTGAAAACTTCGGTGTGGGAGAACAAGAAAAATCAGAGCTTTCTTTGGGTGAGTCTGTTTTGTTGGATAAGTTGGAGAATTGGGTTCAGCAGTGTAAGAAGGATTTTGAGTATTGGGGCATAGGTTCTAGCCCCATATTCACTGTTTATGAGGATTCTAATGGTGTTGTCGAAAGGGTAGTTGTTGATGAGGATGAGATATTAAGAAGGTGCAGGGTTGAGAGGGAAGTGATTGAGGACTTCCCTGAAGTGAGTGGCAAGATTTCGACTGCTAAGAACATGGCTAGGGCAATGGAGAATGGTAACAATGTGATTGCAAGGGATAGTCCTGTGGTTAAGTTTGTGGTTCAAGGTGAGCATGAGGAGAAGAAGGTGGAGGGTGGTTTTGTGAAGGCGGTTCGCGGCTTTGGGGTTCAACCTGGATTGGTTCCGAAGATATTGGGAGTCGGAAGCAAAGTGTTGTGTGTCTTGGTTGTCCTGTGGGTGGCAAAGAAATTGTTTAGTTTTGGTGATAAGGAGGTCGGGTATACGGAGACAGAAAAGGAGATGATGAGGAGGAAGATAAAGGCGAGAAAGGAGAAAGAGATGTTGGTGAAGGGCACTGTTGAGGTTATTCCTGAACCTCTAGAGTCGCCGATGGTAGACATTAGAAAACCTAAGTTAGATAAGGATCAGCTAAGGAACAAATTGAACACTATTCTTAAAGCTAAGGGTTCTGCTGATAAAATTGTGGTGCAGGATTCAGCTGCTAAAGTGACAACTAGAACTTCGGATATGGACTATAAAGTTCGAGAAATCCAAGAAATGGCTAGGCAGGCACGGAAAATTGAGGGAAGAGATAATTCTCTAGTTAGTAGGGATATGGAAATGGATGAACCTGTGATTGATGAATCATCCAATGAGATGGAGGTTATACAGAAGAATAGCAGACAAGATCAAAGTAAACATCGAAGTGAAGTGGAAAGGAAGACAACAGATAGTAATGTAATTCCAGAAACAACGTCTGTTGATGTCACAGAGAATATTGATAATTCAGTCCTGCATGAGGTAGTTCCTGTAGAGGAATGCGATTTGCATGCTTCAAATGTCATAATTCCAGGTGATAGGGAAATCAATAAACTGGAACTAGCATTTACTGAAAATACTGTGAACATGAAGGATAGAGAAGACAACCAGTCCTTAGCTACTCCTATTAATGGCTCATCAATGACAAGTGAAAGCTCTGTGAAAAAGAAACCAAGGATCATTCGGTCCGTTAAGGAAGCTAGGGACTATCTTTCAAAGAAACATGACAAACAAGATCCTGATACCGAATCTAAATTTGAACACGTGAAAGAAAATATTGATTGGAGGCCCTCAAATGATACTGATATTAGTGACCAGAATGGCCAAATTTTGGAGACGAATACAATTGAGTCCAGAACTGATGCTTTAAATGTTGTGTCAGATTCTAAGCCTGCAATAAATGCTAGTGAAGATTCTAGTCAGAAGGATAAGGAATTTGGCCCAACAATCAATGGCAGCTTCAAAGACTCTGATGCTGAACCTGGAGTAGGAGACCTTCAAAAGTCTGAGGCCACTTTAGATAGTGAAGTTAATGGCACTATTGCAGGGAAAAGGCTACCTGTAAAGACAGAAAATTGGCTAGAGAAAAACTTTGATGAAGTTGAGCCAATAGTTGATCAAATTAGAAGTGATTCTTTAAATGGAATGTCAGATACTAAGCATGACACAAATGCTAGTAAAGATTCTAATCAAAAGGATAAGGAATTCAGCCCAACAACAGATGGCTACTTAAAAGACTCTGGTGTTAAACCTGGAGTAGGAGAATTTCAGAAGTCCGAGGCCACTTTAGAGCATGACGTTAACGGTGTTAGCACAGAGAAAAGGCTATCAGGAAAGAAAGAAAAGTGGCTGGAGAAGAACTTCCATGAAGTAGAGCCCATAATGAAGCAAATTGGAGCTGGATTTAGAGATAACTACATGGCGGCAAGAGAGAGAGTTGATCAACCTCTAGATTTGCCCACTGAGATGGAATTGCTCGGATTTGTTGCAGATGGTGGAGAGCTTGAATGGATGCAGGATGATCATCTTAGAGACATTGTCTTTCGAGTCCGAGAGAATGAATTGTCTGGACGGGACCCATTTTATTTGATGAATGCTGAAGATAAAGATGCATTCTTGAAAGGCCTTGAGAAAAAAGTGGAAAAAGAAAATAAAAAACTTTCTCACCTCCATGAATGGCTCCATTCAAATATCGAGAATCTTGATTATGGAACAGGTAGTTTCCTGTTTTCAAAATTATATGATATAGCAAATTTGATTGACTTAATTTCTTGAAATGATTTTAGAAACATTGTTTAGCTGTTTCATAACATGAATGTGAAAATAATGTTAAACATGTTCCTGAATCTCTTAAAACCTTATTTTGTAGGATTAAATTCTTAAGATATATTAGCTAACATTTTCTTTGTATAATTTTAAACTTCATGCTAATAGTTGTCTATAATTCCTCTAGATGGCATTAGTATATATGATCCACCAGAGAAAATCATTCCACGCTGGAAAGGGCCCCCCGTGGATAAAATTCCTGAGTTCCTGAATGAATTCCTAGACCAAAGAACAACAAGTTCCACCCAAATTTTGAACCCTGTGAAGAAGGATGAGAACGGATTTACTAAAGAGTCAGCAGTTTCCTCTTCACAAGAAAAGGATGATGTTTCGATAGCACCTATTAAGAAGTTGAGAAATGTAAAGACTGTTGTTGAAGGAAGTGATGGCTCTGTTAAAGTTGGCAAAAAGTCAGGGAAGGAATATTGGCAGCACACAAAGAAATGGTCCCAAGGTTTTCTTGAGTCCTACAATGCAGAGACAGATCCAGAAATCAAGTCCACAATGAAGGATATCGGGAAGGATTTGGATCGCTGGATCACTGAAAAAGAAATCGAGGAAGCAGCGGATCTGATGAACAAGTTACCTGAGAGGAATAGGAGTTTCGTGGAAAAGAAAATCAACAAGCTTAAAAGAGAGATGGAATTGTTTGGACCTCAAGCAGTAGTTAGCAAGTATAGTGAATATGCGGACAATAAAGAAGATTACTTATGGTGGTTAGATCTTTCGCATGTACTGGTATGACTTACATATTCTTTATTCTTTGTTCCACTGGTTCTCTAGAAAACATGAAACTAAGGATGCTATCAATGTATCCTTGAATTATAGTTCTATTGAATCAAAGTACTTATCCTGTCTGTACTCTTGAGATTTTCCTCTCTTGTTATTATTTCTTTTTATTTCCCCTACTCGTTGATCATGAATTTATTTATTTTCTGTCAGTGCATTGAAATGTACACAATTGACAACGGAGAAGAGAGAGTAGGTCTTTATTCGTTGGAGATGGCTGCTGATCTTGAATTGGAACCTAAGCCATATCATGTGATTGCTTTCCAAGATGCTGGTGACTGCAAAAATCTTTGTTACATAATTCAGGCCCACCTGGAAATGCTTGGAAATGGCAATGCCTTCGTTGTTGCACGGCCACCTAAGGTATCAAATAGTGTGTTCTCACCGGTGTTGATGATTCCATAGATTATTTTAGAATTGAATTTGTTGATAAATTAATGTCAAATTTTAGAATTGAATTTGTTGATAAATTAATGTAAATATTTAACAGAGAAGCTTTAGTTCTGGTTATGCTTTTGGCCAATTGATGGCAGCAACCATGCCCTTTGAAACTTTCATTTCTTTGGTCTGCTAGGACATATTTTTTTCTAATGATTTTGTCATTATCCTCTTTAGGATAATTTTTTGAATGTTTTCCTAACTTATATTACATGTCATAGGATGCTTTTCGAGAAGCTAAAGCAAATGGATTTGGTGTCACGGTCATCAAGAAAGGCGAACTGCAGCTCAATGTAGACCAACCACTTGAAGAAGTGGAGGAACAAATCACAGAGATTGGCAGCAAAATATACCATGATATGATGATGAAGGAGAGGTCTGTGGATGTAAGCTCAATAATGAAGGGTGTATTTGGTATTAGTGACAGTACCACCAAGAGGTAATCATTTTTATTATTCAGCAAGCGGTATGGTGTATAATTTTGAGTGGTAACACGTTGGTTAAAAGATTAGGTCTGTTTGGTTTTTGTTTCCGATATTTCCTGTTTTTCAGGATTTTGTTAAGAAAATCGTGAAAACAAGAACCATGGTTTTCTTGTTTTCATTGGTTCTTACCCAATATCCTGAAAAACTAAAAATAGATTGAAAATATCATTGGTTTGATCTAGTTGATTCCTATGTAGTACTCTTTGCTCCTCTCCAATTTAAGCCTTATCTTGAATTATCGAAGGAAAAAAAATGGAAATGGAAATGAAAACAGAAACCAAACAAACCCTTTAGATTCGTCTATTCGTAATTTTATGTATATACTCTATTTATTGATTTCATTTGTCTCAATAAAAGGTTGAAGCGGAGGTTGAAGAAACACACAAAGGGATGATGATGGCTCTCGGACCTTTTGTACAATGTATCCAGTTAACGACAGTGAGTAGAAGTCCTCTACCCCAGATTTTGACATGAGGGCGTGCATACTTTCACAAACCTTTGAACTTCCTCATACTATTGATATGGGAAATGGGGTTGTGTGGCCTTTCTGGCTTGGTCTTGATATTTTCCTCTACTTGCCAAGAGATGGAGTATGGAGAGCTTGTATCATGAGAAACTGAGGAAAATGTATGCCATGCTAATGCTAGCATGGTAGGCTTGGTAGCGTAGCATGTGATATGGTCCTTATAACTTCAGCTGTTGTACTTTTTTCCCCTAGTCAAATCAGAGTTATTTGTAAATAATTGAGAAAGATATAATTATTGTAATAGCTTTAACTAGGCAATTGCTATTGATAGGTAGCATATTGAAAATTTTCTTTTGAAAGAAAAAGGAAGCAATGGGGCTTTTTATTGATTCCTTTATTTTTTTTATCCATTGAAATTTATAAGAGAAACCAGCCTTTTGACAACAACACTTTGGATGTGTATGTTATTACGGAATTCCTTCCAATTCTTTCCTGCATAAATGACATTGATAACACTACTAGATTATTTAGAGTTGGTTACATAGATCAAACAAAATCATTTTATAAATTATTCCCTCTGATCTATTTTATCTATCATTGTCACCATTTTGATATAACTAAAAGTTAATGTATCTAGGCATAAATATGTTTAGATGTATTAAGATCTGAATGTACCATGAAAGTGGAAAAAATAATTGTAAGAAAAATCATATATAATAAAGTTATTCTTAGAAGATAAGACGTGCTAGAAGATGTGTATTTGCATACACAGAAATTTCCTTGTTAGGATGTGGACTAGTAAGGTATACAACTTTCTAGATAGATGTATATTTAGTGTGCATTGCATGGATATTTGCCAACCATATGCTCTGACCTGACAATTAGAGTACTCATTTCTAGTTTTGAGAAATTCATTGCAGTCTCGTTCTTGATTATGCTTGCTTGGTTTCTAGAAGGCAAAGTCAAATTGCACAAGCTTAAGCAACTTCCTTTCATTTTATTGGTTGCATTGTCAGTCACAGCCACCACCTACTTTGCAGCAGTATATTTATCATAAGAACTAGTAATGCAGTAGTTCTCGACTTTAAACACACACTACATATTTTTTGTAAGCAGCAAGAGCATGAGCTTCTCTACAATAAATATTTGAGAAAGAAATTTTGCATATAAAATGAGGTAATAATTATTTTGTTTAGGTGAAAGAGAATAGCATCATTGCATTACTATCTTAAAGCCTAAATTTGTAACGACCACATGCCCACTAGTTTAATGTCGGGTGCAAATGGTATATGATTTGTTTAGTATAATTGCAGATCCTAAACATGCAATAATGCCTGAAGAAAGTGAGAAGGCAAATTTTGGTTATGCTGTCTAAATTTGTTGTTTCAAAACACATACATAATGCCTTATTTCGCAAAAAGTTGAAACGAAGACAACACATTATTCACTATTCAGTCATTAAAACATGAGATTGATTCCATTATGGAGGAATCCTAAGTTAAGAGGTACCAGAATAAAACATGATGAATGAATCTGTGAAATGTTGGAAACTGCTAAAAATCAAAGACCACCTATGGAGACGTTACTGTGAAAGAATGAAATAACAATCCTTGGAGCTATAGAGATATGTACTAGAAATACATGTACACAGACATTTATATACCAACTTCAAATTGCAGAAACTCAAACTTTCAATTAGGAAATGGAACTGGAGAACTCATCAAGGCGCTTGTCCATGATGTCGGAAACAGCTTCGAGAAATGTCGCTTCGCTCGTGCCAGGAAGGACAGAATCCATTGCTTCCTGTACAATCCCCTCGATCACCGAGTCCTCATTCAAGGATTCTTTGCACATAAGGCCTCCAATGGCGAAGGGAGTCATCCCTCTCTCAACTCCTTTCTTCAGAAGCATGGTCGAAATTTGAAGAGTGCGAGCGCATTCGACTGGCAAATCCCATCCATGAAACCTCAAAAGGGCGATATCTTCATCAGCATCCAGGGACTTTATGTAGTCAACGATCTCTGGGGAGAAAGGCTGTCGAGCTTGAGGCCAATACAACCATTCAAAGGTACAATCTTCAAACTGTTGGAGCGATACGACTCATGTTATTAGTTTAAACAAGATTCAAGGAATAAATATACTACAAAAATAATATCACTAAACCCCTTTCCCCCAGATCATTAAAAAGGTGTTTAATTTCTTTTAGAACAGATAATTTGTTCAAGGCCAAGAGATACCTAATAGTAAAGCAGCATACACATGCATTAAAGGAGAACAAATTAACAACAAAAGGTAAGGTGCTTACGCTTGTGGGCAAGCAGTATCCATGATCAATTGGAATGAGAACAGCTTCATCATTTTCCTCATCTTTGCCGAGCAAAATGTTCCCAGCATGCCTATCTGCATTTGCAAGTCTCATGTCCAACACAGAAATCTTATGCACTTCCTTCACTGGGAAAGCCCTGGGCCCCATATCCTCGCAACTTCCATTATTCTCCACGAACATTTGCAAGGAGCCAATCTTAGTAGCCAATTCCCCCGGATGGTTAAATCCTTCATGCAAGCACTTAACCATAACAGTAGGAGGAACCCCAGCAAAGCCCTTTGCATCACCAAACAACGACCGTCGCCCACTTATTGGATGGTCCAAGATATAAGCTGCAACCTCCCTGAATGCTCCTTGACCAACTCTTGTACCCTTCTTTAAGCCTATACCATCTAATGACAAAGGCAAACCTCTAGGGTTGTTCTCAGCCATTGGCTCCTCATCAACAGGCTTAAAAACGGATACATACTTGTGCCCTGTCGAATCAAGCATAAAGTAAGCTCCCCCTGTACCCTCTGCAGATCTAACCGGATAATTCCCACAGTCTAATCCATCATATGTACAGTTGATCATAGTCCAAACCTCTGAAGCTAACTCGATTTTGGGGTTAACAATGACTGGCTCCAGAAGAAGATTTCTATCAAGAGCCTTTCTTGGCACAAATTTCTCATCGGCTCCATACTCCCTTCTTGGATCACCTTTACTGGCATCATATTTTCTCCTGTAATTATCCCCATCAACATCGGAATTTTTCTTACCATTTAACTCCGTTGCAACAATGGACAACTCATCTAGTCCTGACGTAACTTCAGCATATTTCAATCTAACAGATAGACGTATCACCGCTTCATTATGCTTGCTGCAGATCTCATCGATAAGCTTCTCGTCCTCAAGAGGCTCCCCGTTACACAAAACTTCCTGCTGTTCAGGATCAGCAAACTGCTTCTCTCTGTTCGCAATCTGTTGCTTGACATACCCAACATCCCTGCACCTTTCAACCTGAAAGAAGAATTCCTTCCCACAAGAAGTCCTCACGCCGACGGTCTGTAGATCTGAAATCCTTATCACCAAATGCAAGACATCCCCTTCGGTGACCCCATAGTCCTTGAGCAGAGAATTGCACCGCGCCAGCTCTCGGCCGCCACAAACCAACTTCTGCTTGTTTTTCAACGAAGGCAGCCCCTCACTCCTTTGGATTTTGAGTTTCACTGACTCAATGGTATCGCAGGGAAGAACGCGCAATGGAGTTACCGACCCGGAGAAGGATAGGAATATGAAAATGGACTCTTGATCCATGGATGGGGAATGGAATCCATTTGGGGACAACAATGACTCCCATGACACAGGGCTAAGAATGGTGACACCAGAAGACGACATTTTTTCACTCACTAGTGGTGATCCAAAAAGGGATTTGAAAACCAATGAAGCTTAAGCGGATTTTGACTTCAAAATCCTGAAACCCTAACTCCCTACCAATTTTCACAAGAAGGCAGCCATAATATCTGTACAATAGAGCTACCAGATTGTGAAACAAGCTCAAAAGTAAAACTTGAACAAACTATGCACAACAAGGAACAATTTTTTCTGAAGGAAAAACGATTGAAAACAAAAAACATCCAAACCCTAACGCCTTAATTCCACATTTTTCACCCCCTAAAATGCCCCAAATCAATCAAGCCAAGTACTCAAAGAGATTTCAAATCCAAACCCCAACGCCCTAATTCCACATCGTTCCCCCTTTTAAAAAACCTAAAATCAATCAACCAAAGAGCTCTGAGATTTCTGATTCGGATCAAATCACACAAAAGGGTCTAGAGAGAGAGAGAGAGAGAGAGAGAGAGCAGATTCTTACCCCTACCCAGAAGCAGAAACAGAGGAAAGTTTGGAACGTTGGCACCAATAACGTAACGGGGTTTTCTTATTTTGAACTGAAGGAAGAACAAAATGGGACTAAATTTTCAATAATCAATAATGGAGAAAAAGAGAGAAGGGTTATTCTTAATTTGACTCGGAATGAAAGAGAGAGAGAAAAGAGACCAAAAAAAGATGAATGGATTGTGGAACAAGACAAATGGGTGTAGCCGCCTAGTACGGTACACGTAGCGATACTAGAATAGTATAATATGCTTTTGACGGAAGAAAATATGAATACACTGCTACCGTACACAGATCTATACACATGGTTGCAAGGAAAATGTGCCCATGTATCATTTGAGTAATGCTAGCTCTAGAATCCAAAGAGTCCAACCATGTTGTCAACTATATTGATAACTTATGATCTATGCAGTAATGTTTATTATTAACTCAGGATCTATATAGTGATATTGTTAAACATCTTAAGTGAATGAGTTAAAGAGGTATGAAAAATATAAGAAATAGATAGAGAGCAGAAAAATAAAAGTGCTATATTATTAGAGTTGGGTTTATAATGTAGGGTGAGTCTATTTATAGACTGAAAACCCAACAGTCAAAAAACAAATTACAATCAATTAAATATTTAAAAGATTATAATTAAATCAAATCAAATTATTTACAATCATTAACATAAATTATTATTAACAATATTAAATGTATAAATTCTTGCATATACATGCACAAACACTTTTTAAATACAAAATCAAACATGTGGTGCATTAAATAGCAAAAAGAGACCGTTGCACTCTCTTTTCATCTCCCCACTCAAACTCTAAGTGTGTGGAATTACTATCTACCATGCATAAATATTTTAAAGCATATGCACAGACTTTTAAACTGACATGCACAAACTTTTCAACAATTAGAAATAAAAAATATGACAAAAACGAAAGCGAAGACAGAAAAAAAATATTTTGTGTTTACTTGCACAAACTTTTCTATACACATACACAAACTTTTGATCAATGCACAAACTTTTGTCTAAACATGCACAAACTTTTCTACACATGTACAAATATTTAAAAAACCAAAAACAACGAATATGGTAAAAATTAAAATGAAAACTTTTGGATTGATATAAAATTAGATGAAAACGAGAAAAAAAAAATTGATGGGAGGTTGTGGAAAAAGAGATAAAAATAAATAAAAAATAAGAGAAAAAGAAAAAAAAAGCACATATTAAAGAAAGTAGATTGTACAATAGTTGACAAATTTTGAGATATAAACAAAATATTTTTCGTATGATTTTTAGGTAATTATTTCTCAAGGTCTAGAAGTAAAATTTGAATCATGATGCCACAAATTCAACTAATCCAATATGATCATACAATAGTCACTCTTATTAAGGGATATGAATATTTTAATGAAATTTTTTCTATTCTAAAGACTTAAACTCGAAGCAATTAACTAGGTATCAATCTCGTATGACCTTAGTTAATCCTATGATATTTTCATTTATTATATTATGAGACTTTTTATTGATTTGTCATGTTAAATTAATATATTAATATGTAAAAATAGTTAAGGTCATAAATAAGATTATGAGAGCACCTAAATCTGTTATATCAGTTGAGATGTGTTGTTTAAAAAATTGTCACAGTTTTATTTGTAACCTTAAATGAAGACACAACCTCATTTTTAGTCCTTTGTCATAACTGCGTTTAACATATGATTTGTACTTATTTCTCATAAAACTCACTAACCATCTATTATTAAATAAGATGTCATTAATGTGCAAGTTATATTAGAATCATATCCAATAATAAACAATTAATAAATTGATATGGTGTGCAAGACGAATAGAAATAACAAAACCCTTAACGTAAATCTAGTCAAGAAATTATTCAAGGCATGTTTAGCAAATAAAAGAAATTGAGAGGAAAGAAGATAAGAGGAATGAAAATTGATGGATTTGTATTTTTTTTTTAAGTGTGTTTGAATGGAAAAAAAATAAGAGTAATAAGAAAAAGAAGGATAATAATGTTAAATATCAATTTTATCTTTGAATTGTTAAAAAAAATTTAATCCCAAATTAATAGGAATAATATTAAAATAATATCATAATTACTATTTTCTCCTATATTTCATGCACTTGTGAAAAAAATTGATAAACTTTGTGTCTTTTTCCCTTATTCATTCAATCTTTTCACTTCTTTTTATATCTAAACGAGAAAAGTTAATCTCTCTCCTTTTAATTTATTTCCTTTCTTTCTATTTCACACTCAAACAAGACAGTAGTTTTACCTTTTTATTTATTTATTTTCTTTTGCGAAGGAAACAGGAAGGTTCCTCGCCCTACGTTCAGAGATGCCATTACAAAACCGTGTGCGTGCGCTCCTCCTTGTCTCTTATCTAACGTTAACAAACAGACGAGAGTGATTGTTGTACTTTTCTACTTATTTTATGTGTGCAGTGCGTGTCATGTCAATCTTGTCACTCATCATTATCTTAATTTTTAGATCTTCAGGAACATTATCTTGCCTCTTTTAAGTGCGTTACTGCCAAAAATATAAAACATGATGATAAAAGTTAAGGATATGATTCATGTAGTAATGGAAAATATTAATAAGAAATTATAGTAATGTTAATGTTACGGCATCGCAAGTGATTTATGGTGAATGTTATAATTAATGATAGATGTAAAATCTTTCACTGGATTCACAAGTTATACACTCAAATACGCGTAAAACACATGATTGTTTAGCATGGTTTATCATCTATTTCATAGGATAAATATTTTATATTATTTAATTTATTAATATTTGATAATTTTTATAACTAAATTTATTGAATTTTGTTATTATTTTATATTTTAATATGATACATTAAAGAATTATGCAAGTTAATGGTATAAATTAATAATTTTTAACATAATATTTATAGAAGGGTGCATCGTAAGTTAAAATGGTCTATAAATCTCTAAAATTTTTAAATCTCTTATAAGTTAATTCTTTACTAATGAAAAACTTATTACAATCATATAAAACATAAAATAATAACAAAATTTAATAAATTTAATTATAAAAATTAATAAATTAGTATATAAAAAACCACCGATTATCTATATTCTTCTATAAACAAAATTGCCAATTATACCACAGAAATCGCCAATTATTCAACTCATGATTCACTATTGATGTTCAAAAAATAGGAATCACACAAAATATAATGTTGAATTTCAGTAACAGTAAGAAACAAGTAGTTTTCATATGAAATTTGGATCTCTCTTTATCAATTTTGACATATATTTTTCATTTTTTAAATAGATTATGAACTTTACCCAAACAGGGAAAAAAAAGTTCACGGCCACAAAAGCATGGGCCCAAATCGATTAGATTTTCATTTGTTGTACCAAGAAGTATTATCAACTATCTGTTAGTGGGTCTTTGGATTTTCCATGGGTGTGTGCAGAATCAATTTTAGATATCCGAAGAAGTGAAAATTCGTTACTTAGAGCTCACAATCAATTTTGAGGTGGAATCGGAAAACTAAACACATTTTTAAGGGTTTGTTTGGGTAAAAAACTTAATTAAGTGCGTATATAAAAAATGTTTTTTTTAAAAAAAAATTAGAGTCTGTTTGGTTTTCACTACAAAGGTGAAAACATGATTTTCTAGATATTTTCAACTTCCTAAACACTTTACTAGGAGAAAAAAAATTGTTCCCCAAAATTGATTTTGGGATGTTATGCCAACAGAGCCTTAATCCTAAAAAATTTATAGTTGAATTTAAAAAATATATTAACCAAAGATGTTTCTTATTATACCAAATACACATAAACACCAAGCAAAATCAATAATCAGTTAAGGCCGTTTGAATTACACTACTTTAAACTTTTTTTAACATTTTAAATAAGTAAAAGTTACGTAAATTGTTTGGACCAAAATATTTGCATAACTTTTTTACTTCTTCAAAAATTATTTTAAGTACTTCCACCAAAGTTAAAACACCTCACTTCTACCTTTTGACTTTGCTGAGAAATTGCTCCCGACACCCTCCTTCAAAACCACAGTTTTTTTTTTCCCTGTAAGGATGTTTTTTTTTATGGCTTCAAAACCTTAGTTGAGTACAATTAAAAGCAATATCTATCAAAAACTTCATCAAAAAAAGTAAAGTTAGTCTCAATGTCATTGAATTTGAAATTAACATACATTAGACATCATCAAACAAGCGTTAAATATAGGCAAAATTAAAGATAATTTTTTATTACTATTTAAGTTTAAATATCTTTTTAGTCCCTATAATACCAAAAAGTTAATATTTAGTCCCTAAAAAAATTTTCGTTAGAATTTAGTCTTTTAAAAAAAATTGTTCGTTTTTAGTCTCTGCCATCAGTTGGGACTAGACGGCGCTGATGTGGCCATTAAGTTCGCCAAGTGGTCCACGTGGCATAATCCACATTTCAAACTAAATTCAAACCCAACTCGAAAATCCAAACCCAAATCCATTTTCAAATTTTTTTAAAAAAATAGAAACCCCCAAATTAGGGATGGCAATGGGGTGGGGTGGGTTTTATCGCAACCTGCCCCATTCCCCGCATCCTATTAACACTAACCTCTACCCGCTCCACCCTTACCCAAGAGTTTTAAACATTATAACCCGCACTTGCACAAACATTATCAGAATAAATGCACATACTAATTCAGCAACAAAAATAGATCACAAGTTATTGAAAGCAGGGACACACATAATACCTTCAAGACATACAAGCAACCATTGATAGTCATGAGTTTGTTTGTCTTGTATTGTCGGGTCTCGTCAACTATGTACTCGTGGATGTATCGACTCCAGTTATAACGTTGTGGGTTGCCGACATCTACGATTGCCGCCAGGTACGCTGGACTTGATACTGAACAAGTGTTCAGACACAAAAAGCATTTTAACGCAGACATTAAAAATGCTCTCCGAAAAGTCGGCCCGACAGGGTTCTCCCTCACCATCGAGGCAATTTGGACAAAGGTCTTTCTTGTAGGGGGCAAGTACTGCAACATGTTTAGGCTTGACCGTGGTGAATTGGTCCCCTGCACCAACAAAATGGAAACACGGTCTTCATCAATATATTTTTTTTAAAAATAAAATATTCATATAAGAAAAAAAATTCACAATGTTTGTGCACATAATTTACCTGAATATGGTAGCCCTAGCACAGTGCCAATCAACTCTGTCTTAACATCCACCCTCCCAGATGCAATGTTAAGAAAATGACCATTAAGGTCATATGAGTCGGCCAATGCTAGCATTAAAGGGAAGTCTACTTGACCACCCTCTATTTCTAGCAATGGGACAAAACCAATTGACATAATATCTTCTTGCTGATCGTGAGTCAATGCTACGTAGACCTTTGCCAATTGCTTGGTTGAGCAGCATGCCTCAACTTTGCACTACATAAATTAAAACAATGTTTGTTGTCAAGACAGTTGCACACACTTAAAGGGAATAAATGGATAAAGTTTAGTTGTGTATTACCTTTCTGCTTTCGTTGTCCTCATAGGTGCTGTCTATTAATGTCAAAGACGGTACCGGTGCTTGTTTGTGTGAAGCCTTTTTGCCGGTGTCTTTAGCAATAGCCTTCCCTTTATCTGATCATGGAGGAGCCATGTCTACAGCAATGAACAATAATCATGAATTAGAATGATGTGCAAACGTTAAATAAACACATGCACGAACTTTGCAGTAACCATTTAATTCAACAAATAAGAGTGCACAAACATTATAGGATAGAATGCACAAACTTTACTCTTGAAAACATTATCTAAATAGAGGCATAATCTTTATCTAAACAACAATTTAGTTCAAAAGTTTTTAATAAACAAGAGTGACAAACTATATAAGCAAGCGTGCACAAACATTACATGAAAGATGCACAAACATTACACGATAGATGCACAAACCATAAAAGTCATTATAAACAAACATTACACGGCAGATGCACAAACTTTACATTTATGATGCACAAACATTACACACACACGTGGACAGAATAAGCATAAATATTCCACAGCAAGAGCTTTTAGCCAAAATGATGCACAAACATTACAAATAAAAGTGTACAAACTTTATTTGATGGTATGCATAAACTTTAGATTTTAATAAAAAATATTGCATTAACTATACAAGTAAAAGTGCATAAACATTGTAGCAACCGATTTAAATGGCAAACTTATCACAAAAATTACACGACAGGGTGCACAAACTTTGCCAAATACAATGCACAAACATAATACACAAAGATGCACAAACCTTAAAGATAAGAAGTCAGAATAGTCTAAACGTGAACATATCCGTGCACAAACTTTATACATAAATGAGTCACTAACATTCTCGAAAAGCAAAAATCATTCTCAAATCGTTCTTAAATCACATACATTTGAATAAAACTCGAAGAAAAATAGATGAACAACAATCGACGAATGAACCCTAATTCAAACAGTACAGAAATTCAAGAATGAACTCATTTCGATTACTCACCAATGTTTGTGTTTGATGTGTGTTGTTCGTTGTGCATTTAGTGAATCTTGTGCATAGTGCACGATGGAGAATCGACGTGAGTGAAGAGAGAAAAGAGAATGATGAGTTTGCAGAAGTGATGAAATGAGAAGACGAACGATTTGCAATCCTATTTTTCTCGGAAGAAAGTGGAAAGCGCAAACGTTTGAGTTTTGAGTGTAGTGATGTGCGCGTGAGTGAGAGTGGGAATATGTTAACGCCTGGTGGTTATTTTATGGACCCACCATATATGAGTACGGATGTATGTATGGTGTATCATAGTGTGGTGTACGTGTAACAGGACTATATTTTTATGTCAAAAGCAAACCTTTTACATGAATTTTCTCTGATGTCGTGTCTCTATCTTCTTGTCCTATTTCTGATACCAAATGCAACCAAAGAGAATCTTTAGTCTAACCCCATCAGGTTCGGTTAACCAGGCCCAGAACCCGTGGTTCAAGTGAAAAAAAAATTTTAAAAAAAATCAGTTAAGCTATGTTACGCAAATTCATATTGATTCAGTTAGTAGTAGCAGCGCGGGTAAATAGGAAGAGACGGGGGCAATATCGTCAATACAATAAAAAAGGGTGACGAAGCATTCAAACGAACTTTTGGAAAATTTCAACCGCTTCCTTCCTTCTGCGTTCATTTCTCTGTCACATTCCGCGTCACCACCGAGTCGAGTCGCTCAACTCGCCCGACTCAGCTCAGGGGAAAATGGAGAACCTGATACAGCTGGTGAACAAGATACAGAGGGCGTGCACCGCCCTCGGCGACCACGGCGAGGAGGGCGGCACCGCCATGCCCACTCTCTGGGACGCCCTCCCCTCCATCGCCGTCGTCGGAGGCCAGGTCCCTCTCTCTCTCTCTCTCCCTTCTTTAATCTGATTTATTCGTCGCTATTTTGAATTTGCGGAGGAGAATCGACCGCATTTTTGTTCGTTCTTGTTCTCGTCAACATCAGCAAGGTTTAATCGGTTATTTTTTTTAAAAATTTGTTTATTTACTTGTTTATGAATGTTGTAGAGTTCTGGAAAATCTTCGGTGTTGGAGAGTATTGTTGGGAAGGACTTCTTGCCTCGTGGATCTGGTAATTTCATCATCTTCTGTTAATAATGCCTATAGCGCATGTTTCAATTTGATTGAATTTGGAGGGGGAAAAAATTGATTTGTTTTTTGCATGTCAATGGTTATATTGGAAAGATTTTGATCATAAGCTATTTTGAAGATAAAATAAGTTAATCCAAACGCACACTGAAAGCATGTTTGGATTAGATTGATTTTGGGGGAATAATGGCTTTTTCAATTTTTGAAGCTGTTTTAGTTAAGATGTTGATTATAAGCTGTTCATGCAGCAAGCCTTTATGGTTAATGCTCCTCTTTGTCTATGAAATCTTTTTCCCCGAATGTAGCTATATTATTAGTTTGGACACATTATATGTCCTCCAGGAAGAGTCGAAGAGTCGAACACGACTCCTTTAAGTTACCCCTTGGCATTAGACCAAGGGAGATGCCACTTGAACTACTAGCTCTCAGCTTCTCCTTGATAAGAATTTGTGAATAAGTGACCTTTTTTTTTTTTGCAGGAATTGTTACTCGCCGTCCTCTTGTTTTGCAACTTCACAAGATTGATGACGGGAAAGAGTATGGAGAATTCATGCACCTTCCAAGGAAGAAGTTTACTGATTTTGGTATTCTGCTACATCAAAGATTTTCATTTTCAATCAAACTTCTTTTTTTTTTTTCCCTTTTGTGTATATTGCACTTACTTTTTCTAGTAGATACTAATTTACCTGTTCTCTAGCTGCTGTTAGGCAGGAGATCGCTGATGAGACTGATAGAGAAACTGGTCGCGCCAAGGGAATTTCTTCTGTTCCCATCCATCTGAGTATCTACTCCCCTCACGGTGAGATAATCAATTATCAAATATATTATTTAACATCAAGGTTGTGAGCATTAAGACCAAGCATTGTTCAGTTATTTTCAAGGTTTAAAATATTCAGTTGATAGTCCTTTTTCAACTGTTTCTATATTCTAATCTATCATCACTGTTTGCTTCCAGTATACATATCATACAATGACAATGGTGTTTGACCATATTCATAGATGCATAGCGAATCAGTTTTATCTTTGAGCGTTATTGTTTTCTCGTTTGTTGCACCTTTATCACTGAGCCATTTGCATTTTCCATCAAATAATTTGAATATTAATAAGTGCTACTGCCAGTACCACTCATTTTCAAAACTAGAGTTAAATAGTCAATGGCTCTTGTTCCATTTGAGTCATTTTTCAGATTGACAATGTTTTTTGTGCAGATTTTTTTTCTTGGCTATATACAGCATTGTGCTTGTTACTCTTGTTTTGTAAACAATTCAATACTATTATCCATTTCATGCATTTAATTTGTTGACTTTGGCAGTTGTCAATCTGACATTGGTTGATCTTCCGGGGCTTACAAAAGTAGCTGTTGGTGAGTTCCTAAAACTGACTTTTTGCTTGTCTGTTAAAGATAAAACTAAATTTCAGATCACCAGTAATGGCATAATATTGGCCGGGTTATTGTAGATGGTCAGCCAGAGAGTATTGTGCAAGACATTGAAAATATGGTTCGGGCTTTTATCGAAAAGGTAATTGTTCAATGAATACATGATGCATGCATACATACATTCAAGAAATGTATTTATGTATTTATAACATATATAAAGATCAAAGGTTTGTATTATTGAGCACCTATGGTGGAACCTAAAATTCCTGAGCATGTCATTGAAAGTAATACTGTGGTGGGAACCCCAATCCCAAAATTACCACAGTTTACACTAAGAAGGGCCGAGGCAGGTCTGGCCTGATAGTGTGGAATGGCTTGACACTGAAACTTATTACTTATTGCAGCCGAATTGCATCATTTTGGCAATATCTCCTGCTAATCAAGATCTTGCTACCTCAGACGCAATTAAGATTTCCCGTGAAGTAGATCCTAAAGGTAAGATGTTGAACATATTTTTTGATATAAAGCACTGGTATTGATGTGATTGGAATGTGCTACTAGTAGTTGTATTGATTAATTTCAAGCACAAGCTAAGGGTTTGTGACAGTAAACACATATAAAGGTTTGAGACATCCTAATACAGAACAAGTTTCTATTACTGACTTTTTAACTGATCATAGAACTTAAAATATTTTTTTTTTCCCCTGACTTTTGTGCTTCTTGACTTGTCAATCTCATTGTTTTATATTACAACCCTTTGGCCTTTAAATATCTTTACTAGCAATTGACTGAATGATTAGATTACCATGTGGCTGATGTTCACATGTTTCTGAAAATTGTTTTAGTCTTTATGGCTTAACTCAGTTATCAAAATTTTTAGGTGATAGGACATTTGGAGTTTTGACAAAGATTGATCTTATGGACAAGGGTACTGATGCAGTTGATGTAAGTATTCTGTTTCCCCTCTTAATACAGAAATGATAGGGTACAGTGCCAGGTTTGACTCATGCAAAATGCTTTCCTTCGTGGTGTCCTGAACAAGTTTTTTCCATAAGAAGAGGTAATTATCATCTGGTGTTTGAAAAGCATTGTTTTCCTTAATTTGGTTATCTACTCGGAATGGAGGATGGATATACTATCATCTTGGGTTAAATTTGCCTTTACATTACTCAACATCAGTGAGGGATTTATAAAATCACACAATCAATCAACCATGTACTTTTAGTTAAGATTTCCGTATTTTACTTTTTCTCTCCTGTTACCTTTTCTAGATCCTTGAAGGGAAAGCATATAAGCTAAATTTCCCTTGGATTGGTGTTGTCAATCGCTCCCAACAAGATATCAACAAAAATGTTGACATGATTGCTGCTCGCAAAAGAGAGAATGAGTATTTTGCTACTACCCCGGAATATAGACATCTCGCTAGCAGAATGGGCTCTGTGCATCTAGGAAAGGTGCTATCTAAGGTAAGCCTGAACTGTGATCCTATAAATGTTGTAATCATGCACTTCTTGAAATTGCATTGGCCTGCTCGTTTTGGAGGTACACGTGATTATTTTAAAATTTTCTAAGTTGATTATTGTCCATTTTTTGTTAAATGCGCCTTTAATTTTCAGCATTTGGAAACTGTCATAAAGTCTCGGATCCCAGGCCTTCAGTCACTTATTAGTAAGACAATTATTGACTTGGAGACAGAACTTAGCCGTATTGGGAAACCTATTGCTGTTGATACTGGAGTAAGCTTCTTCCTCCAATCCCCCCGCACCACAAATAACCAAAGAAACAAAAAATTTCTAATTTGTAATTTTCTCACAAGTACTAACTGTTATGCATAGTTAGGTTATTCTTATTTTTGTCTTTCCCCCACACCCTAATTTGCATTTATCAGGTTAAAAATAAGTGATGTTCTTTCTCCATTTGCAGGGGAAATTGTACACAGTAATGGAAATCTGTCGGAATTTTGATCAGATATTTAAAGATCATCTTGATGGCATGTATGTCATTTTCCCTGCTATTCAGTCTATACAATGAATTAACATGCAACTCTTTCATCACAGACAGATCCATTTTGACCTTGGAAATGTTTGAATGTATACAGACGACCTGGGGGTGAGAAAATTTACCAAGTATTCGACAATCAATTTCCAGCAGCTCTAAAAAGGCTACAGTTTGACAAACATCTATCAATGGACACCGTGCGGAAGCTAATAACTGAAGCAGATGGATATCAACCTCACCTCATCGCTCCTGAGCAAGGATACCGCCGTCTTATTGAATCTTGCTTAGTATCAATTAGGGGCCCTGCCGAAGCAGCTGTCGATGCGGTATATATATCAATGCAGAAAAAATATTTAACACTTTGCCATAAGTTGTAATATGGAACATGTTACTTTAAGGAAATTATATGTGAGAAAATTGTAGCTGACTTCTTCCTCTATAGTATCATTTCGCGAAGACCTTTTTGATATGTCCAGAGATCATATTAGTTCCTTGTTTCTTTGACAAAGGGAACTGAGAAATCAGACTGAAAGTGGAATTACTTTGACTTAAGGAAAATTTGCATTTCTTTCCCCAGAAAAGTTAATGTGTCTGAAATATTTTAGTCTGGAATACTTTACTATGACGAAAAGATGAAGTCAACTTTTGAAAATTATCTTGAGATGAATTTCTTTTCACTTTTACGAGTTATTCACTGAATATCTTCCTTTTATAATGTTTCAGGTTCACGGAATCTTGAAGGATTTGATTCATAAGTCTATGAGTGAGACAGTGGCAAGTAGCAAATTGCTTATTTTATCTTTTCTGATTTGTATAGTTCTGCACATGTTTAAGCCTGCTGATGATTTTTAGTAATTAAGCTTAATAGCGGAGTTGGTATATCTTTCTTCAGTGTCTTAATTGTTTGTTGCAAATTATTCTCTGTTAATTGTAGGAACTAAAACAATATCCCACCTTGAAAGTGGAACTCGGAGCTGCAGCAGCGGAGTCATTGGAGAGGATGAGAGAGGAAAGCAAGAGAGCAACTCTGCAATTGGTAGACATGGAATGTGGTTATTTGACTATTGAATTTTTTCGCAAACTTCCTCAAGACGCAGAGAAGGGTGGAAACCCAACTGTTTCACTTTTTGACAGATATAATGATGCTTATCTTCGTCGAATTGGTAAGTAACTGGAATTTAGCTAAGAACTAAAGAGAGTTGATCTTGTTCTTTTAATTCATGTTCCATTGTTGCATTCATCATATGTGCATTCATCATATGTTGCAGAAGTACATAGTATTGTTTTCTTTCCCCATTTTTCCATTTACTGAGATTCCTCAAATACCACAGCTACCACTGTCTTGTCATATGTGAACATGGTATGCGCGACCCTCAGGAACACTATTCCCAAGTCCGTAGTTTATTGTCAAGTGCGCGAATCGAAGCGTGGCTTACTTGATCATTTCTTCACAGAGTTGGGAAAAAAGGAGGTAAGCCTTCTTGAAGAAAATACAATAGTTTATGTTAAGATGAAAAATGAAGGTAACCTTGACTTTTTGCATTGTTTTTACGTATGTTTCGGCAGGGAAAGCAGCTATCTTCATTGCTGAATGAGGATCCGGCAGTCATGCAGCGCAGGACCTCACTCGCGAAGAGGCTAGAGCTATACAGAAGTGCACAATCAGAGATTGAGGCAGTTGCATGGGATAAGTAGAAAGCACCAGTGCTACTTCCCGGAATTCGAATTTAGTTTGCGTTTTTTTCTTATTTCTTATTGAGGGGAGGGTTGCATTTTTTTTTTTCTATTCGTGATATCGTTCTTTATACATTGAGGAATAGTATAGTTTTTGACAATGACCGGTGAAAGTCATTTTCACCATTTGCCACAGGCTTAGAGTTCTTGGTTTAGTTGTTTTAGCTGATCTTAATTCAATTCTACACACTTTTCACCAGAGTCAATAAGTTACTACATTATTCATCCTTGCTTATTCTTAATGAGATTTGGATCTTCTGAAGTCTTTTCATGTCTGTGTTATTTAGCTCGAATTAATTTTCGTGAGTGCTACAAAAGCCTAATAAACACTCATTGAAGAGTAAATTGTTGGACAAAAGAAAGAAAATCACTTACAGACCAGAATACCAAAATTGTTCTCTCTTTTTAGACTTGCTTACTTCGTATCATAAAAAATGTTTCGTGCTCAATTCTCTTTTTCAACTTCCTAACTTCAGAATATATATTGAAAAATATGGAGGTGCGGGGAATCGAACCCCGTGCCTCTCGCATGCGAAGCGAGCGCTCTACCATATGAGCTACACCCCCATTGATGATAGTGCCTTCCTAATTCTGATATTTATTGATATTATTCAAGTTTTTCTACTATATTAGCCAGTTTAGCTCACTGTTTTATAACTAGTGCAAAAAGAAATAACGTGCATTCCATCTTGGACGATCGATTCGATTGTTAACAAAGGGTGTCTTTTTTTTTTTTGTGGTTATATATTATTTGTGAATACCTTGAGTAGTTCACAGTTCAATTCAATCAAAGGAAGGCACTAGCAATCAATTATCTTATTTTCTTTTGTTGTCCTTTTGTTTTGACTCGTTACTTTAATACTATTTTGATTATCTATTCTATTATTGTATTGACTTTGTAGAATAATTTAATTTTATAACTAGTATTTACATGAATATATGATTAATTATGTTTTCCACATCAAACTTTAAAATTAATTGATACAAGATAAAAACACTCAATTTATTGTTTGTCCTAAAGATCATTTTATTTTCTTTGGCATTTACCAATTGGTTAATAAACACTCGAGTTAGTTCTTCAAAGACATACATGGAATTTGAAAATCAATTTGGTCTCTCAATAATTTGATCTGCTATATGGGTGCAGTTCCACAAAATTGTGGCATTAAACCAACCCAGATTATCGCATCTTTTAATTCATAAGATTTCTGGTGATGGGTCAAGAACGTAAATCACATGTTCTAACGGTGTTTTTTCCATACACCACATCCAAGATCAAACGCAAAACCATATGTTTAATAACATTAACTTCTTCTACTTGGGCCATCACATTAACTTCTTTTACTCGGACCAACATATTGTTGACTTAATCGCATATATCTATATGCTTACAATATGAAACTTATACCTCAATAGAAAACATCTACTACCTTAGAAGTTACATTGAGAAAACAAACTAAATACAAGAGGTTTCAGCTTTTCACTTATTGTATTCAAAAAATAATTTATCTTTATTACCATGTTCCTTAACATGATTTCAGTTGAAGACAATTCAGCCAAAAAAAGAAGAAAAAGAAAGAACCACTATAACCTAGCAAAATATTAAGAAAGTATATACAGTTGAACCAAGTTAATTAACAGCGCCATTGTCATTGATAATAATGTAACAGAAAAAATAATTAGAAAAGGTCTATGGGGGTCCTGTAATTCATTATATCAAAATTGTCTAACTGCATAAAAACCAAAAATCTTCACCTTGAAGGCACCTCTGAAACCCCAAAACTGATTTTGATGAAGCTGCAAACCAAGCAAAGATTATTTGCAATTAGTGCCATTCCACAAGCAACTTCTACATAATTTAATCACAAGGGTCCAAGTGCATTCTAGAAACACAAGTGATTTCTAAGATGAATAAACCAATAAAAATGAGTCTAGCTTTTGTAGGTGAGGCAATACCTTAAATAGAAGAAAAGCCTCCGGCCCTCCATATTAAAAAAGGAGACATCTGCAAGATTTTATGAATTTGAATGATATCAGTCTTTCAAATCAAATATGATTTGCATCATCAAAAAGATTTGTTGCTTCATAGTTTCTTCAACCAACAGATATTAAGTCAATGTCAAAGGTATGTAAGTAGAAGACCTACCAGAATCATCCGAAAAGATAGTGCAGCTTCACAGCTGGTACAGCACTGGCAAATTGTAACTGAATTCCAGAAATGATAGAAAATCTAACATCTCCTTTTGCATGTGAAAATATAAGGTCTTTTTCTAACTTATCCATAATAACTGCTACATTTCCTTAGTAACAACAAAGGAGTGCGGGTTATGCAGTAGCCGTACAATCTTTACTAGAAGAGACATTGATTGACCTTGGTGCATCACTTCCTCTAACTACGCGGTTATAAATAACTTTGAACGACTGAGAGCCATGGGGTCGAGTAAGCAAACTTATCGGCATTCTCAGAGTCTGCTTCCGGTTTCTTCTTCCTCTAATCAAAATACTGAAGGTTTTCTCACCCTCCATGTTCATTTCACTACTGCTTGTGTTGTCGTTCAAGCCAGCATTTTGGTTCTGCTTGTTCCCATCATTTTCAGCCTGGAGAAAATTTGGATTACCATTTTCTTTTATGCTTTCTGAACCAGCTCCAACTTCTTCACTTTCACTAGCCTCTGATGCTAACACATTCACCTCCTTAGTGGATTCCCCAATGCTAACAATGTCCTCTGGCAGAACTACACCCGAACTTTCAGCTCCATGACACTGCACTTGTGGCTCTGAAATGTGATCAGGGATTGGTTCAACAATAGCTGCCGGAAGAGGAAACTCCACTGGCTGACAAACAGGCCAAACAGCTCCAGGACCAAACTTAGATACAGTGGGGTTCCATGCGAAATGATTAGCATGAAAAGCGCTGCTGGTGACCGGAAAGTTGCTGGTTGGTACTGGCTGAGGTTGACTGTAAGGAGGGTACATGAATGGCAATGGTTGCATCATGTTTGGCGTCGGTGGAGGTGAAGGGTATGCGTGGTGAGGAGATAGCACAGCACCAGGCCCGGGATGAACATTCATTTTTACTGGCCAAGGGCCAATAGCTGGAACAGCACCAGGACCAGAAGGAAGAGTTAAATTCATTGGAATCGGCGCCGGACGGGCAATGGCAGGTGCTGGGTTGAATGGAGCTGCAGATGCAGACAATTTCTTGCATGGAATGCCCTGAGCATGACTCTGGCTCGGCGATGATGCATTGACCCTTACATCCTCGCCATCCTGTGAGATAGAATTTGCATTATCAATAGATTTGAAACTTCCGGATGAGTTGCTTGCATCGATTTCTTGTTTGTGAGAATCCACCGGATCCTCCACCGCTCCAATCATAATGCTATTATCAACTGCTTCTTGAGCTTCTACATCCCCGGATTCAAGACCCTCAGCACTCTCAGAATTATCCTGCACAGCATCAATGAAAAGAGTTTCCTCTTTCTTCTCATCTACTTTAGTATCATCTTGTGAACCATCGACAGAATCTGATAATGAACTGTCACACTTCTCTTTCAACAGATCATTCTTCTCTTCCGGGGTTGGGGTCGCATTTTTATGTGCTTCAATATCTTCCTCTTCATGCTTGACAACATCATGTTCATCACCCACAGCAATCTCACTTTCAGGATTATATAACTGCATTTTGGAGATTGTCCCAGGGGGAGCCAAGGCTACTTCCTTATATGACGGAGATTTTCCGAGACTAACTATTGAAGTCTTCACCGGATTAACATCATTTTGAGATGAATTTGTACTGGATTCTAAATGAGAACCAAATAGCTTGTCACCATTTTCCGATGTCTCATTTGTGGAATCCTTGGAAGCCAAGGGCACCGACTTGACCCTGTAGACTACTTTCCTTCCGAATTTTGTGCCTTGTGAGATATTTACAGAATGATTATCTGTATAACCCCCTTGGGATATTGTCTTTTTCTTCAAGAAATAATACCTACTATTCTGATTAGTACTCCTCACCAAAGGATATTCCGTGCCAGCTTCCACATTCTTCTTCTGATAACTATAAACTTTGCCAAGTGTTGCCCGTCTCTGCTTCAGCCGCCTGCCATATGAGCCAGCTGATCTGGGCCTTTGAACTGGCTGCCATCCATCTTCTCCATCAGCATGCCCGTCGGACAAGACTTCACCAGACATTTGCGGCTTCTCATCTGAGCTCTTTTCTAAAATAGGCTGCTCTGAATAAGATGCAGAGTTGTTCTCCTGTTCAGAATCTGCACTACCTCCAGGTTCAGGTATAGGTGCCTCATCATCTGAAGCCTCTTTTGGAGTTTCTTTTGAAGACTCGTCAGAACTTGTTGAGCCAATGCTCTGGTAGGACTTTACCCTTACCTGTAATTTAAAAGATATAGAGATGTGGATTAATGAATGATGAAACAGAAATAGCCAATTCTCACAATAATAATAACAGTAACAGTTCCAACTTCCATAGCAAGAATAAACTGTCACCATTAGTTAACAAATTACTGAATGTTCTGTATATTAATAATTCATCAACTACTCTATTTACCTTTGTCGAGTCAGAACAAAACAAGCATCTACAAGGATTCTCTGCAAACTTCAAACAAAAATGCGGCTGATTCCTAATTAAAGATTAAGAATCGTATACCTTTGTTAACTGGCTCCTTCTTTTGGCTGCTACATCTCTCCCTTTGGCATCTTGGTTAGGATTAATGTAGTCAAGCAGATCTGACACACTGAAAAGTTCCATAGGAATATTAGAAAGAATATATGTAAGTGTACTACACAGAAATCATGTATGTGCCTTTATGCATGTCAATTTTTCTTTTCCCAGATATTATGCATATCAATGTTGACAACAAGACAGATGAGCCACAAGCACAATTGACGCTACATTGGATCAATATCAACTTTTAATGTCAATGATTGCATGCATTGAATAGAATACGGATCTTGTTAATCAACAAAATTGATTTGTTCCCACAGGCCACAAGAACAACCAAGAGAACTGAATCACAATCAACAAGCATTATTGACAAGAGTTGTCAAAGAGGTGGTTTCTCACCTACCCACCCCATGGCGTAAATACCTCATGCTACATAATTTATTCATTTTTGATAATTTTTACAATTAAATTCATCGAATTTTGTTATTATTCCATGCTCTATATGATCGTAATAAACTTTTCATTAGTCAAATCATTGAAAGAGAGAACTTATAAGATATTTAGAGATTTGCGGATCATTTGAGCTTACGATACACCTCTCTATAAATATTGTATTAAAAAGTACTAATTTATCATATTAAATCATATAATCTATCAATATGTCATATTAGATCATGAAATGATAACAAAATTCGATAAATTTAGTTGTAAAAATTATTAAAAATAGATAAATTAAGTAGCATGAAGTATTTACCCCAAGGGGTAGGTGAGAAACCACCTGTCAAAAGAATGTAACATCCACAATCTTTCCTATTGAAATTACATATTACAGTTTCCAACGCAATAAGTTAATAACTTGCTACTAATCTATTAAAAGATACCGAAGAAAATATGCAAGAAAAATTTGTCACTAAAGTATCAGGGCCAGATTGCCAAGGCTAATATTATACCTTAGATGCCCTTTGCTAGCTATCGATGCATCAGGCTTTCGTGTACCATTTCTAGCAGCTTCTTGCTGTTCAAAAGCCTTGGACTCAAAATACTCAAGCCAAGCGGCAGCATCCTGCGCAATTTATCACAGAACTATATATTACACAAAACAGCCATAATTTATTATATGTTTTTTCACTTATAACAAAAAGGGAAATAAGACTTAATGGAGGACTTGAGCTCAACAATTTAACAATCAGTTTGACGGTAACACAGAACACCATTGAAGATAACCATAATAATAACACAAACTCTTAAAACACTGTTCTATGACATCTACTGAGACTTCAATTCACAACCATAATGATAACAATAATTATGTTTGTTATTGCCATGTCTTCTGAACAAACAAACTCAAATGTGACAACATACCTGGGTACGCAAATCATCTGGGCCAAGTTTTGCCCGCAGAATTTGCAAGGTTGTTTGCTCATGCTGCACACTCAATGGATATGCTTCCATTAATGAGAGAGCTATTGCTATAGCGTGATAACTTGCAGCTGTCTGCAGAGAATCAACATCCAATAAAAAGGCAAATGTTATAAAATAGAGATAAGCAGTGTCATTAGATAAACAATACCAGACTTTATTTTCCTATTGTACCACTTTATTCTTTAAGGTATGACTTTTTGTATGAACTCAAATCATTATGCTAAATACTATAGATCACCTACATTTACTGTTATGGTAAAATCAACATTTTCAACCCAACCAGCTCAAAAAAAATTCAAAATATCTGCCATCTAACATCAATATTTATAATTTTACATAGTATGCCAAAGGTGTTGTAAACTCATGCAAATGAAACCCACCATTGGGACTTGCAATTTACAAAACATTCAGTAGAAGAGTTTAAGCAAAACATCATACATGAAGGATCATCCAAAAACAAAGAACTACATTGGCAAAATCATTAAGTAAAAGTGACTAAAATAAAACCTGAATATGATCTGGACCAAGTAATCTTTGGTTGCACTTTAAAGCTTTGTGAAGATATCTGAGAGCAATGTGTACATTTCCCAAACCTTCCTCCATCATAGCCACATTGATGTAAGTTGCAGCGGTGTTTGGATGAGATGGACCACAAGTCAGATGCAAAAGGTATAATGCGCGTTTTACATACCTGATAGCAGAGCCAACAAGTAAAAAAAATGAATTGAGATTAATAATTGAAAACCACTTATTAATATTGCAAAACTTTAACATCCATCTTTACAATGTCTCTGATGACCAACAGAAACATTGTTCAGTTAAGGGGAAAAAAATATCCAATCAGATAGACTACAAGAAATAAGGACATCTAATTCTACTCTTTCTTTGTAAGACTTATTTTCTCATGATTTATTCTTTGTTTTTCAAATAAACAATTAAGCAAGTAATTCATATTAGGTCAAAATCATCACTACATTGTATAATAACAAAACATACTTCAGAGCCAGCTCTGTGTGTTGAAGTCTATAATAGAAAACTGCAAGGTCTCCATAGCTCTTCATAGTATCAGGATGGTCCAGACCTAATTCTCTCTCATTAATATCCAAAGCTTTTTGTTGATAAATTGTAGCCTGCAATTAAAGTAAACAACTTCATAAATTGAAATCAAACTTGGAAACTTGACTCAAACAAAGAGTAGATTAAATATTGGCATAAATCCATACAAACAATAACTTGTATATACATACATACATATATATATATATAAGACATGCCCTACTAGTTGAGGCCTAGTGGATCAACCGATCGAGGGCACCTGTATCAAAACATAATGACAGTCAGGAAAGACATAAGACCTGGTTGAAGTCTCCAGTATGATATAAAACTACAGCAAGGAGGCTGTATGCTCCTGCTGTCATCCGATGGTAGGGACCGCAAACTGCTACCAGCTTGGCAAGAGCCTGTCACCAACAAATTATATCAGGTATCATAAACAAAACCAAAATGAAAGATATTGACTGCTGAAGAACCTTATCAGTAGTTCAAAAAATTCCAAACAAAAGGTTCTACATATAGATACCTTTGTCCCAAAGGAAACAGCATCCTCAAGCTTTCCCTTGTCTAAAGCTGTTTTGGATGATTCTAGGAGCTGCCTTCCATCTGCAGATGAGCATGCGGCTTGCTGCAAAGAATCAGAATTTCCATTTCATTTAGATCTATCAATCCAACTTCAAGACATTATGAAAGAGAAGATGTGATTATAGAGAACATGTGATTATCTTCTTTTTTATGCTACCTTGTGAACTGGGACCAAGCTGACAATATCAGATTTGTGGAAGGGAGCTGGAGAATCCAAATCAAAATCCTTTGGTACAAGCTCAATCCCCACCTAGCAGTGACAATTAGAAACAAATAGCCAATTATCAAATACTCAATGTCAAATTATAACCACGAGAATAACAAGGTAATCAAGTCATAGACAAATGGGACAGTCGCATGGGTGTCTACATGTATCCATATGAACATATATTCGGAACAGTGGAATACTATGAATATATATTGGGCAATCACATTCAGATATTATCAAATACAAAACTAACAGTGGCAACAATATCGAAGTGGAAAATGCACCTCACTTTTGCACTTCCCTATCTATTTTCGTAGTTACTGGCATAAATTATACATATAATCAAGTTGTTCCAATGAACCATAAAATTTGACACTTATTTTTGACAATGGCTATTTGAATATATATATATATATATATATATATATATATATATATATATAATATACACAAGCGCTTAACTCCATTACAGTGCAAATAATATGCAAGACGCAACAGAATCTATGGATCTATTAACTACTAGAAGTACCTTGTGACACAAGCCACGTAAAATTGCAAACTTCCTCACATCCTTGTAATTTGAGCTGCTAAGATCCCAATTAAATCGTTTCTTCAAAAATAACTCCAGCCATTTCCAAACCAAAGGGTGAACTTCACATGCTTTATCTAATTCTCTATTTTCAGGAACACCAAGCAGCAAATTCAATGCACCAGCTATTGATGCAGCTATTTTGTCCTTGTCAACAACAGCAGAAATCACTGCCTGCAGGATGTGCTTGAAAGCTCGAACTATCATTTCATGAAGACAAAGTGATTGTACGTGTGATAGTTTCTCAGAAAGCTTGACCTACAAAGAGAAGCAAAAGGAAAATATCATTAAACATGAAAAAACCTACATGAGTGATTCTTAACATAATACAATAGTAGAAAGTTCAACGTAAGTAGAATTAGAAAGTAATCTAGTTTGGTAAGAACACTAACTGGCTAACATCTATTGAATCTGAAATCACATTTCAGAGATAATAATAGTATTGTGGGGACGTTATTAAAATACTTACAACTTGCATTTAAAAATTGCGACCGTATAAGTTTTGAGAGGGCCAAACACATTCAATAACAAAGAAGAGTGAAAAAAGGGCTTTCCATTGTAGACATATCATTACAGCTGAACAAGATTCTGAACAAGATGCATGATAAGTTTAGAGCCCTCACAACTTGTCCAAGAGAACGCATTTGTAGACCCCTAGTATGCATAAAATCAGTTAGGGTGCGGCCATCAACTGGAGAGAGTTCCAATGAGCCAAAATCTGCTACCTGTATTGCATAATTAATAATAGTCTAAGAATCACAATAATTTTTGTACCTAGAAAGATTTTCAGAGAATCAACCATACAAATTTGTATCATTACCAGTTTTGGGAGAGCAACATCAGTGTAATATTTCTGAGATAAATCAATCAAATCTTGTATAGACTGTAAATCAAGAGATAGTTTGGCTCAGTTCACTAAATAAAATAATTTGGTTCAGTTGCTAGAAAACTCGGAGATACTTTGTTACAGCTAAAAGACTGTTTACCTTGCAGTGAAGTCCAGTCCCTGATTCTTTTAAACGGGTAAAGGCTGCTTCAGATAACATCTCCTTCAGCACACGCTCATTCTCAGCTGCTGTAGTTTCATGCTGAGATTCTACCGAGGGAGCACTGTCAACCTCCCCATTACACACCACTGATTCAGATGCCAAATTAGAATTGGTTGAATCAGATTTCTTTTTATTATTCTTGAGAGCCTTAAGGGGTTTCCCAAGACCCTCGACCTTCATTTCATTTTTACCCTTCTCCAAAGATGGTTTCTTATCTTTATCGGTATTGTTTTGGTCTTGCAAATGCTGTATCCAGCAAGCTCCAAGTTCCCAACGTAGAAAATGGTCCAAACTTGGTTCCTCTTTCTCAAGCTTAGCAAGACTTTCTTTTATCAGTTTCTCCACAAAATCACAGGAAGCACTAAGCTCTTCGCTCTCAAGTGTTTGCATCTGAGTCATTTGTTTATGGTTCTCTGCTTGTGTTGTACTGTGAAGAAGCAATCTCAAACTGCAAAGAACAACAGAATGATTACAGGCCCTATAATCATGTAATGAATGAGAATTGGATCAACCAAAATGGAAAATATATATATATATATAAAAAAATCAATAAATATCTATGTAAATATGAGGCAAGCTGAAAAGTTCTTCAGAATAAACAAAGAAACTCCCAACAAAAAGTCATTCCAAACAAATATAAAGGCAATACTTGTTAAGAGAAAAATGGGCTAAAATTCAGTTGGTTTCAAGTTTTTTTATGATGCCATGGTTTAAGAAACAACACCAAAAACTCACTCACAAATATTATTCCCACATATGTCAAGTAGCTTAGGCAAATAAGTTTGCAACTAAAAATATACAAAAGGGAAAACAGAGGTAGGAATTGCATTCTAGTGGATATGAGTATTATGTAAACTTGTAAACTATTGCAAGTGTGTAAGGTCGGATGGTTTGGGAACCTGTTAATGTTGAGTGCATTGGCACCACCCTCTGGCTGATCAATCGATTCAATATTCTGAAGTGATTGACGGTTCACGTTTTCGTTAACTCCACCCTCAACTTTCACAAAAACCACAAAGCCACAATACCTTACATTTATAAAACCTAAAGTGATAATGTCCTGCACATAAAATATGAAACATTGATCAGTTATATTAAAGGAAAAGAAGATGTCTTGAAGCAACAATGTTAACAGCCTTCATACATGGGCAGCAGTATTCTCATCAGCTGTAATTCCTTTCAGTAGATTTCGTTCGACTAGATCCTTTTCATTTACTCCTATGGCTTCGACTCCATCAATTTTAGTATCAATCTTGCAGCTTGCAAGAGAACTGTCCTTCAACACTTTTACACTCAAGTCACCTACTTTCTCCACGTAAACAATATCATTTTCTCGAACAGAGCAACTAAAATTGGGCTCTTCCATTACATGCTTAACAGCCTTGATGGCTCTGAAAATCGCAACATCGACAAATAGGCTGTGCAGAAGGAATGCTTTTCGATCGCGAACTTGTCTTTCTTCTGCCGTCTTGCAAGGCATGGACGTGATAAATGAAAACTCATCCGCCCATGGAAACAAATCAAACTTTTCATCTCTTCCCAAACCGCCGCCATTTCCTCCCCAAGTTTCGTCCTCCACAGGAAGCGGAGGGAAATCAGATGGCGCTTGTGCTGAAACCGGAGGAACAAGCCATGTGTTTGCTCTGAAACCATAGGGAAGATTCCCAAACTGCAGATAAATTAAAAAGAGGAAGAAAGCATAGATAAGTTGAAAGGTTAATGAAAATGAGCAAGATATAAAAGGACCAATATACAAGTCATGAACATGATCAGTGGTTTCTCCTCACGAATTACAGCAAATTTTACAGTATGAATAAGATATAAGATATGTAAACAAACCAAAAGTTTTTACTTTACCTTGTTCCGTTCTGAAAACGCCTTCAAGAGATCATCGTAAGCCTGAAAATTCAAAAAATAAAATTTTACCAAGCTATAACTAGCTTAAACCAAAGCACCATCAACAGAAATGTTGAAACAATGCCATCTTTAAATTTCATGTCACTTTTTTTTCTGTCTCTCATTGGAGCCTTATTGCGAGTGAGAATGTCTTGTTCTATTCTATTCACATTTCTCGACGCTTCAATTTTGTGGATTGTGATCATTTGTCACTTTTACTACACTATTAACGAAACTATTGATGTGTCAAATTATGAAACGTAACAGAGCAAGACAAACTTTTGTTATTTGCTCTAAGAAAACACAAGAACTTCTCCATTTCCACGCGTTAGATTTGTATCCATAGGGAACACTAACATTGTCAAAAGCTCTACTGAGCTGCCTCAGCAAATCGACCAGACTGTGACACAGAATCCGCTGCTTGCCAACACTGTAAAACCCCTTCCTGCAAGCTTCAACGTGCACCACTTTCCCGTTACAAACCTTAACCTGATATTGCCAATCACAAAAACAAAAAAAACTCATTTCAATTTCAGATACAAGCTAAACAATCTATCGAATGTTCACAATCAACCCTTAATTTATGTTTGGTTACATAATTTATCCACTTTTTTATTTCCAAACATCGTCACGATGATTCAAAGACGAGAAACTTACGTCGAGCGAGAAGAGGTGCTCCTCCTCCGATATCTCCTCCACGCGCCTACTCGCCGCCCTCTTAATATCTGCACCAAATTCCACTCACTCGCTTCAGTATACCACAATCGCGTAGTAAAGGTAGTTATAGTTAGTTTACATACCAAACAAAAAAGTTTAGTTACAGTTTGTTATCTGATTAGTTACATGAGAGATATTCCGGTACGTGCACATGCAGCACGAGCTGATACACACTCCAACTAGTATATATACACACATTCAAGTAGATAATCTTCATTTTCTCACTCTAATCAAAATGCGAAGAGAAAAAACAAAATCACTGAAAAGATGAACATAGAAGAGAGAGAGAGAGAGAGGTGTTACATTGGAGGGGGGGAGTGAGATGTGAGAGAGAGAAGAACTCGTAGAAGCTTCCAAGCTTGGGGGAGGAGTGGCTTATCTCGCCGTCGACTTCAGCCGCAGCTGCCGCCGCCGGATCTTTCGGCGGTTGTTTCTCCGGCAGCGATTGAGGCTTACCGGACTTTGGAGTTGTTGCGGCGGTCGGATTCTTCGGTTGCGGCGGCGGTGATGGCGGAGCCGAGGGGCCGAAGGCGGTGGTGCAGGCGACGATGTCGAGGAGCCTTCTGACGTGCTCCTCTGCTCGAGCTTCGTCGTAGTCCTCTGCGAGTTGAAAAATCGAGGTGAGGAACAAGGTGACTTAAACGACGTCGTATCCATAATTCTTCTATTTTTATTTTTGGCATAGCCAAAATAAGACAAACGAATTACCGCGAAAATTTCAAAAAGAATCGGTAATTCTTTTTTTTTTTTTTTTTTTTTGGTTATGAAAATAGTGTTATTTTTTTAATAGATTAATTAATATCAATTAATAATATAGTACCTTCAACCAAAGTGAGGGTGCAGGGTTTCAGTGCGGACACATCCACCGTGTCCTTCAAACGGGGGCCCCTTACCTGTAAAATAAAGAGTGTGGTTATGAAAACAGTCAAAATACAACTTAAGAAAACACAAAAAAAAAAAAAAAATAATAATAATAATAATACGTGTTTTATGATTTCTTCCATTAAATTCAGATGAAATTATGTGTAATGAATTGTCCCAATAAAAAATAAATTGTAAAATCCGATGTTATTGTGCTATATATATATATATATACACACACACTTTTGTTTTATTCACTTATTGTGTTGTGTATTGAAATTCAAACTTGGTCATACCCAAATCAGTAATTTCTCCATTAATAAAATGTTAAATACAAAATCATCATATTTTATATCGAAATTAAACTTGAACTTCCAACTACTTTGTAACATTAATCGTTGAATGAACCTTCAGAATTAGCATTACATGAAAGAAGAAAAAGAAAAATGTTGTCATCCATATTATTTTAATGAGGTAAGTATTTATTTATTGATTTTCTGATTTGACTATTTTTTTTTGGTAGACTTCTGATTTGAATATTGTGTCACCTAATATATACCAACTATATAGGTTTGTTTTTGTAGGTTATTTAAGATGATGTATGTTTTGTATTGGTTCCTTATGTCTAGCGTTGTGTCAAATAGAAGTCAAACATGTTGACATTCATCCGGCGGCATGTCTTGTGTCATGTCTCTAATTCATAAGAAATGTTATTGGCCGCTGTTACATAACACACGGCACGTTATTTATAATTGAATTAATTTTAATACAATATAAAATTTATTAAAATTTTATTTAATAATAAATAATATATGTATCAACATAATATTTCATATCAAATGAATTTAAATAACAAAATCTAATTGAATTGCTTTGTGAATGGATAGTGACAACGAAAATATATATACTACTATACAGTAGTTCCTTGTACGGCACTAATGAATGGTTCAAATTAAGATAACATGTATTATGAGTTTATCAAAAATAAAAAAATAATAATAATAATAATAATAATTGGTACACAATTTAATTACCTCATGCGATAGAGAAAAATTTGTGATGTAACACGTCTCTGTATTCACCGATAACAGACGATGAACATCTATTATTCTGTCCGTTGATATTCCCTAATTCAAATTCCAGAAAACAAATAAATAAATAAACAAAAATTAGGAATTTATATTTCAATAAATATTCAAGCTACGCAAAGAGAAATTAGGCTCAAATCAAAGGTGTGTATTTTGGTTTATTGAAAATCTAGTCCTTCAAATTTTTGTCTATATGTTACATAGTGTCAAAATGATATTTTACAGCCACACACTTGTGTTGCATGGACAACGTCATCGTGTGCACGCCTCTACTTGTTGTGGCGTAAAGCCCAAAAAAAAAAAGGTAGGTTTTTAAATTGAATAAATTAGGCAAAAAAGGTTTTTAAGAAATTAAGAACTTTTGGTGCTTGTTATAAGCATCACAACACAAGTAATGATGGTAATTAATTGGTAGGTTGCCATAATAGCTAAATCTAATAATAAAATTTCTGGTTAAGTGAGTTAAATTAGTGTTTGGTTGGCATTCTAAACAAAAAATACAAAAACATAAGGAATAAAAACATATTTAAAGAAGATGACAAAAATAGAAAAATTCAAAAGAAGGACGCATATGTGTTGTCCTTGCATTTCCATAATTTTTGTATTAAATACTTACCAAACACTACTTAACTAATGGTTGAACACTTTTCGAGCTTATAATATTATATTAATACCAACAAAGTATAAAGTTCAGCACTAATAGGCACAATCTACAGAAGAAGAAAAAAAAAAGATACCTATGAGAATCATGGCAAAACAGAACACAAGGTCGTTGCCAATATAGCTTAGTCAATGCACAAATGAACATCCAAAGCATGTGACAAATGTTAAAGGAAAATTATTTTAATCTCTTCACCAAATTAATTTAAACTAGACCAAACATACCTTGAGAACAACATGAGTTTCATCCACAAGGTTCACAGTGATGTCTATGACAACCGGAAGAACTGGGGAAAAAAAATTACACACATAAAAACAATTTCAACGGAGTCTTCAAATTAAGTGCTTATGCACCATAATTGAATTTAATATGAACAACGTATAATTCAAATAAGAAATTATTGTTACCCTTCTCTTCCTTCTTCTTCTTCTCTCCCTTGGCCTTTCCACGAGTGTTTCTTGGTGCCATTTTCAGATTCCCTTTGAGATTGAACAAAACTGAACTTGAAGCTTTCCGGCACTACACATATATATACACATAGAAAATATATATTAGATATTATAACTATAATATCATTAAGCTAGAAATACAAATATGAAATACCTCCATAATCTCATATGTATTAAAGTAATTCAATCTCGAAGCTTAAAATTCTAAGAGCATTCGGCATATATAAGAGAGCTCAAAAGCCAATAAAAAAATGAAATAAGGAAAACAAATGCAAAGAAACTTCATGCTAATTGAATATACACTACATCACCGGAAACAACAACAACTAAGCTTTACCCCCCCCCCAATAAACAGTAAACAGGGTTCAATTCAATACATGTTGCAGAGTTGCAAAAAAAAAAAAAATGGAAAACAAATGCAAAGAAATTTATATGTTAATTGAGATATAAACACTTAAACACCGGCAATATCAATAACAACTAAGTCTTATTTTATTAAAGAATTTAATTGAATGTGTTGCAGAGTTGCAAAAAATGAAACAAGGAAAACAAATGCAAAGAAATTTATATGTTAATTGAAATATAAACACCACATAAACAACAACTAAACTTTATCTCATAAGCGATACGAAGAGTTGCGAAAATTACCGAAGTAACCAAAAGAAGGAGCTTTATGAGACTTTGGCTATTGAATTAACCTCAAAAGCACCGAGTGACAGAGACAGAGAAGGGTCCTTTAATGCATTTGCTGAGGTTGTTAGCCACCAAGTATAAATTGAAAATGAAGTATTTCTGATTGAAAAATGAAAAAAGAAAAGAGAAATGGGGGGTTTCAGAGTTCAAAGGGTAATAGATAGAGTGTTTGTTTTTTTGAATTGGAGCTCTCATCCACCAGAAGGTAAGGGGCAAAAAATGATAAGAGGAGGAAGCAAAATGGCAGAGGAAGAAGCACAAATATAGAGGATGGTGTGATAAGGAAGGTAGGGCTGAGATTCAATGGTCAGAAATGATAAATTGGCATTTTATGGCAGCTTGTTGATGATGATGCAGGCTAATTATAAATATTTTTTTTTTGTATTTATGTGCCTTTTTTTTTCCTAATTAGTTTTTCTATAAGAAAATTGGTAAGCTAAATATCCTTATAGTTTTTATTAGGTATTGATACTCCATTAATAATTTGAATTAATAAAATATTTAGCTAAATCTTAAACACCGTAATATTGATATATTTAAATTTTATGAGATATCAAAATAAACTTAATACGAAGATAATTTTTTTCGAATTGGTGAAATTACTTTCACTAGGGCATTTAATAGTGAATATATTTTCTACAATTACACGTGGTCTGTAGTGTAAATAGTATTATTGGAATACAATTAATACTATTTTAAAATGTGAATTAAACAAAAGTTCTCAAACCATAAATTTTTTAATCAGAAAACGGATGCAAAAAAATTATTTAAGTAATCTAGCATTTCTTCCTTCTTCTTTTTTTTAGGATTTTATTCTTTTACTTTTGGAATCCATTGGCTGCTGCAAATATAGTGGCAGGGAAGAGGGGACCACTGCATAGAGAGGGTCCACGTTCCACACAGGCAAACCTCATTATTAGCATTAAATATTTTCTATTTTTTATTTATTAATCGCGTAATCACTAATAAATATACTCAATAACATAACTATACGAAAAATACTTGACGGTTGACAAAGGTAGTTAAGGAGCGGGCTTGCATCTCAGAAAAATGCGAATTCAATTTTCTTTATCGGTATTAAGGTTAATTTGGTGAATGCTCCTTCCATTTTAAAATATCTTTTACAAATAATAATTTATAAGTATTTCTATAAACATTTAAAAAGTCTAATAATATATCTTAATCTTTTCAAAAGTGACTAGTATTAAATCTGCATAAACTTATCAAATAGTGTTTGCTTGTATATTTTTGCCCATCTTGTCCTTTATCTATAAGAATTATGCTATTATATATAGAATTGAGTTGATGGTAAAACCTTTGCATAATAGTATACTGGTTATTAAATTTTATAATACGTACGTACATGTTTGTATTTTAAGTAGTTTAAATAATAAATATGTATGTTATTACAAAATAATTTATCATATTAGATCATATAATCCATCAATATGTTATATTAAATCATGAAATGATTTAAAAAATTAATGAATTTAATTATAAAAATTATTAAAAAATAGATAAATTAAGTATCATGGGATATTTACCTCATGGAGTAGTTAAGAAATTACCTTTTTCAATATCAAATCTCTTCAAACAAATTAATAGTCAAGAATAATAAAAAAAATTATTAGTCAAAAGTTATGAATAGTCTTATGTAGTGACATGTGAAACACAATGTTGGAGTTGAAGTAATTAATTATAACTACGTCCAGAAATTGTACTTTGAATTTGAGCCTCAAACAAAATTAAATCCCACCATAAATTAAATATCACTAAAAAATCATTGATTTCTTGTCTTTTATATGTTTTTTAAATAATGTGAATTAAAATTAATATTACCTTCGTCTACTCTTAGATATCATTTTTTATTTAAATTTTTGTTCAAAATTAGTTATCGTTTAATTAGAATTAAGCAAGTATTAATAATTATCTTTTTAACTATACCCTTATTTATTATAAATTTTTAACTATTGTATTAATTACATTATAATTTTTCATAATAATCTCTCCCACTAATTGAAAGATTATTTAGGCTAAGTGTTTGATATTTTCTTTAAGTAAGTATAAATTAATTATTTTCTTAATTTGTGTGCATTTGTCAAAAGTGAATATTTATTCTAATTTTTTGTTTTGAAAAATGTGATTTTCATTCTCATCGGAATGCAAAGCACAGTCCATGTTTTAGTTGAAAAATGTAGTTTAAGATTTGAACTTGTGCTAATAAGTATTTTAAGAGCACTGAAAACCAAAAAAAATTATTAAAAATATCAAATTATTAGTTCTTGCATTGAATGTATTGAAAACTTTCAAACTTTTCATTTTAAACTCCATAACAAGTGTCCTACGGGCACTCATTAGTTTTTTTCTTGATATTTATCTCATATATATATATATATATATCAATTAATGTTAATGTTTTCTTTTCAAGAATTTTTTTATCTGAAAAAAATTAAACATGATGTCTAAATTTAAAAAAAAAAAAAGTAAAAGTGGGAGAGAGCAAAGAAAAGAAAGAATAATGAATAATGACACATATAAAACATTCAAGAGTTACATTTTTTTCATAATTAATTAGATCCTTACATTAATTATAGAGTTTAATTGTTATACCTAATACTAATATCTTTAATTTGACATAAATTTGATTATGTCGATAACAATTTAAATATTTGACTGTTACAAGATGAATTACCATCATATTATAACTCACATCACATGTGATTTATTTAATATATGTTAAGTTTTTTCTTGTCCCTTCTCAATTTATGGCACCATCTACCACCGAGCACACGTGGAGCAATATACAGAGATTTGTTCTAATTTAACCAGAGACAATTATATATGTGAGTTCAAGGTATGGATATGTGCAATTACATTAAAATTCAAAAGGAAAAACAGTCGCTCTAGGGATCCTAATTGGTTCGAGTATGATTGTTTCTGATAAGAGATTGCATTTTGCAATGTTAGTGAAAACGAGTTGAGATGAAGAAGAAGGCCACGTTGCATGCACATATATGGTGAGAATTATTAAATATTCATGCATAGCATTTATGCAAGAAAATAAAATTAGTTGCAAAAAAAAAAATCGAAAAGAACATGAAGAGTGAAAGAAAGAAATAATAAAAGAAAAAGTAACACCAATTTTCCCCCCTTTGTCTTATTAGTTAGCCGTACCAATGGAAAGATAAGAAAAAAAAAAGCCGTGGGTGCCATGCCCCTTTGATTATGGAATCAAAAAGTGAAATTGTTACTCTCAATTTATTTATTTATTTGAATATATCGTTAATCATATCTATCCAAGAAGATGTTCATCTTCGAAATTCATTGACTTTTTATTTTATTTTCTTATTTTATTTTCACCGTTCTATTAATCTTTTTTTTTTTGTCTCCCATAAACATCAATGTCTCTCTTCCCGTTTTTGATATTATTTTATTGAATATCATCACCACCTAACACAATCAAATTAACATATGCATGTGATTAATTTATTTCATTTTTAGTTTTTACCTAATGTTCCCATACGTGGCTCCAAGACTAAAAGGTTCATGACTCATATTAACAATTATCTTTAGGAAAATTTGAACTTCGAACAGTACATATCTAAAAAAATACAAAATTTGAACAACGATTATTTCTCTGAAAGTGCATATCTCAACCCTCTTTACTGTACATTATGTGTGTGAATACTTGTCTCCCCACCAAGCATACATGTCACGCTCATTATTGTTTCCTTTTCTTTCTTTCTTTTTTTTTTTTTTGTCAAAGTGGCATATTAATTGCACCATCGATTGTTCATTTAAAGTTTAAGGTTTAGGGTTGTCATAGACTTCCGCACATGGCCCAATAGACCCAAAGGGTAAATTTGCAATCCATGGGTTAGGAGATTCGAGTAAGTCAATTCAATGACGTCCAACGATAGCATGAATGGTTGGCACCCTAAAAAAGCTAACTTAGCCCTCCGATGGTGGGACCCATCCAAGGAAGCTTCTTATCCAATTAGGACAACCGTCTCAATTGGGGTATAAATAGTCAGGTTACAAGGTAAGTCATCAACCATTTTTTGTTATCCCTAAATCTAATTGAACATTTATTTACTTAAACATTGGAGTTCATGCAAATACCCATGCCGCCATGCCGAACCTCTGAGGAAGAAGAGATCACACCGCAAAAGGAATCCTCTCATACCTAGTCGATACAAGGGTTTAACATTTTATATTTAGGCACATAAACATTCACAATAAAATTAGATTGTATAAACTTTATTTAAAACAGATCATTTATTTATAAGTCACATTAACTTTATTGTGAATGTGTGTTTTTAATTACTGACTAATATTCGATTGACCTTTGACCTTCTCAATTACGTTCAATTTAAAGAGTATAAAAAAAATTCTCTTAAGGGTGCAGGTGGTCTCTTCTAACACATATATTGTTCGAACTCAATATCACTAATTAAAGAATTGAAACTCACTAGAACTCCAACCAATCATATGTTAAATATATTGAAATATGAGACATTAAACTTGGGTGAATTGAAAATTTTCTTTATCGATATATAGTTGATGCCAGCACCAATTTCACACCTATATTGTCACAATAATTTGTCTTGCACATGTGTCTTGTATGTAATCTTGGAGGAAGTAGGATCTATAGCCAAAAAATAAAAATGCATACAATAATGGCAAAGTCTTGTTTCTCATTATTACTATCCTCTTTGCCTCAACATTGTTGTGCATTCCCTACAGCAAATTAACTTTTTGTGTCTCCAGCATTGCTGGCCATATGTATAGAAGAATATGGCCCTAATAATTTCTAGAATATATTTTTTAATTAATATAATAATTTTGTGGAAACAATATATATCCAAATTGAAGTCAATGAAAATAGGGTTTCAATCTTCTACGTTTGAGCTAAATGGATGTGCAACATGCGAGTGGATAACCCACCATGGAGGAGAGCTTGACATAGACCATTATCCAATATTTTGACTCCTTAAATTGTAGTTTTTTTCAACCATTTTTTCAAATATGTGACTATAACTTTGAAATTATTGTTTTGTATAATTATTTTTAAAATTATTTTCGTTCATTGTGTTTTCTTTGTCAAATGAAACTTGTAATCTGTATGTTTATATTAGCATATATATATATATATATATATATATATACATACACATATATANTTTATGCATAATTTAACAAATTTTTATGTCATCTTGAATAGCTATACAGGCTTGAAATTTTAAAAATAAAAAGACAATTTTAATAAGATGGGTACGCTATTTTATTGTGAGTGTGAGTGTTTAAAAAGTCTCACATTAGTTGGTGATGGACTAAATAAGTTGTATATAAGTGGAAGGATTCATAGACTCATTAAGGTTTTGAATAAAGATGTGATGTTCAGCCTGCTTGTATGGTTTCTTATTTAGCCCATCGATATCAATCTTCCCAATTTTGGGCTCTCCTGTCTAACAATAGATACGTTAATTTATTCTCACTTTCAATATTTAACATAGTTGTATACGTAATATATACGATTTTCAAGCTCTTACAAGTTTCAAACTCCTTTTAGAGAAAATATAAAAATGTGTACATCATAACTTTGGATATACAATTGAAAATTAAACAAAAAAGAAAAAAAAACTGAACTAATTTGTATTGTGAATTTCAGAAGTTTGTTGATTAACAAATGTAATGACAAACTTTCGCTATCTTTTCTATATTCAAAATCAATTTTATTTCATAATTTACTTGGTTCATAATTTTCCAGCAATAATAGTTGTATTAATCTTATAAAGGAAAATCAAATTGCAGGGTCACTTCGGTTTCCACATTCCAATCTGATCCTTTTGTTTGTACTTGAAGATTTGTAAAACATAGAGTAGTTGATAAGTTTAAGTCCTATGGTGTGTTCTAGATACGTCATATACCATATTTATTTCGTGCAATATTATCACATATTTTTCATTTTTCAATTTATCATATATATTTTCCACTAACCTTGTGGTGAGGATGTAAGAAAAAACCGGTTCGGTGGTTCAGAACTTGAATCAGTTCATGGTAGATTAAAACTGGTTTGATTCGACAAGCTGAATAAAAAACCAGTTGTAATTCGATTCTGGAACACTACTACCCTAAGAAGCACCAACCCTGACCCCAATGCAGACACAACATGACACGCCGACACACTAATTATAAAATTTTACAGGACACCGATACGACATATATAAATGTAAAATTAAATATTTATAATAATATCCTAATATTTTCATTGATATCAAATTACTAATTTTTAATACTTCTCAAATTCCTTTCAAAATATTTTCATGTGTCAATACTTACTAATTTTATAAGGGTTCATATTATTATAAATTATTTAATATTTAAAATACTTTTTTACTCAGATAAGACACGGACACTGCTTAAAAAACATTCGGATATGTCGAACACGTTTGGACACGGCTAATTATAAATTTTTTATTTAGACATTTTCGGACACGTCGACACATGTGTCAGAAGAATGTCTTCGTGTGTCAATGTCAAAGACATGTCAGACACGGGGACACGACAGTCTCATGAAGCGAGTATGTGTTTTTCCGCTTGCTTAATTATTTTATCCTTTTTGTTGTCTAAACTATCTATGTCAAAGCCAGTCAATGATGGTCGGCGCAGTTGTCTTAGGGTTGGACTGTAATCTTAATAGTCAATATAAGAATTTCTTCATTAGTACAACATATAATCCTCTTGAAAATCTTCCAAGAGACTGGAATCTTCCTTAATTCTGGTGAGTACTAAAGTGGTGTTTGTATCAAGGTATGTTTACTTATTTCAAGGGATAGACATTTGGGAATGTTTTATTCTCGCATTTGTTTCAAGACATAAAAGTTTATTTCTTTGAACAAATCATTCTTAGGAAAACTATATTATATCCAAATTTTATGCATTTATATTCCCACCTCGGAGGTTAGAAATGTTTTATTCTCATGTCATGAGAATGAGAATATTATACAAAAAAAAATACTAATTTATCTTCAATTTATTATAAAAAATAAAATAGTAATAATATAATTAAATTTGTTAAGAGTACTTTGATAATTATTATATGTACTAGTGGTGATGCAGGCACAAAGTGTCTGCAAATCTTTACTTAGTAGTGATTTTTTTTAATTGAATAATATGTAGTTTCATTAAAAAAAAAAAAAAAAGGAGAAAGGATAAAATGGACCAAATCAAATGTGACCAAAGGTGGTTGGTTATTTTAACCCAACAGTCTTTGTAATAATAAAAGATTCATTGAAATATGTATTGCCAATCAAATATATTTATAATTTATTCATGAGAATTTCAAGAATTTTAACGGTGAAACAAATAAATTTTGTAGGATATTTAAAAATAACATTTTTTAGTATTCTACTTTTGGGAATGTGATTTCAAAATTTGAAACAAAATGCCCACTAACATCTAACACACTTAAATTTTCATTTACCTAAAAAAACCAGTTATATATTAAAAATATATATTGTCATGCTATTCTTATTCAAGTTAAGTCATTATGTGATAAGAAATAAAACTCTTATACTACTTTTTTTTTTTCTTTTATGAGACTGAAACTTAACCTTACTTAAGAGGACAAACGTTTCTCCTTTCAAAAGAAGGCTTTAACTCAAAACCCTACTTGACACTATATTTCGATGGTATGTAATTAGAAGAAAAGAAATGATAAAAAATGAATTAGTTCTCTCATTAGTGACTAATGCAGTGACATGTTTTCTATAACATGTAACATTCCAATTTTTTTCCCTTATAAAGATTTCGCATGATTCGTAATTTTTGCTAATTAAAAGTATATTAGAGACGATTATTTAGACTGAAAAAATTAGTTATAAAATTTATTTCTCAAAAACATTAGTCAAAATAATTGTTTCGTGATCCCGCAGAATGCTGCGAGATCCGTGCCAATTTTCTGTCAATACCAGAATTTTGTCAGGTGTCAAATGGATCCGTAAAATATACTCTTACGGAAATAAACTCCAGAATGCCTTAACCTAACATACCCTCCTAACCAAGAAAATTAGTAGATCGCGATTATGCGTTCGGAATATTTTTAGAATATCCGTACACAAGCGATTAACGACCAAACACGACCAAACATGATCAGAAATGAAAAACCAGGCCTCAAGCACGTGGAATTGACTCAGCATCTCCTATGTAATTATCCTTTGGGTAATTAATTAAACTATGGATTAATTTGGGTCACAAAATTAACTAAGGTACAAATGAATTTTGGCCACATGAAGCCAAGGTCCCAAGGCTATAAATAGCCTCACGGTACCTGCTTCTTTCCATCCCCAAAATTTCTTAAGTTTTATATATCATCAGTATTGGTCATGCACACTGTTATTACTTTACAAGAGTTAGAAAAATCCCAGGAGCAAGCCCACGTTTTCCAAAAAATACCCACATAAACCTCATCAAGTTGGATTTCTCGTAGGAGGTGGGTAACCCTTGACCACAATCTATGTGGATTTATGTGTTATTTTATGTGTTAATATTTGAGAAATTGAGTTAGGGAATATTATGTGAAAAATATAGGGATACTATTGTGATGATGATTTTGAGTAGTTGTAATATTAGAAAAATATAATTGTGCTAGTTTGTACTATGTAAAAAGGGTTTGCAAAGTTACGGAGGACAAATGACGCTGAAACAAAGTTTTGCTTTAGGACGCTGAAGCGCCCCGTTGAGCGTTTCGCTGAGCGGCCCACTGAGCGGTGGGGCTGACCAGTCCACTGAGCGGTCCTGCCCGTAGCGCTGAGCAGCCTGACCTAAAAAACTCCTGATTTTGTGCACTCTGATTTTAATAACTGAGTTATTATAGGTTGTAATTGTAATAGTATGCATCATGAAGACTTGGTCGTCATTAGTGCTTTAGGACGACTGTAGATAACTAGACTGTAATCACCTAATGCCTTAAAGATCATAACTGAATCCTAGGGAAAAAGTGATATTCTTAAGAAGGCTCCAACCTCTGATGGCTCAATATACCTTGAAGAATAGTACATAGCTATATAATTAGGATCATCCCCTCTCTTGGCACGTCCAACGGACAAGCCCCTCACCAGTTCAGCAAGATGGATTGGTTATGAACGTAGGCACAAGCTTGACTACGATACCACAAGCACATGCCTGATTTTACGAACACAGGCATAGGCCTTACCAAGTTGAACACAGGCACAGGCCTGACTTAATCATGGGCTCATGAAATAAAATGAACGAAGTAACGCAAGGCCAAGTCACAAGGCTAACCTGGTTGAGTCACAGGGCTGACCCACGAGTCCACACCTGATGGAGTCAAAGGTCTGATCCCTCGCAATCCCCTCAGCTGGGTGGTAGTACCTATGGTTGTTTGTTGCCTTCCTCCGATGAGCTTTACGTGGCTAGCCACCACACCGGTTATAGCATTGCCGGGTCGTCAACGATAGGGAACGCAAGTAGGTTGTAGTCGTCGGCCACGACTACAAAGGTGGAAGGACTATATACCAAGAAGGACGCAACCACAGGGCACGTAAGAGAACTCCCGATCCCCCTCATGCATGAGATATATATATATATATATATATATATGAATGAATGAT
>QANU01017900.1:79636-145111 GCA_003254905.1 Nissolia schottii
TATATATATATATATATATGTCTATGTGTATAATTATGTAATTGTGTATGTATAAGCATGTAAGGAGGTACGTATGCACGAGAACCTATAAATAGGTAAGCAAGATTAGATTCCCCGATCACCTAGTAATATAGATAAAACTGCTCAGGACTAGAATGGCTAATAACAATAATCAGTAAGGATATTAGTATGCATGTACACCTAGAGATCCCCTGAGCGGCCTGGAGTATAACCAAAGAGAATGCGAGACCCCAGTGCTAAGGTTTTCCCACTAAGAACCCATCGTTCTCACCCTCACTCGTTTATGACTCCATGAACTTACGATGACTCCTACTACGAGGACGCTGCCGAACCGCACGAGGAGCTGTGAAGGACAACAACGTGATGTGAATCCCCCAAGAGACCAGATTAAGCAGGAGTTTTGCCAAGGGCTAAGTGAGAGACGTTCCAGTTAGCCCTTAGATTTTGAAGACGCGTAGTATATTTTGATGAACTTGATAAATGTATATTATTTATTGTAATAACTATATGACTTCTTGTAAATGTATATGATGGATCGCATAAGTGTTTATTTATCCGTTGTTGCTAATAAACTGTTAACCATTAAGCCTAAGGGTTTTATCGCTTGTATTAATTGTTCTTCCCACGCACGGCTCATATCTTATGGAATAATCTACGCAAGGAAAAAAATTCAAAATCGGTCCCAATTTTCCTAAGTAAGTATTTTGAAAGATAATAACGGATTATAAGTATTCCCACCAAGTAATAAACAACCTAGTGAGCATTGCGTACGACTTAAGCGTAAGCAGTTAACTAGGGGGTGTTTCATAACACATGTTCTTTAACACAACAAGTATTATCATCGACGAATTAACAATGTGAAAAATCAACATTTGCCACTGCAATTATTATTTAACTAAATGCATATGAATCCGTGTTGCGCCAACTGAAAAATATTTCTATTTCTTAATACAATTATGTTTTTTTTTTTTGTGTGTTTTCTTTAATTGAATTTCTGAAACCAATCAAAAATCAAAAGAATAATGTTAACACTAATAACCAATGAATTCTAGCAAGCTGTTACAAAGTTATTTCACGTACAAAACTCATTAGTTTTCTTGATTTATTTCTTTTACATTAAAAAAATAAATACACATTTTATTTTCAATAAAATAACAACACCACAAACATACAAGAAAATTATGTTTTTTTTACCCTTATATTTTAATTCCATTTTGGGAAGAGATAACCATGTACCTTGCCAACTATAGGACAGTGGCCACTATAGGATAGACATTCCAGGACCCAAATGAATTCCACTAGTTGGCAAAAATGTGTGGGGCGGTGTAGATTATGTAACAACATTTTCTATACCAAAAAAAAAAAAGTGCTTTGAAGATTAATATATGATTCTTTTAGAAGCCATTTTCACACAATCTAGCCCTTACTGGACATTTTATCTAGTGTACTACACGTGCCCTTGGTTAATTTAACTTTGTTGCTAGAGATTCTTACGCGAATACAATTCTAACATCTTATGTTTAGACACATTCATAGTAAGACTATGTTTGATATAAGAGATGGGATAGGGAGACCAAAAAAAAATATTTTATGTACCTTACTATAAAACTAAGATAAATGAAACAAAACAAATTTGCTTAAAAAGACATAGAATTAGAACTTAAGAGGGACAACAATTTTCTATCTCTTCCTCTATGTCTCTATCTTCTTATTTTATTCCTGACATCAATTGCAGCAAAAACGTGAGTTCAATACTATCTCTATTATAAAATAAACTCGCTTATTAATTTTTTAAGTTGTATAAGGAGGAGAAAAACAAATCTTCGTTGTGTAATTGGTGCAAAGTGTATCAAACTTTTTTAGCTATGTAAATGTAGAGATTGGTCAAAGGCTAGCCAATCAAATCAATGTTTTTGTTGGAAATTTAGGATTTGAAGAGTTCTAAACGTTTGGCCAATTCTGTTCCCTAAATGCAAAATTAATGGAATGACCTTTCATGATCAAACCAAACCCACTTTTTTTTAACATGTATACTCTTTTTGATTTTGTCAACTTGTTTGCTTCATTCCTTGTGGGTGGTAGCCCCATATACCACAACAGACTGAAAGATTCCTTAGGTTGTGTTCAATAATTCTTTTAGTAGTGTGTTAGAAAAGGATTAAATATTCAAATTCGTCTTAAATGTTAAAAGCATCGGTAAAATTCGTCTCTAAACTCGAAAAAATAACATTTGTCACAAAATCAACATTCATACATCAAATTCGTCAATAGTGTCAAGAATCTAGATACAAATTTCATGGACAAAATATCAACCTTAAAAACGAATTTGATGTATAAATATCAACTTGAAGACAAATTTGCTATCTAAAGTTTAAGGACAAATTTGACTGACACTAATAACAAAACAAAAAAAAAATGGGGCCATGTGGCACCAAATGAGAATTAGAATCAGAACAATTGTCTATGCCACTCAAGACTAAATTCTATTACAAACATTCAATTTTAATACAATGTCAATGTGAATTATTTTACGCGGTCATCCAATTGCATATTTATACATCATTATTGCTCGAGACTCCCATGCTCTTATCAGTTTTACCTTTGTACATGAGGCTCCATTTTACTAGGACCTAAAAAAGATAACTGTAACAGTGTCACCCTACAAAGATAAAGTTCCAAAATTCGAATTGGAGATCTCTAGGTCACAAGGCAACTCTTCTCATTACACCAAGTCTCTGTCCTTTTTAAATGCATCTACCTCAAAAGTTACAATTATGATCAAATATGATCGGTTGACATTGCAAAACACTTGATTTTTGTCTTGTAAGTGCATACAAATTAATCTCGTTTGAAACCTTAAAAGGCCACACGCTACTGTTCTTGCAAATATCATTCAGCACCTGCTGGTATAGGAGTTGAAACCTCTCTTTCAAGATGAATTGGATCGATACTCTCCAGTCTCCACTAATGTCGGGGCACTGGAGCATTCTGGCAAAACCTCACAAGTCAGTCAGCTTAAAACACCAAAAGGAAGAACCCTAAAAACATTATGCAAGACACACCCTTTCTAAAGACAAGCATGCTATATAGTAGCAAAATGCAATGAACCAACATGTTGGGGCACATCAATCATATCATGACTTTCTACTTTCTACGAGTCACCTTCGATGTCCACAATAATTCCCCATCTGAATCAGATGTGTTTTGTCTTTGAAGACTAATATGCTGATGCACCATATGAGAAATCCAAACTCCAATAAGTTGGAATAAATTTTTGTGTGATCATAGAACATCAGGTTGGATATGCTGCTGACACACACATAATGACATTTGAGCTTTAGGCGGTGGGTACTCCTAATATGTATGTGGTCAGGACTTAGGAGCATATCCTGCATGACGCTCCGTCCCAACCACAGGAGTGGATCCTCTCAATTAGATTTCTTGTCATGTGAAATCATATGTTACCTCTCACCATTAACTTCTTCGTTGCTTATGTAATGCATAGGTCACACCTCAATTAATGGTGAGAGATCACACATGACTTCACATGACCACACTAGAGTTTCTCATCCGTGAGAGCTACTCATGCAATTTTCAACCTTTTTTGATGAATGATGAATCAAAGAGCAATGCAGCACTGCCTCTAGCAAAATTGAAGATTAGTACACAAATAAGATCTTAGAACCGAGCTTCAGAACTAAAATGAATTCTAGCAATAATAAATCGGAGCATATACTCTTAATTATTATCTTTACAAAAAAAAAAATGAAGTATCAGCTAACTATTCACAGAATTAAAGGAAAGGTTTAGTCCAGGAAAGGTGGAAAAGCAATGGAGAATGAAGCATCATGAAGATTATTAAATTATTAATGGCTCCAACAACAAATTTGATGACAGAAGCATAAATTCAAGAACAATAGATTCAATACAATAGTAGTGCGTGATAATATATAATTTTTCTGCAGATAAAAAGAATCAAATAAGATATTGAAGTATTTTATTTCACTAATGCCCAATAGTGTCAGCAATGACTAAACATCAAATATCAAACACAAATACTTAAAATGAACTAGAAAACTATATAATATTGCATATTACCGACTAGTACTGATAAGCAATACAATTTACCTTATCTGTGTGTTTCCTCCTCGCCCAAATAAAATATATACCTTATCTATATAATTTTTAAAAAAAAATTATGTATTGCCCAAATAAACAGAACCAATGACAGATGAAGAATTACAAAAATTATAGAATAATTGATGCTATAAGGATGAGTCACCCAGCAAAAAGCTCAATGATGAAAGCTAGGATTCAAGGAAAAGCAAATGTAGCCGTGCTTAAACAAAATATTTTGTTGAACATAAATAAATTAAAATGATGTGTTTTCTTCAACAGTGACCACTGTCTACCCTGTTGCCATTGGAATTATTGTCAAATATAAAAATCTAATATAACAAGTAATGGCCAATAAAGGCATATATAAAGGTTTCTAGGCAGCATAAATACTCAACATAGTGATAATTCCAGAAAACTGATACAATACAATGTTCTAATTTCTAATTATTGATTTAGGATAACAGAACTCCATGCCTTTTGCCATTGTTCGAATCAAGTTGAGATATTCTCTTTAAGTTTTTAACAATGACTAATGAAACTCTACTAAGATGTAGTAGCACAATCTTAGAAGTACATAGTGGAGAATATGTTTACGATCAGTCTTCCAGTAGCAAGAAGAATGTTTCTGATGCGCTGATGATGAGTGGAGTCAGCAGCACCTTTTACTCAATGTGTGATATTTCCTTTCTTTCCAATAGCATCACACCAGCTCAAAGTATTAGGCACATAAATTGTTGCTATACCATTGTGGAAATTCAGTGAAGCAGTATTCAGCTCCATCTTTGTGTTCCTTCTCTAACAAAGCAATTAAGTTTCCAACAACTTGGCTCCTTTAAGAAGTGGATCCAAGAATCATTTACCAAACACTACAAGGAAAGGCTTCTTAAACTTGTTTTCACAAAGTTTTGTATATGGCTGGCATAAAGTCAAAACTGATCACCAGAACACAAATAGAAGTTAACTTCAATTAATCATTGAACGCTGTAGATTGTGGTCAGTACATCAAAGCAACAAAATTTAGTCGGTCAGTGTTTCAATGCATCATGTATACTTAACAGGAAACTAGTGAGATAAGCAGTAAAGTGGTTTTGGACACCATATATATATATATATATATATATANCAAGTCAGTCATTCCATGACAATCAGAGTTAAATGGTACCAAAAAATATCATCTACTCCTTCCCTGAACAGACCACCAAAAGCACTGTGCCTGCAAATGACTAACACAGCAGGATATTAAGATTTAATCTCATCTTGTAGCCTAATAATGCTCAATTGCACATTGATTTCTAGTTGCATAGCCTTGGCTGTTTAGCCCCATATTGCATGAAAAAGATTGAATATACCATCTTAGGTAGTAAATCAATTACAGTAATCAACAATGTAACAAAATAATGAAAGAAATACATACATCAGTTTTATTGAAAGTTAAATAAGGAGCTACTACCACTCACAAAGGATTGGTTGAGGTGGTAAATGACCTTGACCAAGAAGGCTAGTTCAAATCAATATAGGGAGAACTTGGTGTGGGGATAGTGCTTAATTTTGTACTCTTACAGTTACAGATAAAAGAACATAAAGGAGCTACATATAATACGTGTTATATACCTAGTGATTTCAACCAGAAACAAAGGAGCTACACAGATATCACTCATCAAGGGTTTAAACCAACCCAACAAAATAAATATACTATTTGAGTACCTTAATCTAGTGTGAGTTCAAAACATGTTTATAATCAAAAGTTACATGGTTAAGCTTAAAAACAAAAAACCAAAAAAGAGCAATTATATCATATACAAACAAAGCTATTTCCAAACATGCTACTAGCATTCAAGTACAGAACAAACCAAATCCACATAGGAAAAATTGAAAGAAAAAAAATGCAAACATAGAGGAAGTATGGCAACGAGGATCAGAAATTGAAGGCTTTGATCAATGCAGGAAGTGACACGGGCAGCATAACAATGCTTTGAAGCAAAAAAAAGGCAATAATTAATATGTAGGGAGAAGTCTAGATCATCATTCCATACTAGAATGAAACCCACGCCTTTTTCATACAACCCCTTTGTTGAATTAACCTTCAAAATTTGTTTTGATGTAGAAGAAGTTGCGAGTGTCCAATGCATAACTCAGTAAGGGACAGGGGCCTCCTTCGCTTTAAAAAATTCACTTCATTGTTGCCTTTTAAAACATCAAAAAACACTGTCACTACCACCAAATGTACATGTTCTTCCAGCTCAAACCTTTTACTATAACCCATCATTTCCCATGCCATCCTCCTCCTTTTTTTTTCAATTCATGCAAAACACAAAAGAAAAGGCACAGATTTAGAGACCCAATTGACAAAAGACTTGAACTTTGTCATCAAACAAGCTGAAAAATGATTGTTTAGGTTGTACCCAGAAAATGCAAAAATAAAAATAAAAAGCGAATATAAAACGAAAAAATATGAATTGAAGGATTGGAACATAGCATTGGTGAGTTGCTGCAAAGAGAGAGAGAGAGAGAGAGAGAGAGAGAGAGAGAGAGAGAGAGAGAAGATAAAAGGAAGTGCTCAAAGGGTTTAGGGTTTACGAAGAAGAAGGAGGAGATTATATACACCGAGGAACCCATGGAAGTGTCTTGTGAAGTCTGAAGAAGCTCGACGCGGGTTGTGGGCCCAGACAAGCCCAAAACATAAGGTCTTGTTTGGATTGGGCCATTTGTTGTTTGTTTTGAGCCTGGCCCATTTAATATAAAACCTTACTAACATTAAAAGAAAAAAATTACATTAACACATAACTCAAATTTGGCAAGTAAGGACCTTCTAAAGTAAAATATTTTACTTTAAATGGTAAAGTGAGTATTTTTACCATTAAATCATTAAATTATAGATGAGTCTCACTGTCCACTTTAATTACATAAAGGTGAAAACACTTACTCTTGACAAATTATTATTTGATTCTTTTCATATAAATGTGTACAAGTCACTAGTATTGATTCAATGACGAGGAGTTTGTGTAGTTGCACAAAATTTTAAGTTCAAATCTCATTACGACTAATATAATTTTTTATGTACCAAAAATTATAAATGTGCACTCCCCCTCATAATATCTACTAATTACTTTTACTTTTTTAGGTACATTTATAAATTAATGTATATGGATGTAATTTGCATTTAAATATATTGGTTTATAATTTAACCTGACATATATGAGATGGAAGGAGTATATAAATAGGTCACCACAACGTAACAAATCACAGTTTAAATTTTAATTAGGAGAATCGCCTATATTTAAGTATTCTATGGTATTTGAACATATGTGCCTCCAATGAGAAGAGACCTATGAGAAATCAAAAAAATTAAAAATTAAAAATTCTACACTTGTTCCATAATAATAATTTCTTTATTTTTTAGATTCATTTATAACTTAATATATTTAGACAAAATTTTACATTCAAATTCATTGCGTTATGAATCAACCTACAAACAAGTAAAAGGGATTGCAATTATGGAACAAAGGGAGTAGGATTTTGTTAACTTAAGACACTTTGTTAAAGAATGACGAAATAGAATTTTTTAATGGAAATATAAAAATATTAAGTGATCAATGCATTGAAAGTCTTAGAAAGTTTTGTTAAATCAAAGTCAAGGAGTTTTGAATATCCTTTATTGAAAGTATTAAATATTTTTTAAGTTTCTATACATCTAGTGTTTAACTTTTTATTTTAATATTTTCAATTATTAGAACATAAAAAAAGGATCATCTCATGTGAAAATTTCATTATTAGAGGTCGAGTGTAATTTCTCACTATCAATTGAGAAAGTAAGACCTATATATGATATAAGTAACAAAAATATTAATATTAAAAAAAAAAGCACACGTAATGTCATATGACAAGATTTTCACTTAAAAGAGGTTAATTTTTTTTATATAAAAACACTTATTAAGGAATTAATAAAAAAATTATATTAAACAAATAAAATTTTAAAATATTTAATGTATTAAAAGCATTAAGAACATTAATATATTCCATTTAAAAATTTTAAGGACACAAACTTAACCATTAAGAAATTACAAATACATAATGGGGGTACACCAAAATTGCATCCACTATGCAACCACCGTATACATATGTACGCTATACACAGCAACAACCACGAGTACAAAATTTTTTAGAGGTTTGCACAAACTGTTCTACACGATTAAATAAACAAATTTTCATATACAGAAAACTAAATAAAATTGAATTTGCGCTATATTAAATAGCGAAAAGTAATCATCACACTTTTCTCCAACTCCCCACTCACATTCTAAGCGTGTGGACTCACTTTTTATCATACACAAACATTTTAAAATAAATATACGAACTTGTGTACTCACCTACACAAACTTTGCAGCAAGCAAACAAGAAAAAGATGAAAATGAAAACAAAAAATGTAAAAAAAAAAAAACTTTGGTCTCACATGCACAATTTTTTAATAAAAATACACAAACTTCTCTTTAAAAATATACAAACTTTTAAACACTACAAAACAAAAAAATATGACGAAAACAAAAACAAAAACTGTAGGATTCATACATCTTGCGAATTTTTGTATTCACATACACAAATTTTTAAATAAGAACACATACTTCTATTAAAAAATACATAAACTTTGGAATACCTAAAAACAAAAAAAATATGACGGACATGAAAACGAAAACTATAGAATCCATAATGCATGGTAAAGAATAAAAAAAAATGGAGAGTGACATATAAGAGAAAAAGAAAATAGAGAAAGGAAAAAAAAAAAAGGAATAAGAAGGGTGTGAGAGAGAGTGTAGGAGGAAAGAGAGAAAACAAACATTAAATACGATATATAACTTATGGATGTAATTTTGGTGTATGCATAATATTTTTGTTAAAAATACTCCTTTAGTTCACTCTTATATGTCACATTTGACAAAATGTACATAGATAAAAAAAGTAATTATTTTAAATAAACTTAAAGAAAACATCAAGTACTTAAACTAAATTACTATTATAAAAAATTACAATGTAATTAATACAATAATAAAAAGTTCATAATAAATTAGAGCACAATTTTTAAATAATTTTTTTTTTTTAATAAAACGTGACTCTAGCTGGTATCATTTAATAAGAGTAACCATTTTGGTGACAAGATCCTTACCCTTTCTTTGGCTGCAGAACCAAAGAGCGAGGCTAAGAAGCAGCAGTGCCAGTCTCTAGTGTACTTCTCAATCTCAGTCATCTACTTTAATGACATCAAAGAAGTTTCGATTTTCCTCTCTTTAGTTTTTTAATGCAAAATCAAAGGAAATTTTTATTAGTATTTCATAGTAGTATATATCATTATGTATCAAAACAATAGTATATTATATATAATTGAGATTTTTAGATCCCTTGAAAATACAAAATATATTTATACATATAATTCGATAAATTTCTTTTACATAAAAAATGAGAATAACAAAAACAACTATGGTGCCATTATCCTACATGTACATGTATGTCAGAGTAGTACACAGAAATCGGCGCTGCCGCCAAAACTGGTCCACCGTTACTTGGCGCGTTTCTCCTTAACTAAAACACAAACAATAAAATAAAAGAAAAATAAATAAATAAAAGATTTTGCGTCTGACGTGCCTTCTTTCACATTCACTGCCAAATCTCTGCCATTCCCTTATTCCTGGAAAGATATTAAGAAAAATGCAAATACAAGAAGCACTCGCAACGTAACGTTTTCTATTGGTTCTTATTGCAATTTTAATATTTTCTCATTTTTTGCGCATTATCAATATAGCATTTGTATCACAACATTTTGTTATATATTATCACATCATTAAACAGTGTTTGGCGTATATAATGATATATAGTTTTAACATGTAAAATATTGTATACAAATATTGTTTCAACATTGGTCTCCTTTTTAAATTAATTATTATGGAAATTTTATAAGAATTAACAATTAGTTTATGAGTTTAGTTATTTTACATGGTTTAAGCCGTGAACTGATCAAATGTGGATACATTATCATAAATAATTGCCTCTCTTTCATACTAATTTAAAAGTTATGTATATCAAAATATTTAATTGAATGTTTTAAATATTTGTAAATAGGATGTTTTACATTTGTGTGCATAGTTCAATATTTTTCCTTTGATAATCATATTCATTCCCATAAGTAAATGGTGCATGATTATACCCATTCCAAGAGGTGACTGATGATTATATTCCTAAAAGTGAAAGAAAATTATACCAAAAAAGGATAATCATTTCCTGAAGTAAATATATCCTTGTTGTGCAAAAATATATGAAAATAAAATATTCTTCCATTTAAGAAGATTTACACATTCTCAAAGTTTATCTAGATTGTTTCAACAAAACATGTTATTATTTAAAGATATTCGTCAAAATGAATATCACGTTGAGACTATAAATAAGGAGAATAGAAAATATCTCCATACAACAACTATTATATCATGCAAGGAATGTGTATTAGAAAGATACATCTTTTTTCTCAAGTTTGTCTCATACAAATTAATATTGGCACAAAAGAAATTTATGTTACAGTAAACCCGTAGTTTACTCAACTAAATATTTTTATCATTTGCATGACTGGTTAGACCATCCCGATTTAATTATGATGTGAAAAAAATTAGAGAATTCACATAGACATTTGTTGAAGAGTCAGAAGATTCTTCAATTAAATGATTTTTCATGTGTTGCTTGTTCTTGTCACCAATTGAAATTGTGAGAGAATGATTTACATTTTTTGAATGGATTGAGGGTGAACTATATGAGCTCATTCACCCATCATGTGGATCATTTATAAATTGCATATGATTTTAATCGATGCATCAAACAAATGGTCACATGTGTGTTCATCATTAACTTATAAACTGAAGTTTATGAGATTAATTGTTTAAATAATTTAATAGTAGAGTATTCAAATAATGTCATTAAGACAATTTTTGTTTTTATAATAATGATGAGTTAGTGTCTCAATATTTTAATGATTATTGTATGTCAAATGGAACGGTAGTTGAAGAGCATGATGCGATGCTCCTATTCATGTATGATTTAGCAAAAATGTTTATTAAATGCCTCTAATTAATAGCTAGACCACTACTTATGAGAACAAAACTTTATGTTTTGGCATGAGGACATGCTATCTTGCGAAACACTTGTCCGCAGCATGCCAATAAGTTATTATAAATTATCCCCATTACACTTGGTTTTTTGTCATGAGTCAAATATTTATCATTGTTTAAATTTATCCACCACAACGTACAAAGATAAGACATTAGAGAATGTTGGGAATATATGATTGATTGTGAATCTCCTTTTATTATAAACTACTTTGACCAATTAGAGATTTATTTACGGCAAATATTTATTTTATTGTCATTTTGATGAAATAATTTTCCAAACATTAGGAGAAAGAAAATAAGTGTAATTACCTAAAAATTGTTTTCGACACGCAAGGGGACTAATTCCCTTACAAAAGCCTCTTAGAAACGTTTTTTTTGTAAAAATATGCATTTTAAATTAATTAAAAACAATTAAAAACTTTCATTTTCTGAAAAAAAAAATATAAACTCTTTTACAATTAACATAAACATACATGATAAAATATACGTCTGTTCAAAAAATCTTGCCTGTATATATACAATTGAATCACTCTAGACACAAATTCGATTACAAATTAAAATAAAACTAACATGTTCTGTAGATAGATTCATCTCAATGTGACTGCTAACTTGCGAATCTCGACGCCTCTGCAACTAACCATAAACTCCATGCACTGGTACTTCTACATCTTAACCTACAACTGGACGGAGGAGATTGAGGGATGAGAACTCTAGAGAGAGCCTTAGCCAATGACCGCTTGTACGATGACATGAGACATTTCGAAAACATGACATGCAGATGTAATACATAACATAAATATCATACATTAAATCATTTATAATAATAATATCATACATTAAATCATTTATAATAATAATAATAATACTTCATAATAAAAACATAATCTTATTCAAAGCATAATCATTAAATAAGAAAGATAAATAGACAAACGGATCCCAACCATTACGATCTAACTTATAACGCACTATCCAAGTATCTAAGTCATGATAGTTGGCGATACACTACCTGAGTTCATAGATTGCTGATAGTTAGTATGAGAAACTACCCAAGCACATAGGCCACTATAATTGGAGATACGTTACCTGAATCCATAGATCCTTGATAGTTAGTCTTGATTTTCGCTACAATGGTACCAATGGTTACCGTAGATTGTCGCTGATTTACAGTTCTATTCTATATATAACTTCCTCAAAAACATTTTTAAAATAACATAAACATTATAAAATAAACACATTAACTTGATAGCATGAAATAACTTAACTTGTTCATAATCATTCAAGCACATTTAGAATCACATATTTAATGCAACAAAAATATATGGTCCCATGTAGTTCTAAAATAGTTTTCATGCCTTCCTAATATAGTTTCATAAATATTTTCATAAATATCTACTTTCATAGATAAGGAAATTCATAATTATAACTAACTTCATAAATACTTAAAAGAAAATATTAAGTTCCACCTCATACGATTTCATAAAGACATGCATAAAATAAATAATTTCTTAAAATAAATATATGATCTGAAAATAGACCGTGCAGAAAGTTACGTACCTAGAAATGACCGACAATCGAGGAGCGCAGACACTGGGGAGCTCTTGGCACCCTACATGGAGGCATTACTTTTCCACAGACAAAAGAAAAGGAGGAAAAAAGAATAAAAGATAATTGGAACTGATAGTCCCACTAAAAGCAGAAACTTCAAGCGCTTGAGTGAATTAACAAGTATAAACACTCATGGGAGACTTCTATATACAGGGGAGCTTAAAACTCCCTTTAGATGTTGTTTCCAATGTGAGACTTGTCGCTGTTGCGCATTAGGAGCACTGCAACACCCATTTTCGCTGTTCTGCTGTAGCGCTCACGCTTGTTTCCCCCTTTTTTTTCTTCTTCTTCTTCTTCTCTTTTACAGGTAATCATAATAAGCATCTGAAAAATGTAAATAACATGAAATACATTGCCATTATTATATTTAGATCCTCGTAACAAGGCAATGTGACAAAATATTACAAATTAACTACTACATTTATTTACTAACCCAAAAGAGTTATGAAAGTTCAAATATAGGCTACAAATTATTGCTCCAATTTAAATTAGTGTTCCAGAAGAACAACCTAATAGTGAAAATTAAGTCACGTGTGAAGCATGTGGTAGCAGTCAGTTCCAAATATAAAAATTTCTTTAAAATAGAAAGGAACAATTAATGAAGATGATCACAATATAGAGGCAAGTGCTGGAAAAGATCCATAAAACATAACTATTGATGAAACTCTATAAGTGGTTCAAGTGCTTGAAAAATAACATAAATAAAGCGATCTCAATAAGTTATGTATTTATGAAAAACACATAATGATGCCACTGAAACAATAAAGCAAGATGAGGATCTTGAAAATTTGTCAAAGAATGTAAACAGAGAAATAATTGGCCAAAGTAGAAAGATGTAATTTATGTTGAATTAATTTCACTTGAAAATATGAAGTTTTTGGGATCTATAGCCGAACACCTGAAGGTATAAAGCCAATGAGGTACAAATGAGTTTTCCTGCAAAAATAAAATGTGGGAAGATAAAATGTAAAGCACAACTTGTACCACGAGAATTTTTAGAAAATCTAACATTGACTACACAGAGATATATTATAACAGCCCAAAGTCGTATATCCTATCACAAAGGCCAAATTTGGTTTCAGAGGCGCTGCAGTGCCTATAGCCCGCTCCAGAGCGTTGGTTATAGCGAGACACTCTAGCGCGCCGCTGCTGATCAGCAACCTTAATCCGAGCTCTGGGCCAAGGAGGGGCCTGACCCGCCCTTTTGGTCACCTTTCCACTTATATATGGAGCTCCCCTCTTCCCCTTTCAACTCACTCAGAGCTTCAGACTCTTCTACTCTCTAGTGCGGATTTCTAACTCATCTTCTTCTCTCTTTTTGTGATGACGCGACATCTTCACCTAGGGTGCCAATACTACGTTGCTTGGAGCTCGCAATACCAGTGCTCCTCAGTTTCAAGATATTCCAAGTGATGGGAGGTCCCGACGCGTCGACGATTCTACTTCGGTGGTCCGTTAATAGAGTCAGTAGTACATCATAACATGTATATATATGTGTGTGTGTGTGTGTGTGTGTGCGCGCGCGCTTAGTAGTTGATAATTGGCAAGCTTATATGATGATGATATGTTTATGCTATTATATAGGGCAGAGACTTAAGATTATATTCATGAAACCCCTTTATTAAAATTGTTTGGTTAGGATTACATAATAGACCCTAATAAAGACTCCAATTAATGAATGAACTCTACTTAAGAGAAGGTTTTGTAAAGACAAGACTTGATACTTAAGTTATCCATTGTAATGCACCTTTCTTACCTGAGAATCCTCCCTTGAGTATGGGACCTCAGTCTTGATCTCAGACAAGTAAATAAGACTAAACTAACCAGGACACCCTTGTCATAATCTAGTAAACTTAGGTCCTAACAACTTGGGTAACTAAGCTAGCTCACATAAAAGACTTTGCAAATAATATATCTTAGGATAAATGACCTAGAATAAGTATGGGATTGACATCCTCGTAAGATCATACTCATAATTAGATAGCATTGAGCGCTAGACTCCTTAGATTATGGTATGTGTGCCCTTCCAGATTGAGATTTTATGAGTGTCAGACTCTTTAGATTAGGGTATGCATACCCTCACAGGTATTCAAGTTGAGCGTACTAGAATCACCAGGATTTATCCTGGTGAAGCAAGGTCGGGCCAAGGTTCCCTTGAATTGAGGATTGAGAGGCATCTTTTCTTGCGCCCCTCCGTTAGGAAGCGGGCACACACTACAGACATATCAAATTTACTTTACATTAGTTTATTCACATTTACTTTAACTTCTATGTTTTCTTTATCATTCAATATATGTATATCTAAATGACATGACTGCATGTAGTATATATTATATGTGTGGTACCAAGGTACCCACCACTGAGATGGCAAACTCAACTCTCTATCAATATCATTTTTCAGATATAGTAGAGGACAATGAGAATGTCCCCTTGTTCATTAGAAGCGAAGATTTAACGTCTGTGGTAAGCTCCGTTTCACAGTGGGATCTACTAAAGTCATGTTAGATGTGCTCCAGATCTCTAGGACAGGATCTCTCATTTTTGTATTTTATATTCAACTATTATTTTGGACACCACGTCACTCAGTATCTATTGTTAAATTGAAACTAGTTATATGAAATCAGTTGTTTTATAAAGTTAGCTACTTATTATGCAATAAAGTTATTTATTTATTTATAAGCATTTCATGTACGTTAGTATGCCACGTCAGAGCTTTCGTAGGGCAGTAGCCCTACATATGGTCACTTCTCAAGTTAAGGCGTGACATATATTCTCCTGTAGTGGATTTAATTTTATTTTGAAAGTTAATAAAGAAATTAGACATGTGTCTATAAGACTATTAATATGGCTCACTAGCTAGCAAAATTTAACAAAAATCCTTGAAGAATTTAAAATGATTGAAGCATATAAAAAACTCCCGGGTAAATTTGTTCATTAAGGCTTCAAGAATCCTTTTATGAATTAATATAATTATGGTGTATATGGTATAATCGCCTAAGTCAATACTTAGTGAGATACAAGTATAAAAATGATACCATTTATCCATGTATCTTCCTTAAAGGATTTGGAACTAAATTGTTATAATCACATTATAAGTTGAGGGAATGGATTCCCTCATGTTAAATTTAGTCATGTTTGATCATGTTATGAGAGAAAAAAAACTTAAACATTTTAAACAAGTGGAACTCTCTTAAAATGGTAAGACCTAATTCAAAGTGTTTGTGTCTTTCCCTCTCATAACATGACTAGATTTAACATGAGAGGATCCATTCCCATAAATTGATGATTTAAGCATCATTGGAACTCTAGAAGAGATTTCATAATATGTAGACTATTTAAAGAAATATCTTGATGAGAGAAAATATTGTCTTGGATTACACATAGAGAATTTAACAAATGAAATATTTGTCTATCAGTCAAATTATATCGAGAATATTTTAAAATATATTTCTATGGATTAGACACATCCATTGAGTATCCTAATGGTTGCAAGATAACTTGGTGTAAATAAAGATCCATTTGGATAGAAATGGTGAAAAATGCCTTGATCTTAAAGTACCATATCTTAGTGTTGTTGAAGTACTAGTGTATCTCGTTAATAATATACACCACTAAATATAGTTTTCTTTGTAACAAGAACACACTAGAATGATGTTCAATTTTTATTGTGATATTTTCGTAGATTTACTTTATTCATATGAATTAAAACCACGAATTTATTGACTATGTAGTTGTAGGATTTTTTTTTGCTCTTTTTTTATATTTTGGCAAAATTCATAAGTTATTAATTTGCATGTGGAAGCATAGCTATATCATAAAGATCAACAAAACAGACTTGAGCTTCTATCTCTTCAAATCGTGCAGAAATTATTGTAATACGTGACGTGGGGCTCTGGACAAGAGCAATCAATTAACATGTTCGAGTATCATGAAAAATGTTGAAGTAAATTGTTATTCATACCACTAGGACAACCAGTTTTAGATGTCTATTGGGTTGTTTCACTCCTTATTCTTCGATGGTCAAAACCCGAAGGGGATGGAGGTTGTGTGGCTATTGTTATAGAAACTACAGTACTATGTGTGTGAATATATTATGGTGACAGTTTCTACATCATCTTATTAGATGGATGTCCATAATTATTTTAAGAAGCGGAGAAATGTTGTACTCTATTTTCCATCATCAAGGTTTTTATTCCATTGAGTTTTTCCTTTATAAGATTTTTAACGAGATAACTTGCACTATGAGGATGTTGTACTATTTTTTCTTATTTTTTTTCCAATGGATTTTTCTTAGTAAGATTTTAATGAGACATATCCCTAATGAACATCCGAGGGAGTGTTATAGAGATATATGATTAGCTGGATGTCATTAATTAGTAAAATCTCTTGGATTTGATACATTTATATATTCCTCACATCCTTAGCCTATAAATAATGTTTTCCATTATTTTATCCCTCTGTTCTCTTTTCCTATCTTCTCTATTATTTTATCATACCATTATTCTCATTGGTTTCACAACACTCAAACATTAATCAGATGAATATTTTCTTTGACACATGTTTAATATCTCAAATTTAGTCACGTATAATAAAAGTGAGTTTCACTTGATAAAATTAAAACTACCTAATGAGACTTGTCTATTCAAACTTGAGGCATTCACTTTGTGTCAAAGAAAGAATTTCATAATCAAAGTACACAAAAATAAAATAAAATCGCCAAACATGATTAATGTGTAAAATTGGCGTTCAAAGTATTTCAAAATTAAAGTACGAAAAAGAAAATACTTGTCGAACATCATTAATGTGTAAAAATTCATTTTATATATTGTCACTATGTAAAAAATAAAAATTAAATACATTGTATCAAATATTAAAAAAAATTGATTAAAAAAATCCACAAGGCACATCATTTATTTATTAGGTTTTCATATAATAAAAAAATCAGTTAATTAATTCCCACGCATCCCCCAATTCCTTACTACGCGCACACACACACACACACACGTACATATACCATAAGCTTCTCACCCTTTTTCCTTCCCTTTAATTTTTTTCTCTGCCAAATTTTCAAATTGCTTTGTTTTCTCGACAGAAATTTTTTATCACTCTTCGTTTTCCCGGGAGTTTCTTGTCTTCTTCGTTCTCTCTCGCCCTAAATCAAACAACAACACTCTCAACGGCTGCAAATTTGCAAAAGCGTAGAAGTAGAAGAAGGAAGAAGAATCACTCGATTATCTTTATTCTCGTTGCTCCCGTTCGCGTCATTGTTCGATTCGAGGGTTGTTTTTTTTTTTTTTTTTTTTTGATAAATCGAAATTCCGCGGGTTTGCGTGGTTTGATTTTTCCGGTTCTCGCAGAGGTGCGAGATACCAACGTGTATTTGATTGGAACGGAAAATCTCTGAGAGGCATCGAAGGTTCGGTACTCAAATTGTTGGAGAGTTTTTCTTTTTTTTTGAAAGAAATTCGTTGCTTCCATGTGAAATTAGGGTTTTGTTGAATTCAATATGATAATGAAGCAGACGATGAAAATCGAAATGCCGAACCTGAAACGTTGCAAGCTGGAGGCGGAGGAGGAGGAAGAAGACGAGCCTGATTCTTCCGAGGGCTATGGTTGTTGTTCGGCGAATCAGAATCAGAAGAAGAAGCGTAGGGTGAACGGTTTCAATTCTCTCGCTGGTGGTGATGCTGAAGATTTTAGCAGCGGTTCTGGCTCTTGGTGCAGCGAAGGATCGTATTGGAATGGTAACGGTAATGGTGGTGGTGTTGAAGTTCAGTCCAATTCTAGTTCCAATTCTGTGCAGTTGAATGGAAAAACGGCAGCACGTGGCAGCAGTGAAGGGTTGCGGCGGCCGCTGCTGCGGTCCTCACGGGGCCGGCTTCAGACTCTGCCCTCCAGGTTCAATGACTCGGTCCTTCCCAAGTGGAAGAACCGAGGGATCAAAGAGGAGGACACAGATTCAAGCTTTGAAGATGATAAGAGCTTTGTGAAACAAGATAAGAAGAAGAAGAAGGGTGATAATAACTATGGTCTTCCTGAAGTGAATGTGGACAAGGAAAAGGGTGGTTTTGTTAAAACTGAGAGTAACGACACTTCTGGGCTCAGTTTTGAGGGTGCCGTGGACCAGAAGAAGCATAACAATGGCAATGTTGCTGAGAGGAGGAAACAGGTTTACAAGCCGCAGGATTTTGCTTTGGGTAATATAGTTTGGGCGAAGTGCGGGAAGAGGTACCCGGCTTGGCCTGCTGTGGTGATTGACCCCATGGTGCAGGCACCAAAATCTGTCCTCAGCTGCTGTGTTCCTGGTGCACTCTGTGTCATGTTCTTTGGCTTTTCCAAAAATGGAACGCAAAGGGTAAACTCTTCTCAAAATTTTGTGTGTTGCAAGGTTTTAAATTGCGGATTTGATTACTGCAGGCAAATGCAGCTGATGCGGTCGCAAGTCAGTAATAGATGTTGCAAACAGCAATTTAAAAACCTTGTGACTCTGTAGTTATTGGTTATATGTTTAAGTGTTGAGAAACCTAAAGAATGTTGATGGGCAGGACTATGCGTGGGTGAAGCAAGGAATGATATTCCCCTTCTTGGAATTCATGGAAAGGTGTGTGTGGTTACATGGTTTTTTGGCTGCAGTTGTTTCTGGGCAAATATCGGGCTTTTACTCACAAGTTTTGTGTACATTCAGGTTCCAGGGGCAGACCCAGCTGTACAAGAGCACACCAAGTGAGTTTCGCATGGCGCTGGAGGAGGCAATGTTGGCAGCAGATGGTATTCTGGAATCACAATTGGGAGCAGAGGAAGTAACTAAGGTTAAAGCTCATCCTGATGGACTTGCAGAGACCACTGCTTCACATCTTGATCAGGAATATTACTGCCAGGATCAGGTGAGATTAATTCTGTTCATTTTGTGCTATATACCATCATCGTTAGATGAGAGCATTTATAGGCTTTGTTTTGCATAAGAAAGAGGTCTTAGTCATGTTGGGTTTGTAGATTATAGAGGCTGTAGTCAACAGAGGTTTTAGTCACGTTGGGTTTTGCGGTTAACAGGGTATTGACCTTTGGTGAATAGCAACTGTCACTGAGCATGAGCCGTATTGTTGGTTGGTATGTTTCATTGTCCTGTGGTGACAGCAGATTAAGATAATAGCTAAACTGTATGAAAATGCCTCTCTTGTAGACTCTCCGTGGTTATGTGTTTTTATCCGGTGAATACATTGTGCAGGATACAAGACATTGTGCTGGCTGTGATTTGATGTTGCCATGCAAAACAATGAAGAAGTTTAAGGATCCGAGTGGTGAACTTCAATTCTATTGCAAACATTGCTTTAAGGTTATCCAGAATGGCTCATTTTGATTGCTATTAAGATTTGCACAAAATAATTTAATAGCAGACATTTGATTTTCAAAATCTTTTATTCTCTTTTCACAGTTACAAAAATCAAAACAATATTGTGGCATTTGCAAAAAGATTTGGCACCATCCAGATGGCGGGAATTGGGTGAGATTGTCTATTTTTCAATTTGGTTTATGATCTTTAAATTTTTAGTTTATCTTTGTTTGAATAAACTCAAATTTTGATACCTTCTGGGGCTGAACTGTTTGAATCAGGTATGCTGTGATGGTTGTAATGTTTGGGTGCATACGGAGTGTGATAAAATTTCCGGTGAACTTTTCAAGGTTCCATGTTTTGTTTAATATGGCATTACATATCTCTTTTCTCTTGATTTTGGTTTTGTTCCCTCATTCACAAAGTAGTGGAAGATAAATGAATGATTTCTTGTCGCAGGATCTGGAAACTACAGATTACTATTGCCCTGAGTGCAAGGGAAAAATCAATCATAAATTACCAGTATCACAAACACTCAAGTCAAAAATCAAGTATGTGCTAGTTGTTGCTTCGTTTCCCCCTACTTTTTAGGGGTATTCAATTTATTTATTTATTATTATTTTTTCTATTTCATTCTTTAAATCTTATGATGTGATATTTTTTTGAGACAGATGGGTAGAGAATGGCGAAAAACCAGTTCTACCTGATGAGGTAATAGTGGTGTGCAATGGCATGGAAGGAATTTACATCCCAAAGCTTCATTTGTAAGCCTTCAGAACTTGCAAATCATTGGATTGATAATCCAAATAAAATATTTTGACTTCTTATTTATGGTCCAAATCAAAAACTTAATATTCTTTTCTCTAATATTCATATTTCTGGAGGTGCTCTCTCTCTCTCTCTCTCTCTCTCTCTCCCTCTCTCCCCTTTGTTATCTTTTCCTTTTGCCCTGAGGAATTTCCGAAGGGAGTTTGTATGTGTATATGGATTTTCCCTCTATTTAATGCATATGCATCTGTTTTATCTATGTGAATTTTAGTTGACAATCACCTTGGCATTTGCCAATATTATCTTGATTCTCGAAAAAGGCACTACCTTCAATCTAGCTTTGATTATTGATCTTAGGTTCTGTATCAGAAAAACAGAGTCTGTTCTGACTTATTCTTAGAACAAAAATAACCACAGGTTAAGAAAACTATCTGAAGAGTTGTATTGAGCTGCTTGTGATTTCATTTTCTTGCAGAGTCCTGTGCAAGTGTGGCTCTTGTGGTTCAAGGAAGCAAACACCTAGTGAATGGGAAAAGCATACAGGTTCCAGAGCCAAAAAATGGAAACATAGTGTGAAAGTGAAAAGCACTATGCTACCTCTCGAAAAATGGGTTTGTATTCTTGCAATATTAGGGCCATGCGTAATCTTTCTTATGGATATTCTGTGTATGTCCCCCCATTCTAAATATGAAGTGATAGTGTTGTGTGGGGCTGTGTTTGTGTATTATTGTGGCTTTGTTTTTTGTTATTATGTTTTTTTTTTCCTCTTTTTTGACTGAAGATAAATTACTTTCAGATCACTGAAAACATTTCACACAATGGAGTTCCTCAGCAGTTAGATCAGCAGCAGGTGCTTGACTTTTTGCAAGGTAAATTTGCATTTCATATAAACTTATACATACTGAGGGCTTCAATTTTTTACTTTGTTATGGCATATTGCATATGCATCCTTTCCCTTGAATATATCTTCAAAGGCAAGATTTATTTTACTTTTACCTTGTTGTCACAGAGAAGTATGAGCCAATTCATGCAAAATGGACAACAGAAAGATGTGCCGTTTGCAGATGGGTTGAAGATTGGGAAGATAATAAAATTATTATCTGTAACAGGTGTTTTCATTATAGTTCATGATCTTTGTCCCTATGCTGTAGAATTATTGGGATGTGTGGTATTTTGTTTCAAGTTTACAAGGCTTAAAGGTATACATGTCAATTAATATACGTTTTCTTGTTCATTGTGCAGGTGCCAAATAGCAGTCCACCAAGAATGCTATGGGGCAAAGAATGTTCAGGATTTTACTTCTTGGGTTTGTAGAGTATGCGACACTCCAGATGTTGAGAGAGAGTGTTGCCTCTGTCCTGTAAAAGGCAAGTCACATTTATTTTGGGTAGTCTGAACTCTTATTGTTCTTATGGCTCTATATCCTATGCTGTTAAGTTCTTCATGGAAGTAGTAAGTGGTGGATCCAGCTCTCTAATTCTCGGCTGAGAAGAGGGGCTTTTTCGTTCATATAAAAAATTGACCTTCTTTCTAATATTCAATAAGTGTGCTTTACTTTGGTGTATTGTCAAATCTCTAATGCAACCATTTCCCGTTTTTACATCGTTAAGGAGAATCCTCTCATAAACCTCATGTACATCTATTTTAATTATTTAAAAGTCCTAATGTTGTAAATTTGCCATTTGCACATGCCTTCCTTTTTTCATTATATTTATCTTCCATGCTAAAGCTAACTTTCTTTTACTGCATGGGATAAAAATGCTTTGCAGGTGGTGCTCTAAAGCCAACCGATGTTGAGATGCTGTGGGTTCATGTAACCTGCGCCTGGTTTCAACCTCAAGTTGTTTTCCAAAATCATGAGGCCATGGAACCTGCCTTAGGAATCCTTAGAATTCCTCCTAATACCTTTGTGAAGGTAAGACCCTGAGATAATATCTTGGCTTTTGTTATCGGTTGGTTTCAGCCATAATGTTACCCGGAATGCATCCTGGGTGATTTCAGATTATGTTGATAAGCATGCACGTGCATTTTGGTTACAATTTGTCTATTTATCTCCATTGCAGTCCAAATATTAAAACAAACTGCAATGTACTTTTGCTTATGCTATCCGAGCGTAAGTTAGTCCTTCCAAATCACTTTTGGACGACTACTGTTATTCCAATTTCTGCTTAAAAGTAATTTGATTCTAATTACTATTTATCAAAAAATGCTTAAAATCATGAGGCCATGGTACCTGCCGTAGGAATCCTTAGAATTCCTCCTAATACCTTTGTGAAGGTAAGACCCTGAGATAAAAGGCTATCTTGGCTTTTGTTATTGGTTGATTTCAGCTATAATGTTATCTGGAATGCATTCTGGGTGATTTCAGATTATGTTGATAAGCATGCACGTGCATTTTGGTTACAATTTGTTGATTTATCTCCATTGCAGTCAAATATTAAAACAAACTACAATGTACTTTTGCTTATGCTATCCGAACATAAGTCATTCCTTCCAAATCACTTTTGGATGACTATTGCCAAACACAAAACTCATTATTCCAATTTCTGCTTAAGTAATTTGATTCTAATTACTAATTATCAAAAAATGCATTATATAACATTTGAACTTAAACTATTTTATTTTTTTAATTTGTTGGGTAAGTTCGTGGTTATACGATGACTTGGCTCTTTTTTCTTTTCTTATGTTTAGTGGGTTTCTTGTCATTGTAACTGCAGACTTGTGTGATCTGTAAACAAAGCCATGGTTCCTGTACTAGCTGTTGCAAATGTGCTACTTATTTTCATGTGATGTGTGCATCAAGAGCGGGATATAGTATGGAAGTAAGTGATGCTTCTAAGTATGCGTAGGTTGATTTGAAACTGTAATTTTTTCTTCTGTTTTTATTCTCTTTTTTTGGTAGTTTTGTGTTTCTTTTGGTGGGTAAGATCATCCTTTATGTTTTCATCATAAATAAATAATTCTTATGGCAGTTTGAATTTAATTATATGATGATTACAAGAACTGCGGAATTGTGTTAATATTGTTTAAACTTGCAGTTGCATTCTATGGAGAAGAATGGTACTCAAATAACAAAGAAGCTAATATACTGTGCAGTTCACAGGTTTGATCTCTGGTGATTTAGTCATATTTAATGTAATTTTCACCTTTTCTTTAGTAAATAATGTTTTATATGTTAATTCCATTCCAGGGTCCCAAATCCAGAATCAGTACTTGTTATACATACTCCCCTGGGGGTTTTCTCTCCCAGAACCTCACTTCAAAATCATAAGAGATTCTTCAGGGGATCAAGGCTGGTTTCATCAAAGAATGTAGAGCTTATTGAATCTTCAACCTCTGAAAGTGATGGGGTTGAGCCATTTTCTGCTGCCAGATGTCGTGTGTACCAAAGATCTCCTAATAAGGTGATGATTCTAATTATACTATTATGTGCACGAGACTATATTAACTTGTCTATTTTTTCATTATTACTTTGTTTTGTTTTATTTATAGTTCAGTCACTTCTGGTATTTTTTGGTTACGTCCAGTGCCTTTCCTTCATTAATGCTACTTAATGCAAACATGTTAATTACTTGCAGTATCTGTTTTTCTTTCAATTTGGTCTCATTCAAAACATTTTCTCCTACGCTGCAGAGGGCTGATATGCCAATAGCTCACTTGCTGAGGGGACCCAGCCACCATTCTTTAAGTGCAGTAACTCAATTGAACAGCTATAAGGTAGTCTTCATGCCCCAGTTTTGATCTCTTGCTCTTGAAAAATTGAAATATATAACCTAGTTGATCTGAGTTGCGATATAGTATGTGGTAAAAATTAAATTTTGTATAAAATCTTGCTGTGCTAGGATTTTGAAGATTCTAAAGTATTTACTTCTTTCAAGGAACGTCTTAGCCATTTACAGGTAAATTCCATTTGCTACAGTTATTTACTTCATTTTTTTAAGAAAAATTATATCTCCTGTTTTTTCAGTTAAAGTTAATTACTCAACTTTTGATGTTTGGTTTTTTCAGAAAATGGAAAAGCTTCGAGTTTGCTTTGGAAAATCAGGTATTCATGGATGGGGTCTTTTTGCTCGTAGAGATATACAAGAAGGAGAGATGGTAACTTAATATTATCATTTAAGATGGTCATTGTAGTACAAGATAACTATATTTTGCTGCCTTTTCTTCTCGGCACTAAGTTCATGTTTGCTATGTTTGTCTGAAGGTTGTTGAGTACCGTGGTGAGCAGGTAAGGCGTAGTGTTGCTGATTTGAGGGAAGCAAAATATCGCTCACAAGGCAAAGATTGCTACGTGAGTCTCTTCTTGGAGTTTGTTTTTAATATCTGTCTTTACTCTATCCCTACTCACTTTGTTTTTGCTTAACATAGTGAAGCCTATGTTATTGTCATCTAAAAGTATAGCATTTCATTAGTGCTCTTTTGATCCTATATGAGGTTCCAATGCCTGTTTCAGACAGGTTCATGGTTTCGGTTAATAGTAGAATTCATTTATTCCTGATCTTAACACCAAACACAATATATTATGCAGCTGTTCAAGATCAGTGAGGAAGTGGTAATCGATGCAACCCACAAGGGCAATATAGCACGGCTAATAAACCATTCTGTAAGTTATTACTGAACTCTGCTGTAACTTTATAAATCTTGTCCATTTATTTATGGCATGCCCCATGAAGTTTTGCAACACTTTTTTGGGGCATAGAAGAGGGATTGGGCTTTGGGGGTTGGGGCGGATATTGTTCTCTATCTGGTTTAAAACAGACCGCATTTGGCTGCCGGATGAACTTGATCGGGTTTAATACAGAAACTAGTTGTTTTTCTTGTACTTTAATTCCTCTGTGATGCCAAAAAAAGAACAATGTGGCAAATGTTGTTTAGATTGCGAGTATTGTGTATGAGTTTGAGAAAATTTGATGACTAAAAGACATCTATTATGTGCAGTGCATGCCAAATTGCTATGCAAGGATTATGAGTTTTGGTGACCAAGAGAGCCGGATTGTTCTTATTGCCAAGTCCAATGTTTCTGCTGGTGAAGAATTAACGTACGGTTTAGTATATTTTTTAATGTGTATCTGCATATTGGGATGTATTCTATGGTATTCTTGCTTAGGCATATAAAACTTTTGATTAATCTGACATGAATAACTTTTTTCTTTTTCTAATGTTGCAACAGGTATGATTACTTGTTCGATCCAGATGAGCAGGAAGAACTGAGAGTTCCCTGCCTTTGCAAATCCCTAAATTGTAGGAAATTTATGAACTAGGGTTCACATTCTTTTTCTTTTTACTAGAGCGATTGCAGTTACCTAACCATGGAGTAAACATTCTTTGTCCATTGATAGTGTAATTATTTTAATAATATTTTTACAAGGTATAATTGTATATCATTGTTTTATATAATAAAGTAGATAAATTCAGAGCAATGAGATGGTGGCATATTTTGTATTGCCTCATGGTTTCTTTATGTTCTCCAAGTTGTTTGACATTTGGAAGAAATTTGAAGACAAAAGGTGCGTAAGAGCACAGATATATTCATTTCAGGCTCAACAATGAATATACAGAATTTTTTTCATACAGAAAGTCACAACTGCTGTATTTTACGTGGCAACAAAGATATACTATATTTTTTAGTTTTAGCTAATTTCCCAGCCACAAGTTACGTGGTGAAACTCTAATAATGGTCGTTTATCTGGGGCTTGAATTGATAAGATTGTTTCTATGGTTTAATTAGTTTGACACGTTGAATTGGGATTAACTGTGATTGAATTAAAAAAAATGTTTAGTTTGAACGTAACGGTTTAATTGGATCAAAGGATGGTTTAGTTCAGTTCTTAATAAATTAATTTTACTTTTTCTTATTGAATAAATAGGACTTAGTTCAATATAAGCACAAAATAATAATCACATAATTATAGCTTATATTATATAAGCAATATATAAAAATCAGTGCATAACATACGGGTGTTTTTTTTTTCCTTCTGGTCTTTGACTTTTGGAACAAACGTTTAGCTTATATCTTCTTTCAATGGCCTAAAAATTATTTTACAAAAGCAATAATAATAATCATAATAAAATTTTACGAAAAATGTGATTTTAAATTATGGTTATTTCTACTATTGATTTATTTCAAATGGGAGGTTTTGGCGCGCCTATATAGAAAGGTGGAAGCTCATGAGAACCGGTGTTTGAGTTTTGCAGACTTGAGAGTGGTTCTTCCTTCAGAACTTCCGAATTTCACAGAGAGAGAGAGAGAGAGAAAGTTAACCTCAGATTTCTGAAAGCATGGGGAAGCACCTTTCAACTTCCTCCGCCGGAGATGTGCCGCCACCGCCGGGAAAGCGAATCCGGCGGAGCAAGACCATCTGCTCCTGCACCTCTCCTCGTCCTCCCTTCCTCTCCGCTCATTCCGCTTTCTCCTGGTTCTCTCTCTCTCTCTCTCTCTTAAATCTTCGTTCAACTTCGATTTCAATTCCAGCAACTTCGCCCGCATGCATATATATATGAATGTTGAATTTAAACTTGATCATATGTTTAGCTGTGCACTCAATTTCGTTTCGATCTGTTTCCGTTTGTGATTTTGCGTTGTGCTCCGTTTGGTTCAGTGGAATTGTGTTGTTCTCTCTGGTTTTCGTGCTAGTATTAGAATGAATCGGATGAATGTATGCTTGCTCCATTAAATTTTCTGCAGGATTATGGTAAACGAGTTCGGATTTTAAGATCGCTAGCTGAATGAATCGTATGCGAGAATTTTTTGACGGAAGTGGAAATGAGAAGAGAGCTGCATCATTAGCTAGTGTGATTTGTGATTTTGAATCGCTTCATCCTGATTCTGAGAGCTTCTGCTGAATTAGACGTGCGCGTTTTTCTTTTGATCACTCTGCGAACTCCTGTTTTTTCAATTTTCGATCACTGTTCGAACTCTATTCTGTGGTCTGTCTGAGTCTTCTGAACGCGTGTTTGTTTGGTTTGGCGGTTCTTTTGAAAATTTAAATAGAAAATGTTTAATTCGTCGTTTTCTGTATTAGATACTAAATAGTAATGGTAGATCTTTGGCTTTTTATTTGTAGATTGAGAATAATGTTTATGAATTGGCATTTTTAAATCAACTTTACATCCTTATTCAATAGATTTATTTAACAAATTATGATGTCATGTTGAACGGTGGCATAGATTTAATTTTAGAAAACATGACATGACAATTGATTAAACTTTTATTAGATGATAGTATAAAATTAGTTTGTACATATCAATTATTCTATTAGATTTTGATTACGAGTACTATGGCATAGTCACTATTATTTTCAGAAATTAAGACAATTGAATTATGGATAAGACTGAAAAAACAAAAGACTATGCATCCAAACAGAAGTAAAAAAAAAAAAAAAAAAAAAACAGATACAACGTGTGGTGAAAAATTTGAGAACAATATAATGATTCTTTAATATTTTGCTTTGGTTAACTATTTTCTATTTTTGTCTGAATAAATGTGCAATTCTCAATGGTGAACGTGAAGGTACGAAGAGGACATTTGGACAGAGATTGCTAAGTTTCTGGATGGAAAATCTCTAGTGATGCTGGCGGCAACAAGCCGATGGTTCCGCTGCACTATCATGGATGACGGAGTGTGGAAGTTTGTGTGCATCCGCGATCTTCAGGTCCCACCACCGCAAAGGGTGGCATTCAAATGGAGTAAACTGTACACCTCAGCCTTCGGTAAGACCTAGCTCACCCTTCGTCAAAGTTCAATTGTTACTACTGCTATATTGTGGATTATGATTGAGAAAGCCTATCATGCAATGCATTGCTACTGCCAGATTAACTTGATTCTGAAATGAAATTGCAGATGGGAGCCACTCGTACATGTTCCGTCAGCAGGAGAAACACATTGGTGAGTTGGTTCTTTGTTTACCTGACATAATTACTCACCTGGCGATTATGTTTTTCATTTTACCAGAGTTCTGTTATTTGGACTGAAAAAAATAGACATCAAATGGAGGTTTGAATTTCAATGATGCAAGACCTGGTTATAATAATTTTTGTCAAAGAAATATTTTATTCGTCCTAATGTCCCATTTATGTTAAGAAAGCATTTCTGAGTATGAAATTAGAAGTCTGAATTGTCTTTACTAGATGGAAAACTGTCATATTATACGAACTATAAGTAGGACATAATGTTATTGTATTGATGGGGAAATTCCCAACCAATTTTTCATGCATCCCCCGTAGAATTATTACTGTGTTCACGGTGAGCAATGTGCTTATGTAAAAGTTGTTTATAAACGGGACACCCTTGAACTGAGCAGTTCTAGTTGCAACTCCTCCCCTGCTTTTAGTTGTTTAGTTATATTGCAAATTCGCCCGTGTAGATCTTTTAGAATTTATCCAAACCAATGATTTATTCCTTCTTACAGTGCATATGATGTTTTGATGTATCTGTACATATATTGTTGAACTAAAACAAGGACCAATGTAACTTTGTTGCAGGCAATATGTGCAACTTTTAACAATGTAGAATGGGAAAGTTATTCATCGTTTTCTGTTTTTGTTATGAACTGTCAGATTGGATGCGTATTGGCGCCTTTTCCTTTGATTCTTCAGTAGCCATCCTGGCAGAGAAAGTGTCTTTTCCGGTGAGGTTACGGAAAGGAGAAACCACGGAAAAGATGTTGCGGTCCCACGGCTGTTGCGTGCTAGAAAACATTAAACCCGGAATCTGGATTGCTGGTACCTCCCAAGTCAACTCTTCCACCTTAGGATTATGTTAGGAAATAATTAAGTCAGCATATGATCCCCAATTTTTGGAGGTAAAATGCCAATTGTATTCAATTAACTTACATTTACATTTGCTGATACTTTCAGACCTGCAGCTTGTACGATGCCCAGTTTGTGACCTGAATACCTGTGATGGTAAATTGAATACAATTCGAATTATACTGCAACTGCCTTCTAATTTGGACATGAATCATGATCAAATAAAAATGTCTTGAATCATCAGTTCATTACTAATCAGTGTGTTGAAATCCAATGGTTTTTCATTATAGTTGGCCTATATTAAACTTCTTAAATTGACTGGTCTCTCTTACTTATACAGGAACAATGCAGACATTAGATGCAAGGCATATGGAGCTATTCCTCTGTGAAGGCTACCAAAATGGGAGCTGGGATTACGAGCTTGTAGGATCTCATGATATAAAAAAACGAGCAGAAGGGGCTGCTGGTGCCATTTTTGACACCAAACACTTGGATGATTCTTCCACAAGAGGTAATTCTTCGTACTTTGAGCCAACTTCCTTCCTTCTGTTAGACTGTTACCAACTTGGTAACCTAATCAAATTCAAAGGTCTTCTTAAGGATTAATTTCCTGTCTAATGTGAATAAAGAGGTCACCTTCTGTTTAGCACAATAGAAACAAAAATACTTGGAAATTGTGTGTTTTGTGAATAGTTTTTTTTTTTTTTTTGGTTCATTGTGAATAGTTTCAATTACAGATAGACGAGTTAACTCTGCATCAAAGTGTAAATTCATAGATAATCCAGAAAAGAATATTAGCATCAGAGCGACTGTAGGTCTAGGGAATAGGTATTTCAGTAGCATCATGTCCTAACCCTTTTTCTTATTGCCTATACCCTTTTATAGAAGATATGTCATTAACGTATTTAACAATCTGTTTTGTTTACCGAATTAATGGCAGCGGTATTTGATTACAAGTCATGGATTGGGAGACCAAATGACTGGCAACCCAAGGCCATGATTGCTTTCCATGCAGTTGCTGTGAACACCAATTTACAAGAAAATGAAGGTAGGAACCTTTCTGCTTTACAGATTTCTAGTTCCTGTTTCAATATCACTGGAATGAATCTCAACAGAACTTATAAACTTCAAATCCCAGATTTCATAATTAGACCGTCCTTAGTTCTTAACATTTCATTGACTACTATAGTTGAGCTCTTAGAGAGTTCAGTTTCATTTGATTTTCCTTATGCAATTACCTTGGTTTTCATGATTTTCCATTTATTTTTATTTTTTAATATAATCAGGAATTCATGTGAAATACCATGCTATGAGGGCAGGACCTGATGGAGAAGTGGTTTCCATAAGAATCTCTCAGCAGCTTCTGTGATTCACCTCTAACCCCCAGTCTTTGAGTGGTGCTGGGTAGTTCTATCCTACTCTTCAAGCTTCCTTCTTGACATTTTTATACAAGACTTTTTAGTCTTACACCTGAGAACAACTATTGTACAACCCTTCGCCATTTCCCTAGTATGTAGCTTTGGTTTAGGCCATACAGATTGCAAAATGGTAATGGCAAAGCACTCCTTTGCCTGTGAGTTTAGATAGTGAAGCATCTGCTTCCCTGAAATTGAACGATTTGTGCAGTAAGCCAGAATTGATTAAACTGATGAAAACCTGAATAGTAGCTTCTGATCATTGGTAAGGATATTGTGTTTTCTTCCCCAATAGGCTGACCTGAAAAAACAGGAATCACAACATATACATCTTGCCGATGCTGACTTGGTTCCTTGAATTCTGGCAGTGTTACAAAGATCTAAGTAGCATACTTAACTACCATATCGAGAATCATTCTGCAGGCAGATAGGTCGGACATATAATATTAATTACCTTAGGTTGACATTAAATAATAATTCTACACAGCAGCACCAGTATTAATGCAAATATAAAATACAATTTGACTTTCATTTTTGCTTTTAAAATTGGATTTATTTTAAAAATACAGTTTCTTCTTCTTATAAGCTGGTCCTATCCTACCGCAAAGTTTTTTACATCTGAAAGGCAATGGGCATCTTAAAGGTCCTTTTTCACTTCCTCATCTTTTTCCCTCTCACATTTGCTTCGCCTGATTGCCGATTTTCTTTCTGTGGCGGCAACGATAGGTTCCTTATTCGTTTCCCCTTTCAACTAGAAGGCTATCAACGCCCTTATTGTGGCTATCCTGGGTTCAACTTGATTTGTACCAACTATAGCAGAACAGTTCTAAACCTTCCTAACTCCGGAGGAGAATTCTACGTTCGCAGCATCAGCTATCTCACACAGCAGATGCAAGTCTACGACCCTCATAATTGCCTCCCCAAACGCCTCCTAAGCCTCAACCTTTCAGACTCTCCCTTCGTGGCCACTTTGAGTCGAAACTACACTATCTTGAGGTGCCCTTCTCAGAACTCAGGGTCACAGTACATTCCCATAGACTGCCTTAGCAATTCCACTAGTTTTGTATCAGCTATCCCTTCTGTGGACTCGGCCAGTCCATTGCCTGAGTCTTGTAATGTTATCGGAAGGCTTTTGGCTCCGGTTTCTGCGCCGTACGCAGGAAGCCTCAGCGATGACCTTGGCCAAAATCTTCAATTAACATGGAATAAGCCTGACTGCAGATACTGCGAATCACAAGGGCAAATATGTGGATTAGAGAGCAATACCAGTGATAAAGTTCGTTGTATAGCAGAGTACCAAACAGGTAAAAGATGTTCTCTGACTCTGATCTTCATGATGCATTCCCATAAGGTAATAGTTTAATCAAAAACTAGATTTGAAGGATTAAATGAAACAAGAAGAAAACCTGCTTAAACTTGATGATATTCTTATTCTCACGGGGGCTGTCAATCTTAGGTGCCAACATGGCTTAAGTTACAAGGTATTACTAGAAAAATATTGGTCAATGGTTTAACATAATGATAAGCATGGGAATTATTTTTTCGTTAGTTTATAACTGTTGACTTTAGGATTTGATTTGCATGTTGGCATTAAATTAGTGGAAAAACAATGCTTGGCAATTGCCATCCGTACATATTCTAAGCCAAAAATCGAATTCATTCGTATACTCGGTACTCTTCATTTTTTAACATCAAAGTCAGATTATTAGTAGTCAAAGCTCTCCAAGCCTAACTCTTACGTCTGTTAACCAAAGCAGCAATAACACGGTATCAAAGTGGTCACTACCTTGAATTAAGTTTACTATTTATTTTAATTTTACGTTACTAAACATAAAATAAACTTGACTATGTCTCTCTGCCTCTTGCTTTGTTCGTTTTTATTTTTTATTTTTATTTTTTATAATATTTCCTAATAAACAAGGTCCTTTAGCATTATCGTTTAATTATTTTTTGGATACCTTAATCATACCGATAAAGGGAGCTCTCAATCAATATAGGTTGAGTATAGTGCTAAGTCACACTCCTCAAGAGATAATCAAAGTTTAAGATAATGTCAAAAAGGCTAATTTTACATCAATTCAGGAGAGATTGACCTAGTTAAAGACATCTACCATGAGAAATGATGTTTATATCCCTGATTTTAGATATCGTTTGGTCATTTAGGATTAATATATAAATAATTGGAAATTTTAGTTACGATTTTTTTAAGCTAATGTGATAAATGTGGCTTAGTAACTAAATGAATGTTTTCATTTAATTCACCTTTAACTAAAATCTATAACTATTAACACATGATTCTCTATACTTACTCATAAGCAGATTTACCAATAACACAACCTCCATCACAAGTTATTTATACGTGTGTTCACAGTTCACACGTAGGTTCATTAAAAGAGTTTAATTACTGTGAACTAATAGTTTAATTTTTTTTTAATTGTCATTCAATTAAATCTTGACACAAAATAAAAATAGTTTACTATTTCACATATTACTTAAAACATTATGCATATAAAATAATTTAATTGGATGATATTTTCAATGTATAGCAGTGAGGTTCAGATAATATTATTCTTTCAAAAACAATCTTCAATCTCATACATTATGTCACTTCATTGGCTTCAATATCCCCAGGTGAACAACCGCGTGGGCTAGTAGCTTTTAGAATCATCACATTATGCATTGTTGGGCCAGCTTCTGCCTTTGCCATTGTGATGGCATGCTGCATGTGCTACAAGGACAGAATGGCCCAAGCTGTTGCTTCGGCCCGTAGGCCCACACAAACTGCAGTAGCGCCCCAACCTCCCATCACTGCCACCACAATGGGCCTTGACGAGCCCACAATTGAGTCCTACGGGAAGCTAGTGCTTGGGGAGAGTAAAAGGCTTCCTGGGCCCAATGATGGAACTTGCTGGATATGCTTGTCGGAGTACAACTCCAAAGAGACCATTAGGTGCATCCCTGATTGCAATCACTGCTTCCATGCTGAATGCATTGATGAGTGGCTACGCATGAATGGCACGTGCCCTGTTTGCAGAAACACTCCCTCCCCTTCTCCTGTTCATGCTATGTCCACTGAAGTGTGAATTTCAGTTATTTAGATGTTTTCTTCGGCATATTGCTTCCACAAATAGTGTTAGCTCTATTATCGGTTAATATACTTCTATACATGAAAGAGGTAATGCTTATTTTGCTAATTGAAAGTATAAACATAAGTACCTTTGCTCTCTTTCAAAAATTGACTTTCTGATTCATGAAATTGTAAGTCATAACCCAAGTTAACCCTTCAATTCAATATTATTTATATTTTCATTTATTTGTCACTTTAAATAAAGCTATGACAAAAACTAGGATTGTAAATGCGATTGTAGTATCATTTGGGGTTAAAAAATGATTGTGACAGTATTTATAGGATGAAAAATCTCAATTGAAATGATAGCTTCATTTGTAATAAAAAAAATATTCTTATATCATCATTTGCAAGTCTCAAGTGTTGCTATTGGTCTCCTTTACAATCCCATATGTTATCATAGTCTCATTTAATATGATAAATTAGTAAAAACTTGACGATAATGTAATAATATTGAATTGAATGACAAATTTGACCTGTGACTTATAGTTTCAATCATTAAAAAGTCTATTTTTAAATTTTAGGGACCAACGTGACTAAGTTTTCACACCAAAATGAGCATTACCCTAATCAAAATCCACACTTATTTAACCTGAGATCATGTCATATTGATTTAGGTGTCTCTACAGAGAGACTTCATCGTATTTTGTGTAAATCAAATGAATAAGTCAATAGGGTTTGTAGAGAAAATATAGAACAATAATGGAGCACAACATACTTGTGAGAATTAATCCCGTAACCCATGATTGATTAAGGGTTAGTTTGTTCTGATCATCTCATTTTATTTATTAAACATGTTATATTGCAAAGTGTTCTATTCTACTCTCATAATTTCATTTTCAGGGTTCTATACTCTCAGATTTTGAATCCATCAACTAGTTTACAAAAAAAACATGGCCTTCTTGCAATGCATAGGAAACCATCACAAGGAATTCTTGCACACTACTTTGTTCACATCGCACATAGAATCGTACGAATTTTTTTTTTTTTTTACACTAACTAGTTACATTTGCACACAATTGCTGTAGTAGTGTGTTAAATATGCACACCTCAAGTTCTTAGCTTCATCCGAAATCATAGTTGCTCTAGCTTTTTTTTTCCTTTTGTTTTTGAAACTGCCACACCCCACTTAGCTTTTCTGAGTGGTGAAGTCCGGCTCAGCTGGCTTCTGAGGCAGTAGTAGCCTCTGTGTCTGGGGAGCTCTGCTGCGTTTCCCACTTCTCAAGGGCTTCAATGCATTTGTTGCAAACCTTGATGCATACACAGCGGAGGCAAAGCTTGGTGAGGATCCATACCCATCATCGCTCACAAAAGAGGTCAACCTATCTTCTGCTTCGCGCAGCGCCTTCTCGGCCTTCTTCTTCCGGCACCGGCGCCACGCCGCTTGTATGAAACACGCGGCCCATGTCTTCCATTGCAGGGAATAGAACCTGAAAGAGGAAACATTTGCGAGATGATCCAACCGATCGATCTACTCTTGGATAGGAATTTAAACAAAGAGAGTAAACCTTCGCATTCGCTCGCTCGCCTGCCTCCAGGTCATGGAAATGGTTAGACCGACGTGGAAGGACTAACTTGCATGACCTGGGGGCGCGACGAACTTGCTCACATGAATGCAATGATGAACACAAGTTATGTCAAGGCTTGCCTGAAAGTGTGCTTGAGTTGTTTGCTGTTGATGAGGCGCCGGAACTGCGAGGCGACGAACTTCAGGTCTTCAGCCATGAGAGCGAAGGCCTCAACCTCTGACAGAGTCTCCACCGTTCTGGTTGAAATTGGTAGGTTTGTGGAGGAGGTGGGGTCCAAGGCCCACGTGAGAAGCTCCTCGCCGCAGAAGTCACCGGCCTTGAGCTCAGAGGAGTTGAAGAAACCGGTCCTCCCGCCGTTTGTGGTGGCGGTGGCGAGGTTCCCGCGCATGATGAAGAGCATTTCGTCCACCGGGTCTCCTTCGCACACAATGTAGCTCTTCTCCGTGTAAAGGACTGGCTTCAGCCTATCACACATTGCATCCAACAACTGCCTTTTCATCTTCTCAAACATTGGCACCTACACCAACACCAACAACAACATTAAAATTCATCAAGTAATTCATATATGGTCATGGATGATGGTACTCACTCTTTTGAGCAAATCCAAGCAAAGATGGCGCTTTATGTCCCTTCTCAGATCTTTAGGGAGGTTCCCAATAAGTGCTTCCTCCTCAACACCCCTGTTCTCTTGCCATTTGTATTGCTCATACCTTCTGATCCTTTGCTTCAAGTGGTCCGGTAGCATCCTGTGGGACATCCACCTCTCCGCGTCCCTCCTTTTCACTCTCATCTCTTCAACTCTCACGGTTGTCGACTGCAGATATTTCTGCAAACAGTTTTCCAGACATTGTAGCCTAATGTGACCGTGGATAAGTATCCAGTAAGATGAGAGACTGTTGTATACTGGTGTCTCGCTAGCTACTATTGAAGAAATTATTGTGTAGTCGTGAAATGTCATGTTAGATATGTTTCTAATCACGCACACAGGATGGTTAAAATATTTTGGCCTTCACCTTGGGAAGATCTACTTCTTAAAGTTGAAATGCCATTCTGTGTGTGTGGTCAAGAGCATATCTAACATGACACTTCATGATAACACAAGAATTTCTCTCCATTTTTTATGTCCTAATAATGAAACTCTTACAATAGTCTAAAATAGTGTAGCCGGGTTCCATTTGAAGGTGTGGAACCAGTTTTTTGGGGTAAGTGTAGTGTGGTCATTTTTTAAAATTAGTCCATTTTTACTAGGGATGTGTATCACTCACACCATCACACAAATATATGCAAGACCCTTGTCATGTTATATGATCTCAAGTCAAACACGCAATAGTCCTAACCAAGAATTACATACCTGCATGTTTCCTATGAGTGATGAGAACAGAACCAGTCCAAAGATGGCAATGAAGATAGCAAAGATATTCTCCCCAATATAAGTACTACACTGGAGATTTTGCCCAAGAGAACTGCAAAATAAGACAGACATTTATGACATTTGGATGCTTTCACGCCTCATAATCAAATAAAAGGATTTTGTTAACGAGAATGCCCTAAAATATTGGATATATAAGCAAAACGTAGGACTTTAACTTTCTAATGACATTAAATGTCTTGGAAACTAAAAGATTTTCTACTTTTGATTCCTTAATCAGTGCTCTTAAAGCACTCGTTAGTAAGATTATTTGAATAAATTGTACAAATGTCTCCCTCATAAGATTTCACAAAAACCAATGACAAATAAACTAGGAGTAAACATTCAAATTCATCCCTAGAATTGTTAGTGTTGGTCAAGTTCGTCCTCAAGTTATGAAAATGGTCAAATTAGCCTATGAGGAGAAAGACTAATTTGATCGATGTCGAATAACTAACTTGACCAACTTTTATCAATTTTAGTGACTAATATGACTGTTTCAATAACTTGATCGATGCTAATAATTCCATTGACGGATTTAAAGGTTTACTCGATAAACTCGTGAAAGTTTCAATTCATAAAACATGAATCTTTGCATGTCTAGTCAAGAACAGGATAGATTTTTCGCCAACCTTAGATTGCGAAAACCCCACCAAAAGCAGAAGAAGAACTTCCGAGTAAAATCTGCGGATGATTCTACCACACGGGCCTGCAGAGCTTGTTCGAATATCCCAAAGTTGAAAACTGCTGGATCTGAGATGCTAGCAGGATCAATATTATAAGGGCAAGAATTAGGACTGCTCAGAATTGATAGAGCATCTTGCATGTAGTATTTTCCACAGCTCAGGTAGGCATCATTAGAGAATCCAGTATGCTTCAATTGTTTGTGCCAACACCTAACCTCTGACTCCACCGAAAACAGATACCAGAATGCTCCAACCACCTAGTATGCAACATGCACTTGGTGATCACAAAACTTAGCATTCTATATAGGAACATAGTTAAGGTGATAATAAGTACAATAATGTTTGGTTTTCTAGACACTCATTTTTGACATTCGGAAAATCGTGTATATATAAATGAAAATTTGAGTTATCTAGTCATCATCACATTTGGAAATAAATAAAGTGAAAATTTCACTTATGTTGCTAGTGAATCTGTTCAAGAAAAGAGGCGATGGCTACAATAACCCTTGCATATTATGTGTTAGTGCACTGATAAATTCTCCTAATTGGTGTGTGCGTAAATTTTCTTAATTTAAAATCTCACTCACATTTGTTGAATAATCCTTAGTTGTGTAAATTACAAGTCATGCCATTGTTAAGAGGATTTTGAATTCAGAAGATTTGTAGGTTGACAAACAACCAAGAATTTCATTTTTCTTATTGATGAATCTGGCACCTTACCATATACACTACATTTATCATTAACATAAGTGATATCTCCACTTATTTATACATGATTTGTTGAATGCTGAAAAAAAATTCTCAACTAAGTAATAAAAATCAACTTACATGACTTGCTAGCATGTAGAGAAAAAGATTGTAAGCAGCTCCGGCCCATGCTGTCTCAGTTAGTATGCCACTAGTGCTTGTCACTTCTTTGAATAACAGATAGACCCTCAGGAGCCTTGGCACATACTGAGCTATTATTGTGTACTTCAACAAATTCTTTGCCACAATTGGAATTGAGCATTTTGGGATTGGCATGATAGCTAAGATGACCATCTAAGAAACACATTAAAATTTTGTTAAAAACCAACACCAAATTATGTTTATCACATCAAATTGAACTGAAAAAGTTAATACTGATGCCTTCATTTTTTTTATACCATGGCGCTAAAAGGTAACTTGAAGGAATGTTTTCCTCTATTTATCTAGGGCATTAAACTCATTTCATTGTATTATTATATATTTATTGATTATAAACATCGATGGTTTAAAGGGTGAGTCTTGGCGCAACAATAATGTATAGCCTTGACTTGGAGGTTACAAGTTCAAATACTAGAAACAGTCTCTTTGCTTGCAGAGGTAAGACTGTGCACATTTACTATAGATCACTTAGTCATAAGGGCTCTAATATCATGTTAAGAATCAACTATCTCAAAAACTTAGGGTGTATTTAGTTTCTATGTTCATTTCATATTTCAATACCCTGCTTGTGGGATTTTGTAAAGGAAATAGTAAAAATAAAAAATAAATACAAGAAATCGGATTTTATTGTTTTCACTATTTTCTTTACGAAATCCTAAAATAGGAAGTTCAAGAAATGGAAACAAGAAATGAACTGAAACCAATCACATCACACCCTTAAGCTAGTAGGAATAAACAATTGAATGATTTTTATATTTACGATAGATAAGATAAATACTTGTGGAAGTGGAATAATTGATAAGATGTCAATGATGAACTGAGAACTCAAGTATCGCGTCGCTATGGCGCCAGCGTCATCAATTAGCTCACCCCTCCCAAACACGCGCGAAGAAGGCGCGATGAACCCGGTTCGGAACTGGAAAATGATGTGAAGAATGTAGAAGAGATCGAAGAATGTTCGAAGAACACAGGCAGTGATCTTCAGCTTCTCATCCAAGGCAATGCATTTCCTCATGTCATTGATCACAGGGACATAGAAGAAGAGAGGGTCCACAGATATTGCCATGACACATGTGATCACAAAGATTTTGTTCCATTTTTGAAGCAGAGGACCCTGTGGATCAAGAACTTTGTTTATCCAAGTGGTAGCCATTTTTTTTGTGCTTGGTTTATCACTTGTGGAAGTGCTTGAACTTGATTTGACATTGCTTTTTTGGAATCCGTCAATTGAAAATGAATCCTTCTTCTCTAAACTTGCAGATGAATCTGATTTCCAATCCTCAAACCTGCATATAGAAACATAAACTCACTAAGCACATTAATGTGTTTGGTTTTTGAGTTTGGGAGGGTCAGAATCGATTCTAGAGCCTCAAAATTGAAAAATTTTCACTTTTAAACGAGTTAAAATTGGTTTTAGGGTGCAGTCTGCTAATGTTCTAAACATGCATTGAGGTATGTATATGTTAAGTTGTGTTTGGTACCATAGACCATAGAAAGGGACAGAGACACGAAGACAAATGCAGAAAATTTTTGTCTTTTTAAACCCAAATTCTGTATCCCAGACATTAACTTTTTGTCCCGTATATGCCAACATCAACAAGGTACAAAAAAATATAGAAATTTCCTGCCGTGTATCTTTGTCACCTTGCCTTATCCTTAATACCAAATGCGGTCTTAGTGTTGACTTCATCTGGCTGGCGTCACCCTAAAGTTTGGTGGGCATGTCTTCTGATACATGGTCTAGTAAGGTGTAGCTTCTTATTCTAGATGCAGTTATGATGAAGTTTGTGCTATTATCATCAGTTATAAGAGAATCAGCTTCGACACAATAGTAAAATTGCTGTCTTCTAATCTGGACGTCAGGGAATTGGATATGTATTATTAATTGTTGTGTGTTGTTCAATTTGTCATAGATTACATTAGACAAACACCTTCTAAATTAGGCAAATTCAATCAATTTTGTAAGCAAGTAATTATTTTTTTTATTATTATTAACAAAAGTTTAGGTTGAGAAGAAAACTCGTCTCAAATCAAGATTAAACTTCAACAAACAAATTAAAAAAAAAAAGATAAAACTGTAAAAATATGCAGCTAAGAATAGGTTTTGAGGAAACAAACCTAACAAATTTTTGCCCCTTTTCTGTCATGATTAAGCAACTTCCACATCCAGTAAGAAAATTTGAGCTTGAAAAGCACTTTATATACCCAGTACAGTAGAAAATTCAGGCCTGCAAAATGAAAAACACAAGTAAGAAACTTTCTTTACTTCCACCATTCTGAAGTATGCAGTGCACACTTATCTAGAAAAAAAAGGGTCAATTTTTTTATTTATAAAAAAATAAAATAAAATTATAAAGCCCCCTTCATTTAAATTCAGGCCTTAAGAATTAAGATTTAGTACGCCAATATTCTTTTGTAACTATAATATAAAGATGCAAAAATATAATTAACACCAACCAGAAGTCATCAACAACAACTCAGACACTGATTTAAAATTTTCAAGTCAATTAAGTCAATCTCCAACATAAAGTGTACACAATCAAAGTCATGAATGAATTTGTTAGTAGGACACACCAATTCAAAGAGAGAAAGAAGGAAAAAAAAAAGAAAAAAAAAGAAGGGGGCTTGAACCATACATTGGAACCAAAGATTGAATTATAAGACCATAAAATGAATCGCATGCTAGAAACTAAATGGTTAGTATTTCATTATAAGAAAAACAGTGTTTTGTGGCAGAATTTGTGGCGAAAAATACATTATGTACGGCGGAAAAACAATTTTGCGGTGAAAATCGCGTCGTCGCGCATATGCTTGTAGCAAACATATATATATAAAGCATACAACAAATTACAATATGCAACAACTAATTCTGTTGGCTCGGCTACATAAATTAAAGAATGCCATAATATCTTATCATACATACATACATATATAGCATAAAGAAGCGAAAAAAAAAGAAGGAAATCAACCCATAATAACTTCTCAATCATCTTTGAAACGTATCAAGGAAGAAACCATGAGCTAATTAATTAACTCAAACTCTCTTCTGAAGATAAAATAAAAAGAACATAGATATATATCAAAGGCTAAACAAATATACAAGGCTTTTGTGTATAATTTGCATGAAGCGGAATGGTTGTAAAGTTTAATTTGTCGTGCTCTCCAAAAGAAGGAGAAAGAAGAAATTGACAAGAGTAGAAATAATAATTAAGGAAAAGGAAATTAACACCAAAAGTACTTAACTATATGGTTAAGGTTGAATGGTTTAATTTGCTCCTTCCACAAAGCTTGAGAGAAACTTTCCAAATAGAGAAGTACTAGCAGCAACCTTCACATTCACATGAGAAAGATGTTCATCATGGCCATTTGTGTTCATGCAACAATGAGAGAAGAGATATGGAAAGAAAAGAAAAGAAAGAAAATGATGATATGAGAGTAGAATAGAGGAAGGCACAATTACTTAAGAAGAGGAATATATGTTTAGAAGAGTAAATGTCATCGGTCAAAGGTAAACGACAAATTAATTAATTATCATGGTTTGTGTTCTGTTGCATACAAATACTTACAAAATGTTTTTTTTTTCTTCTTCCCTAAACTGTATATTAATTTAAGTATAAATGTATTGTATATTTATATGAAAGAAGCTAGTGATATATTTATGTAAAGAGAAATAATATTAATTAATTTGTTCATGGTTTATTGAGTATCTGTTCACTGCATAGAAAAAAATATTTGTACTATTTTATATAGGATATCATATTTGACTCGTAGATTTACCATTAAATGAAATTTTAATGAGGTTCACAATCATTAAAGCCTCATCTAATAGTAAATAAGTTGTGAGTTAACACGATGTTTAATGTGAAATGAGTTCAAATAACACAACTCATCCACATACGAGGTATGTAAATTAATAAGTTACACGTCAAGCGACAATGGCGGATAAATGATAATATTGTTATTAGTTAACATATATTTAGAGAATCAAATGATATCATTATCATATATCACTCACAAACAATGAATCTCCTAGGCATGAAAGTGAAATCGTAAGTTATTTGCACATATTATATTTTCATCCCAAAATTTATTGAACATCTTAGAATCTATGTCAGAATAACAAAGCTTATATTTATATAAATTCTAATATATACAATTACTAGAGAACTCATATAGTACTACCATAACCAAGAAAATGGTATAATCCTATTCCTATATACTCTTATGCCAATTATATTTTTGTGTACTTTTAAATACCAAACAACAAAATTCGCTTACTTTTTAGTTAGAATGGGGAGTTATAAATAGATACTAATAATGTTGGATTGGAGTACACCCCTTTCCTTGCACAACTTGGTATTATTAGGTCAAAAGTAATAGATTGATTCCAATCTCACTCCTTTTTTCAATTTAACTTTCCATGCACTTACCCATTTAAATATCAACATGACTGCCCTATGCAGTGTTGTAGCAAAGTAGAAAATGGCGAGTTACATGAATGATTAATTGCTTTTAGCTTTCAGTCATGATCATCGTGTCCTGTGATGCCATGGCCCATCTTTGTGATGATCATTCTGTCATGATCACAAAAGTGGAGAAGTACCAATTCCACACAAGCAGGACATCTTTGCACTCTTCTTTTTAATTTCTTGATAAGTTCGATCGTTGCACTCTTAAAAAAATCATGCTAAGGCATCAATAATTGAATTGTTCTAGGCTATACTTAAGTTTGATCTATTCTACTCATAAGGTACTTCAGCACTTTTATGGTGCAACAATATATGTATTCCATATATCAAACTGCATGCAAAACCACTCACCTTATTAATTGTTAGTTTAAGAGGCAAAATCAGTTATTAATTTCTCATAATTAAGCTTGTTGATAAATCTCATGTAAACATGAAAGGAGCATAGATAATTTTTTATATGGTATCCGTGTTTTTACGATCAAGTGGTCTAGAATTTTACTAGCATTCGTTGCGGCTTATAAAATACTTGTATAACTATCCATACTTGATTTTTGGTAAGATGATTAAACACTTATTTCTGTCATTCAAACTCTCATATATTTGAATCTTGTGAATAAGAAATAAAAATAGCATTGAACGAAACTTAACTACATAATGAGTTGACCAAGCTTGAGTCACATATATAATCTAGCCAACTTAAAATACAGGTAGCTTGGACCCAAAAAAAAAAAAAATCTCATGTCTCAAAGATGACATTAATTAGAGAAATTCATGGTTATTGTTAGCACTATCATCTATAACTAAGTTTAGACTCGCACGTTGCGCGAGAAGTTATCAAAATGAATTAATGCTTTTTGGAATGAAATGATTTTTGTGATGCTTTTAAATAAGATGGATTAAAATCAAACAATATTAAACTAAAGTAAAACAAACTCTTTTTAAATGCGTTTAATTGTATGCTCAAATGTGTTTAATCGATATTTTTTTAAGATAATAGTAATACATTATTAAACAATGCATCTTAATCATCCAAGTAAATCATCTATTTCATTGTGATCGCCTTTTCACTAAATAATCTCAAGTTCTTAGGTACATTCACAAACATTCTAAATTTTGTGTTAACTACATCTTCTAAACTACTTTAATTGTTAAAAAAAATGCTACATCCTACATGTACACTCAATTTTATACACTCACACATTACAAACATGATATTCTCAATTATACTTAATTAAGTGCACAAACATTACAGGCATTAAAACACAAACTTTATGTACATAAGTATAGGATGCATGCATGATGTATATTTTTTGGTGTACGTGTAGCAGGACTCTAATTGTTAACAGACTCTTCATTAATTAATTGCGCCTCTGTCCTATCTTGTATTATTTGTAACCCAATCTCAAATCATCCACCAATTGTACAACCACCATCCCCCAATGCCCACCCTAGCTCTTTGCATGCATATATGATACTACAGAAATTGGCAGATGACGTTGCAGACATTGGCAGCATCAATGTTGGCAGCGCCCCATGGGCGTATAAGCAGACAAGAGGATTTTGTTTCTCTGTTCGCATTCTACAAAGGAGTTAATGTAAGATTATTTCATAATCTCATAAAGATATGGTCCATGTATCTTATAGTGATACTAACTCTAATTAAAGGGAATCAAGATGATGACAATTGATTCTATAAGATATGATAGAGTTAGTGGGGGGTATTTTAGTAAAACCGACCCTCCCCTCTCCCTTATAATTAAGATGGCATTACTCAAAGAAAGAGATACGAGTGTTTTAAGGATTCCAAAGAATTCAGAAAACATTAGGGTTTGAGGTATGCCGCTTTTCTCACCATCAGAAGGGGTTGTAAGGATCAAAGGAAGAGATGGAAAAAGAATTTGTCAATTCCATTCAATCACGATATGGATCCGGGTACGTGTCTCGTTCTTGACCTTATTTACAATGTGATAATCATAAATTTCAAGATCGTTGTTTCCATGAATTGTTAATAATGGAAAATCAAAACTTACAGTTAATGTTGTGTTGGCATTACCAACGACAAAATGTTAGGCAAATGGATTCTTCAAAGCGGATGTTCTCAGCGCTCCATGCATGCACGTATAAACAGGGAAGGGAATTTTGTCGGTGGATGGTCCATCCGAATGTCTCAATAACAAAAGAGAGAATCAAAGTGTGTTGTGGAAAGAGAAAGGATTGTATCTGAGTTGATGGTAAATTAATAAGAGGGGTTACCATCAAGAAAGAGGAGAGGAAAAGGAGGAAAATGGTAAAGGGGCATGAAAGAACATAGAGGCTGATCGTTCATTGGCTCAAATTTTTAAGGTGTATGGTGCTTCTTTACTTTCAAAGAGTAGAGTAATAATTGCTTATGAAAGAATCAAAGATGGACAACTTCGCTAAAAATATCATAATTTATATATTATAGATAGATTGGTAAGCAACTTAAAAGGAGTCACATCTTTGTGAATACTTTTTTATTTTTCTTTTTACAAATTAACTATTACCTTTACTCACTTTATCTATCTCTTTAGAAGATTTTGTTTGGATGCATATGTATCAGAATTACACTATAGGTGGTCGGGGTCATGAGAGATGTTTGATATAACAATGGACAAGAAAAAGAAAAAGACACAAAAAAAAAAGATAGGAGAAAAAGGAGGCACTGAAAGAAAGAAAGAAAAAAAGTAAGTGAGATGAATAGAAAAAACAACATCAATGGTCACCATTCTGAACAATATCGTGTCCCACGTGAAACCTTTTTTATGTTATGAAGAAATAAAGATGGCTTGGAAAATTTTCCTACTTAAAGTGTGATTACATTAGATTAATTATACATGGAGTTATTGGTATGATAATGAACAAGTTCTAGCCACCATTTTATTGTTTTTTTTTTTTTTAACTTGGTCCATGTGAAGTATTTACGACTTGTTAAGATAGCTCTACTTGTGACTTTTATTAAATATTTAAGCAGTAACAACCATTTAGATCAAGTTGATCGATTATACGACTTTTCACTTTATGAAACATCATTATTTAGCTCTCTAAAAATAAGTCTTTTGTACGTTTTTAACGTACTCAAAACAAACATTTTTGTTGTTAAACATCTAAATACAACATAACTTATTTATAAATTATTTATCATATAAGATTTTTTATCAAAGAATTCTTTTCAAATAAAGCCTTAATTAAACTATTTATCCAAACAACATCTTGAATAGTTAGCTGCTTGGTGCAAGTTACGAGGAGATAATTGTAATTGAATTAAAAACAGGTTAATTAAGTGATGCAAACAAAATGGTTAAATGTTGAATGTATATAGTCAATTTTCATGTGATTACTTTTGGAATCAAAATTAGTGTGCTTCCACGTCAAAAAGAAAAATTAGTATACTTGATGAAGTTAAATGCTAATGCAGCTAACGTTAACAAAATTGCTTTCAATATCCCCACTGAACATGTAGAAATTAAGGGGATTTCTTGCACTTTTTCTCTCCTTTGAAGGGCCTAAACACTTATACATTAGATTTAGAATTTATTTCAGGAATTAAAGGAGGTTGTTTATGATTTTATTTTTTATTTTTGATGAATTTGACTATCTTTTTAATCAATGACTTTTTTTTTATTAAGCTTTTTATTCTTTTCCACACAGCCACTGCAACTACTTGACATAACAAACCACAAATAGAAATCCATGAAAAGTGACAACACATGACTCTAACTACCGAAATTTAATCTCATAGTTAGGTATTAGCCATGTAAATAGAAAAGGTTTGACATGTCTGTAGTCCATGTTTTTTAATGGTTTCATTTCCACTTTCCACGAATATTCAATAAATCATACCATCCCCGTATTATAGGTTGCTACGAATAAAGCACATGTTTCTTTATCACTGTTTGGTATATGAATTTGGATTCTCTAAAGTGCAGAGTTCACCTTAAAAAATAAATAAGAAAGTTTCACTCTTAAATTAATAAAATAAAAAGTAAAACTCATTAACACTTTATTGAATTAAGAGTGAAAAATTTCAGGCTCTTTATACTTTGCTTATAAATAGGAGAATGAAACATTTTGGCATCTTTATAAAGTAAGACATTGATAGTATCGTTTAAATCAACAAAATGTTGGTTCAAGTGAAGAACATTCGAATTCCTTGAGCATATTATTTTAATTTCAATCCAGTTCTTAGAAAAGCTTAATATAAAATTTATCATGCGAATTGGATATTATAAACATTCATTGAATAACTTTACATAGTTCAACGGTGTTAGTAAAAAGGAATAAAAGAAAACCATTGGATTGGTAAAACTTTTCAAGATGATACACTTATTTTTTAAAAAGTATAAACTAATTTTTTATATATGATAAATGAAAAGTAGATGTGTTGTTATTGCTGGCTTTTAAAAGTCACGAAAGGTATTTTCAAAAGTAACTTATACTTTAAACATTAAAATATTAGTATAATCTTAAATTTTAATGGTCACTATTACTTTTTAATATTTATATTTATTATAATATAAATATAAATAACATATTTATATTTATATTTATATTTAAATGTAAATAACATATTTAAAATATATTTATTACATTACTCCTATAGCTTCTGCTTAATAAAATCTATTTTCTCTTTTTTTTACTAAATAATATTACTATAACCTTTTAAAAACAACTTTTAAAAAATAAAAAAGTCAACCACTCTTAAAAAAAAAACCACAACATTACCAAACCAAACCAAATTGGTCTCTTGATAGATCCATAATATTACGACTTACCTAAACTTCTATTTTGGAGCCTCCCATTTTTCAAAATTCTTGTTCCAAATTGGTTTGTTTTTCTGTTTTACAAACCAATCCTAGTTTATAAACATAACTCTATAAATGAAAACTTATTAATAATCAAAACTTTTTATAATACTTGATTGATAAAAATAATTCAATACTTACTTTCTCAAATAAAATCTCGAATTCGAGTTTGATTAATAAAATTACATTAAATATTTTTTACCCTTGTAATAACTAACTCAACTCGAACTAGATTAGTCACTATCCAATAATCTCTTGATACTAATAATTTAGACAAAGAAAAATTATAAGAAACATGTTTTTACTAGCATGCCAAGAAAAATGAAATTCTGCTCCATAAAAATATATAATGTGAAACTCTTAAAAGTAGAATTCACATCAACCTTTGCACCAAACAAGGATCCAAGCAAAGTACAAATCCAAATTGCATCATCAAAACAATTACATCCTAAAAAGAAGAACAAAGTCCCCAACTCTTCCTGATTAACACATGATTTCTCAAAAGAATAACAAAAGATTACAAGCTACCAATAATAATCAACATAACCTACCTTCATGCTCATGATATATTATAAGATCAGGCTGTGGCCTACACTTGGTAGTAAATATTAAAGCCTGTATTATGCCAGCTAAGCTAAGATGACATTTATTAATCCTAATTTTTTTCCCCTAAGCTAAAAATTTTGATGTGTTGTAACACAACAACTTGCCTCACCTTCACTTTAAGATTTCTCCTCATCTGATTGAGAGCATTGGGGCTCAGAATTAACAAAGAAGTCATCCACTGAAAAAAAAATTAAAATAATAATAATAATAATAATAATAATAATTAAAAATAAAACAATGACATTTAATAATTAGTGTAAGTGTTATGTATTACAACATTGGATTTAATTCGAATGCACTAACAATATGAAAGAGTCTTGTACTGTCATTCAATCATAAACTGACACATAAGCAAATATAGTCAATTATCACACTCATTACTTGAAATGTCATGCAAATGAATGGACATGATTGGACGACTATATAAAAAAATTTACGCTGTCAGTGCATTAAAATTACCTATATCCTGTTGGTCTGGAGATTCGAGCAAAATGTCCGAATCAGACGGCAAAAATGGCGAACCAGGATAGTTTCCTAGAGGTCCTAGATCTGCAAAAGAGCTTAAGATGATTCATATAAACCAATTTTTCCAAAATGGATGCAGTGTAAGAAGTGATTATCCATCTATTTGGTTGGATTTTATAGTTTTAAGGCATCACTACTAGCATACTTAGAAATTGCTATGGTGCTGCCAAAATAATATAGGGTGTCATGCTATTTAAAAACCATAGTTTGGTTAGTTCAAAGGATTCGACGCTTGCTCCCCTCTGCAAGGTCTCAAGTTCGATTTTTACAGATGAAACGAACTAGAGCTAGAAGAGCCCATAGTGCATCGACCCAGCTCAAGTCAAATTAGTTGGAGTCTAATAGACTTCAAATACTGATTGTTTAGACCAAAAGAAAGGAGTCAAGTAAGAAATTACCTCCCAAGTGTGGCAAATCTGCTGTTAGATCAGACAGGCTAAAATTCCACGGAATCTGATCCAGTGATCTGGAAATTCCGTTGCCACCATCTGGCGCAAGCTGCAGTCCTATGGAGCATGCCACATCAGATGTAAACGCTGTGTCAAGGGCGGATGTATCTGTTCCCATTCCGGATATTTCTGATGCAGTGAAGGGGAAATGGCCACTGGATGCTACTGACGTTGGGCTCACCGGCATATCTGACACTGACGACATCGTGCCATTCGGTGGAATAGCAGGAGCCATATCAGGAGCACTGTGGCCCATCACCATACTTCAACAAGGACAAAAGCAGCTGCCATTAGCAGAGTTTCTATCAAGCAAATTACTCAAAGGAGAGAGCATTGAAGAAGGTCCGCCAGATTCCACCGATTTAACTAGTATATAAGAGCATGACAGCAGACAGCCATAACAATCCAGGCATAAAAAATTAGGAGTCTGTTTGGTTTCTTTATTCATTTCTTATATCGATTTACCGTTTTGAATCTGTTTCCTATTTTTCAAGATTTTGCGAAAGAAATAGTGAAAACATAAAATCAAAACAGGAAATCAAAATAGAAGCCAAACAGACTCTAATTGCATCACACGCAGCATAGCCATGGACAAATTTTGCAAACAGTAAGAAACACATTAGCAGTCACTCTACTAAATGGTTCATTACCAAAATCAGTTGTTACTTCTTAACCACAAATCATAATGCACACGTTTCTGAAAACTAAAATACAAAAGTTAACAATGGAATAGGTAAAGAATGGCCAACTATGCATTATCTTTACTGTTACTTTTATCTAGTCCAGTGCATGAATAACATGAAAGAATTATGTGCAATCGAAACAAGTACTCACTCATTTCCAGAATTCATCCGAATGGGATGAAAATTGCTCGGCGCAGGGACCCCATTAACCACATGGCAACTTGATATGCCACAACCCATGGAGTCAATATGAGGTTGACCTGGTGCTGCCATGGGAGGCTGCTGTAGCACTGGATATCCCATAGGTAGGTTGTTGACTGCACTGCAAACAGATGGTGTTATAGAATAACATGCGAAAAGAGAAAAAGATAAGCAAAGAAGTGAACTTGCAAACTTGACTCAAGACTAATATGTATAAGCATTATTGTGGCATAACGAATTCACAGGGAAACCATCAAAATCAACACTAAACCAAGAAATACGCAAAAGGTTCCCCTACTTCAGGTGATACAGTCAACAATGAATTGATTACCAAGAATCTCCAGCAAAAAAAATTGATCATACACGTCGTAACAAATACTAGAACAATCTCGTAATAGCGCAAATGATTGGCAATTTCTCAAGTATCCATACCACTTATCTACCTGAAATTTTGGATAAATCCAAACTTTAACATCAAGAATACAATCAGGAAGCATTGTTAATACTTATTAGTTCTCTTTAGCATAACCATGAAGTTTTGGCAGAAGAAATATCATGAACTATCTACTGAGCAAGCCATCAAATCTGGTACATCAAAAAGTTGTTAATCATTCCAGAGGTACAGTGAAAGTAATCAAAACCTCTTTTATTGACAACTTTTTTCCAACAATAAAAATTTTGAGATTCTGAAAATGCAGTGAAAGCGGTTTGGATCTATTTCTTCTTACCAGTTAAATTGTGCAAGGTATCAATATTGCCATCAAAAGTTTATTTTAGTCTATAAATATTGATTTGGGAAAAGTTCATTTGGTTGCCATGGTTGTAAAATCCAAAGTAAATCAATATATGACTATATAAGCTGCAAACTGCATATTCATAAATCATAACGGATTAGCATATAAGTAACCCTTGCATTGTGCAATATCACACTACCAGTACAAACAATATCAAAGTCAGTGATGCGATCACAAACATATACGAAAAATTGGTAGAATTAGATATCTAAAGACACACACGCTGATGAGAGGGCAAGAATTTACCAGGCATCGGATGGATTCCATTCTGTATCGGAGCCAACGGAACCTTTGCTTGCATGGGACTGTGCATCAGATGATACTGATGCTCAAGCAAATGATTGAACAAAAGTATTTGCTTTTTCAATTTTAGCCTGATATAGTATGCCCTAAAGAAATCGCCATTCTCTTCTTCCAACTTCTGCCAAACTGAATCAACAAAAAAGCATCAACTAGAAAGCAATGGAACATGAGGGTACCTGATTCTAAAGGAATATATATACCTACCAAGAGTTGTAAATCCAGGATCTATCTTTGCCCGAGTCAGTAGTGTTTTGACCACTTCATCTTTATTCATATATAGCTGTAGGCATCTTTCTATTAAATTCTGGACCTACAAAATTGTTTGAATATTTAATCGAGAAAGGAAAGAAACAGATTAGCTCATAATAGACTAGCTTCTTGAATTATCCCGGTCAAAGTTCAATCAACAAGATATAGGCAGCAAGTAGAAAAGTAGAGTGTTACTAAAAACAAGTCATATGGTAGCGAACAATTGATATCCTTACAAGCTCAATGTCCTGCCGTGAAACCTTTTTGCCATCATTGCTTGAGGCAGATGCTGAACCTGAATCAGTAACAGGAGCATCACTTGTGTGATTGTTCGGTTGTTCGCTCTTGGGCTCATGAGAAGCTTGAGTTGATGACAGTAATTCTTCTGTACTCTGAAAATCCATATATGTTTTATTTAGATTATTTAGTTATTTAATATATGATGCAAGCAACAATAAGTGTTATGAGACAAAGCTAGAAAATCAGGCAGACATTGCATCATGAGTATAGAAAACCGGAAATGTTATTTAGAGCATTGTATGAGTTATTTAACTTGCTTAACAAAGCATTACTAGTTACTACAAATTAGAGAAACTGAACTAACAAGGGCATTTAAGTGCTTTGCATTAAAATGGTGGATTTTTGCTTCTCACTAACGCCCATAGTGATCAAATTTGTTGGTTATAACCACAAATGAAAAGGAACCTTATCACATATTCATAAAACCAATCTTCTCAGCCAATACGGCAACACGAAGTAAATTCAAAAAATTGATGAGTGAGACACAGGATATGGCAAACTAAGTACCAACACGCAAAGGAATACAATGGGAGAAACCTGCAAGTTCTTCATTTCAGCTGAAAGAGGGCTGACCACATGTCTTTCGGGAATTTAAGTTCTCACAAACTGCCTTCGAATCCAGGATAGTTTGCAATCAACAAAACCATCTACCAAGATATCAAACACTTCTTAATAGTACCCTTAAACAAGTATAAGAAATCAGCTAAATCAAAGAGACCCTCATATGGTAAAGAATATGTGGTTTCCCGCTGTATCTCATTGCAAAAAGGGTAAAAAAAGAAAAAGCATGTGCATGAATTGTACATCCAAAAGATTATCAGAAAGGAAGGATGACAGTTGAATTTATTACTATACTAATGAAGGCATAAGCAGATTAGTGCAGAAAGTTTGAGGTGCAATAAAACACCATGCTTCCATTAGTTCTTAGCAAGTTTTAACACTCCTTTTGACAAAAAATAATCAGATGTTCTACCATAGTTTTAACTTTTAACATGAATATAAATTTCTTCAGCGTGAAAAGTGAAATCAATTTTTACCAACAACATCCAGAGGAAATTAAAAGTATATATATAGTAACACTCATGTAATAAGCAACAGAAAATGCCAACCGGTGAAACGTTGTCACTCACCAATGTATTCAAAGGGCATAACAAAAATAAAATAAAATTCTTTAACAACCACAATTGAATTTTATTTTATTTTTTAAAAAAAGGAACTAAATTAACAATTTTGAAATAAAACCAGATCTCAATTGCTAACAAGTAGTTCTGAAATAAAAAGGTTAAAGTTGATTGATGAAGCAAACAACACTTTTTCAAAGGAACAAACTTCATAAGCTACCACACAATCCAGAACCACCAATGCCTCAGCTCAAAATCTAACATACCCATGAAGCTTAAAAAAAAAAAAAAAGTAGAGCCCTAAATTTAAACTTCATTGATGAAGCAAACAACTATTTCCCAAAGGAACAAACTTTATAAGCTACCACACAAGATAGAATCTAGATTCTAGAACCTCAATGCTTCAACACAAAACTTAGATGCCCGTGAAGCAAAACAAGAGAGTAAAATGAAGATCTATCAAGCAAAATTACCACATACCCAGCTCCTGAATTTGCCAATAGATTGCAACTTTGGAATCAGAGCAGTGTTAATTTCGACGAATTGAGAAAACCCACAGCACCTAAATGAAGCCAAAAAGTGAATTGAAGTGAAAAAGGATGGGAATTTTGGGGGGAAGAATTTTGAGAGAAAAAGCTCTAAGGTAAGTGGTGGTGGTTGTGGAAGAAGGGTTGAAGTGTGAGGAAGAAGGAGAGAAAATCTTCCATGGAAGAAGTGAAGGAAGAAAGTGAAAAAATGAGCATATGAGGGAGGTTTAAGGAGATATTTTTTTGAAAGAAAAACAAAATGGGTGGAAAATGATATTTTACCTCTTCATGTTTGAAAATTACACAAACGATGAAAGGTTAATTTGGTTTCTAATTTAGGAATTTTTTTTTGGTTTTTCTTATTATTTATTTTTCATATTTTGAGATTTTTCAAAAAAAAATTAAAAATAATAAAATTTTATTTCTTACTTTTATTTTTTTACATTTATTATTTTCTTTGCAAATTTTTAGAAAAAAAAGAAAATAAATTAAAGATAGAAATTAAATGCTTCCTATGTTTTATTTGTTTAATTTTGATTTTTTCAAGTTTTATAATATTTGTGAATTTATAATATCTGAGTAACATTAATTATTTTTTTCCACTTATACCTTTTAATTTTAAGAAATAGAATAAGTGTAGTATTAATTATATTAAATATTCATGTAGGCTTGTTTTTAAGACAATGATAATTTTATCAATTTATATAATTTTATATTATTTCTAACACATATTTTTTGTTAGTCTTGCTGTATAGTTTAATTCTTTGACTGATAAAATAAAATAGAGGAAATAAATTTTTAAACTTCTCTTATTAAGTAGGGATCTCTTCTTATAAAATTCTATACATCTTAGACTTGTGTTTGTTTTCGGTGTTGATTAGGAAAGCAACATTAATCATGAAACTCGCTAGAGAATCTAGTTAATGATAAAACTTAATACATGATTTAATTATATAAAAATTTTACTTGAAATTGTCCACCTTGAGAATAAATATTCTCATGTAAAAAGGTTAATTATACGACTTAGCCATTTGATGATTTTTAACACTAATAATAGATAAAGAAGGCTAGCGGAAATATTGAATTAAAAAAAATCTAATCAATATTAAAAATCAACATATAGTTAATGTGACATTTTTATATGAGAGTGCTGTCAATCTTTACAATTTTTCGGTATCAATTTTTATTGGAAGTTAACCGCAATTGTAGTTGTGGGTAATTTAACTTCCCTTTTCAATTTTATATGTGAATTCAAAAGAAGATATTTGTAAATTAAATCATTAAATTTAAAATGGTCAAATTGAAAAATAAAATGTGACCAAAAGGAGCGGTTAAAGCGTTACAACCCCTTTATTATTAGTAATTTATACATGTAGTAAAAAGAATTTAGCAAAAAGAGTGTCACTTAGTGTCCAAATTTTCATCTCATTTTTACCCTCAAAAACAATTATTTTTATAATATTTATTTTGGTCAAAATGTAAGTATACAATGGCAATCACTTCATTACTTATGTTAACTCCTCCCCTACTTACATGTTTTTTTTTGTCTTGCATTCACTCTTTTTTAAACAACTCATCACATTTCATCTCTTTTTTATTTATTTATTAATTTTTCTTTAACTAGCATCTTTCATTCACCTTGCTGCTACAGCCTACACTCCATATATGTATACTCCCAAAACCACCATCTTTACAAAAAATTCCAACATTATTTTGGTCTCTTTATTAAATACTTGACAAATATAAAGTGTCTGTTAATGTAAACTAAAAAAATATAGATATCTTATTATCGATTATGAATACATTTGAATTATTATCGATTATGAATACATATGAATACATGGACGTGATTGTAGAAAGTTTCTTCTTTTTTCTTTCGACGAGGTAAGAAGTTTCGTTGATGTGTGACGAACAATTAGATGAAATGACAAAAATGCATATTTTAAAAAGTTTTCGGGTGGTATTGCACAATTTTAATAATTTGGTTTGATTTGATTTTTCAAATATAATTAAACTTAGCTGAACAACCAAAATTATTGTTTGGATTAGTTTGATTTTTGTTATAGAATTAAACTAAATTGAACCATGAATATCTACTAAAAGCAATCCTATTCAAATATTATTAATTAAACACTTAAATGGTGAACTATCTTATTTATCGCTAAATCGAACTTTAGTTCGCTATGGAGTTATACTTTGAAACAAATAGAAAGAAATAAAAAAGTATAGTAATAACATAGAAAAGAATTACACAAAGTGTATTTATTACATTTCAAGTGATATAGATGTACACATAATGTAAGAGTTACTACCAATTAAACATACACAATTAACCCAATTAAAATGAAATAATTAAATAGTTTAATGTAATAAATTTTAACACAAATTGACAAAATGTAATCTTTTATTTTAAAATATAATTTTTAGAAAACAATACGGCACTCTTTTTTTTTAAAAAAAATATTGAAGAATTGAGGTCATAGAATAATTATCATAAAGGTGAGTTTGGCATTAAGGTAAAAAGTAGAGTAGAAAATTTAATGGAATAGATTGACCCAACTTTCGTTAATAGTTAGGTTGCATGCGTGCCAAGAAGTACCAACTCATGCCAAACTAATATTTTCTTCTATTCAAAGAAGGAAAAAAACACAACAAACACAACCTCACATATACTAGTAGACTATTATGGAATTGCGACTTGGAAATTTCACATATCCTGCATGAAGAACAAATATGATTTTTTTTTCCCTTATGGGATTACCTTCTCACAAAAAACAAACAATAATTCATGTGCTAATGCAAAAGCAAAAGATGTTGTAAAATCATTAATCGAGTAAATAACCAATTTGGTCCTAAACATTTTTATTTTGATATTAAATTTATCTTTAAAAAAATAAAAATCAATTTAGTCATAATATTTTAAAATTTGATATCAAGTTAGATGACCATTAGATCTCACTAACTTCGTTCACACAACAGTTGAATTAAAGTGATGTTAAATTTTAAAATATTATGACTAAATTATAGAACTAAATTTACAAAAAAAAATGTTAGGAATAAATTAATGTAAAAAAAAATTTATGATCAAATTAACCTCAAAATAAAAATGTGAAAAGGTGGTCATCAGCTCTTTTAAATCAATTATATCCTGCCATGGCATTCCTCCTCTCAATAAAGCAATAGTTATTTCTAACCTTCTTTTTGTCTTAGTAGGGTGAAAAAAAGTCAAGATAGAGAAGAAGAAGAAAAAGGGAAAAAAAAAATAAAAAATGAAGCGCTATCACGTCCTTGCAAGTGTTGCATTGATTTCCCTAATTAGAGGATCCAAAGGAAAATGACAAAATTCCTTAATGCAATATCCCAAGTTGTTGATTGTTGTTTTTGTAGTCATATGCACAAGTGACACAATGCCACCATCATATATATAAAACATTATTCATTCTATTTCTTCCCATATTTCCAATTAGTGCCCCCACTACTTCTCTGTGGTCCAAACCCTCCAGAATTAACCCTCCACCCACCACATTGCATTTATATGAATCTTATACTATTTCCTTAAAAATAACAACATTAATAAATGTTAGGTATATATATAGTCTAATCTGTAAAAGTATATATAAACACATTTTTAGTTGCAGTAATTTGAACATAAATTTGGTCATAGTAGTAATGCAAATGTTTTCATGCATGCATTGGGATAATCATTACGCAAACAACCTTAATTATGTATAGGATTGAAGTATAATTATGGTAAGAAACAATAGTGATCCGAATATTTAAAGTGATACAAATTTAAAGGTATAAGTTAAAAAAATTTCTTTTACTATAAAGTGCTTAAGATTTTAGTTTAAATATGTTTCGGGTTCTTAATAAATTCTTGAAATTTGATTTTAGTCTCTAACATTTTTTTAAGCACACTAGAAATTATTACTTTTGGTGTTCACCAATTTTTTTTTGTTAACTGACAATGTGACAAGATTAGCAGTGCTATGTGTCTATAATAATCTGAGGTGGCACATATTTATTCATGTGACATGTATTTATCAGTATGTGCATAACATGGATAAAAGGAGATTTCACATTTGTATTTATTCATATGTGCATAATGTGAATAAAGGAGGTTTCACATAGATAAATAGGTGTTACCTAAGATAATTATGGACACATGGCACTGATGACATTAAGAGTGCTATGGACACCCCTAATTAATTTGTACCACCCTTAAATTTGGAATTCATTGTGTCACTTAAGCCTGTACTTTAAAAAGGATTTAGATCCTTTAAAATGTGTCTGCAAGAATAAGACAAGTACAAATTATGGGTAATCATGACATGGTCCTAGTTCAATGGCCCGATTTAGCTCGAAGCTTATTTCGTTAAGTTCGAATTATTAAGTATGACTCGGTATCTTTAATGGGAGTGATATAATTCTTCAATATTTATAATTTTTTTTGAAATTAGTAATAGATTATAAGATTTTTTACAAAAGTAATAAGACTTTACAAAATATAATGTTACTTTTATATTGATATAATTTATTTTAAAATATATATTATAAAATATTTCTTAAATTTTTTTTGCTACATCTAAAATCTTATGATTTTATTATATATGGTGTCCAAATCGTCATATGATATTTAAACATCAGACCCATCTGATTTGACCCGATCATTGAGTCATTATCAAACTGAATTTAAGTTCAAAGAAATGATCCAATCATAAAAGCAGGTCGAGTTTGAGTTTTGTTCAACCCGATCTATGCACACCTCTATTACAAAAATACCACTGACTGAATAAGAGTTATGTTATTTGAACAACTATATATTTTGGGTTGACAACCAACAATCACACATCTATAAAGGTGTGAACTCTACCATTCTCAATTTATCTATCTTTATTATGCACTTCACACTTTTTTTATTAGAAAAAATTAGATAGGTTTGACATTGTTCAACCTACTAGAGTTAGGGTTAGGGTTAGGTAAAAATTATTTGAGCTCTTACATGAGTATTTACATATTATCCACTAAAGTGGCCTTCACATCAATAGTAAAAATTGAACTCATGTTCTTTTGGAATATGAGCTCGTTCTTAATTTGTCAACTATATCAACCATCTTTAGTTGAATTTCATACTTTTGTTAGTAGGGATGTACACGGGTCAACGCCTTGACCCAAACCTAACCCTATATTTGGACCGGGTTAATTTTATAGACCCTACTCGACCCTAAACCTGAATAAACCCGATAATCTTCTACTCGGGGTTTGGACTAGGCTTAACATGAAGTAATAAGCAAAATTATTATACATAAAATGAAATTGAAAGCAAAAAAGATGTATTGATTGCAATTGGTTTGAAATTTTATGTTGTCACATAGTTCATGTTGTGATACATCAGATACGTGTTTCTTAGTAGTAAAAGCTATTTGAATTACATACGTTGAATCATTGATATGTAAAAATTCAACCTATACATGTGCTTAGCAACTAGTTTTACTTTCAACTTCAAGCTATTATTAGTTAGAGACGGTACATGACAAGTTGCCGCGTTTCAAGCTTAGTATTATCAGACTATGTGATGACACGTTATTTATTTTTTATCCTGATGGAGTGATTGAAAACTATTTATTCAACATAGGGGTGTATATAGGTCAAGTTTTGTCTTGGGTTAAACCCAACCTTATATTTGGACTGAATCAATTATGTAAACCTTAACCTGACCCTCGACTTAATAATCCTGATAACTTTTGGGTCAAATGACTCTAGCCAAACCAAGTTTGCAAGCTGGTCTAGGTTTTGTACACCCTTAGTTAGTATGATACTCCCCCCATACACTCTCATATATTGCTTTTTACCCAAAACTTTGTCCAAAGTTAGTTGTCATTTAATTAGATTAAAAAAGTATTAATCATTGTCTTTACAACTATTCCCCTATTTATAATGAGCTTTCTACTATTGTATTAATTATTGCATTACAATTTCTTATGTGTTTTAATTGAAGTAAGGAAGTAATTTAAACATGAACGGTTGTTTAAATAGCATAATTGAATAAATACAAGAGTAATACAATAAATAATATATAAAAATGCCGAAAGAGAGAGCAATGAGAGAACGACGCCTAAGACATATTTCTTTGTTTCCCTTCGAAACGCACCAATCAATGAAAGCATAACCTTTTGCACCCTCCCCATGCTGCTGGGACCGTGGCACAGACATTATGGCTGACAACTGGACACGTGGCGCTCAATCATCGGAGGAGCGTGGCCAACTCACGGCCGTTAAGGAAATGGACGACTTTCAAAAATTCGCGCTTATTAAGATTGCTGCAATCTCTCTCTCTCTCTCGTCTGTTTTGGCGCCTTTTTCTGTCTTCAAGTGCCCATCTCTCTCTAACACGCTCAAACAATATGCTGATTGATGAGTGGGTCCCACTTTTTTCTTCTTCTCCTCCTACAACAATAACAATGATAATAACAGACATGACACGTTTAAGAGAAAATTTCATTAGCTAATCATGATCTACCACATTGTTTTTTGCACCTGATTAAAAAGGGTTATTTGATTTAATTGACAACTTGAAAAGAATTAATCAAATGCACCCGGAAAAAAAAAGAGGGTGTATTGAGGTAAATCAAAAATTTTATATATTATCTTTTCTTTGTTAAAAAATTAAAATAAAGAAGAATCGCTTTAGCACGTGTGTTTCAGCCCCAAGCAAAATTGATGTTTGAATTGAAGTAACATGAACATTAATCGATGGGGTCTTTCAACCAGGATAAAATTTTGGAAAAGTGAGTGATACTGGATTCCTTGAACTCATGAAAACCCCACAAAATTTTGAGCAACGCTTAATCACCATTCATCATAACCTATGCTAAAACCAAAAAAAAAAAACCAGTCAGCTCTTGAATTTTAATTTAACCACAAAAAAAGAATAAAATTTCCCTTTCCCTTGCCATCCATCTCAAATTTTCATCACATCTAAGATCTAAATTTTATTGACTGTGGGAAGAACTAGACAAGGGGTGAAAACTCAAAATCAGTGTCATCCACCCCTACACCTCCTTCGTTGTGGCCGCCACACCCCACCCATTGCAACTCAACTCAAAATCAAGAAATTCAGAAACTTCATTCACATTTATCATCAACAACAATATAAAAAACACAAATCCACCTTCATCATCAAGTTTTGTTTCAGATCTACAATGCTCTAAACCTGTTTTTTTCTCAAACTAAAATATGTTGAGATGTGCATAATCACCCTTCAAGATTTGTAAGCAAAACAATTCTTCATAAACAAAAGTGAACTATTTGGTTTGTGTCTATGGTGAACTATTTATATAAGGGCAAGGTAGCTTAACAAAAACTCTTGGCTAAACGGTCATAATACCAGACTGGAGACCCAACACGTTTTTCACTACAAGAAAAATTTGGATTAGCGACGACATTTAATGAGGGAAAATTTTGCTCGTGAGTCCCTTGCTGATTAGTGATGAAATAGTGAGGAATTAACAAGAAAAATGTAGATCCATAGCAAAAAATTGAAAAATGAGGGGGCAAAAAGTTTAATAAACAATTAGTGACGAATTAGTGATGACAAGATTGCGAATGTAGTTAAATCGTAGGCAATTAAATTGTTTAACGAGAGATAAATCTATCCTTGCTCTCTCAGAAATAGTTAAAATATGTACAACAATGAATAATTTGCTCGCTAATCTCTCACAAAATCTCAATATAATTTAGTGAGAGAAACTTCTCTGACTAATCTCTCATGACTCTCTTCGATGAAATGAAATCTCTCTCTCTCTCCCTTTTAGCGAGGAATTACTCCATTGTTGATCCCTCGCTAAAATTTTAACATTTTACTTTTCCTATTAGCGAGAGATTGTTCCTTTGCAAATCTCTCACAATTTGGCAAAGTAATTTTGCGACAAAATATGTCATCGCTCTTCCTTCACAAAATGCTTAATCTAAACTAATAATTTCACTTCCCTTTTAATGAGGGATGCTTTTGTCATTGATCTATCATTAAACTTTTGACATTTCTTTTTTTCTATTTAGCGAGAAAATATGTCATTGCTAATCCCTCATGACCCTCTTCAACTACACTAAATGATTTACATCCCCTTTAGCAAGGGATAAATCTCTCATTGATCTCTTGCTAAACTTTTAACATTTCATTTTTCTATTTAGTGAGAGATTGTTCTCTCACTAATCCCTTATGGCTGTTAAGAATAATTTATGTTAATGATTGTAAATGATTTGATTTGATTGATTTGATTTAATTATAATCTTTTAAATTGATTGTAATTTATTTTTGGCCGTTGAGTCTTCAGCCTATAAATAGGCTCAGCCTCCTATGTAAAAACACAACAACTCTCAGATAATACAATTATTATTTCTCTGTTATCTATCTTTCTACGATATTTTCTGGTGTTCCATTTATCTGTTTCTCTACGATGTTTAACAATGACTATCTTCAACTAAACTAAATCATTTCACTTTTACTCAATGATAAATCCCTTAGCAAACGTCAAGGTTAAGAAAATTGAACTGGACATTGAATGAGTTAAGACCGTGGTTCAAAGTTTCACTAGTTTAATCGTTTTAACTGGGTTAAATCAAAGTGCAATAAAATATGTACACTTTATATAAATACACACACACACACACACACACACATATATATAATTAATATATACTACAAAGTAAATAAAAAATTATCAAATAATATAAATTTGTATACTTATAATTGATTAGCACTTGATTCGATAATGTAGTGGCTTTTTAAAAGTTATTGACATTTTAGAATTCTTTAAAATATGCTCTTGAGAAGCTATATTAGTTGGTAAAATAATGTAAAAATCACAAGAACAATTTTGGTAAATATACCATAAAGTTACTCTTAAAATATAAAATGACTATAACAAATATAATTAATAAAAGGAATAATTTTCATTTTCACTTGCCATTAAATTTCTATATTTCATATGTTTAAAAAAATTGATCTATGTAAAAACATCTTAAGCATGTCTCTTGATTACTTATACGTAATGGATGACTTGCATGAAAATGGACAATATCATTTTATTACTAATGTTTGATAAAACAATATTCATTTCCTTCTTATCAATCTATGTTGTTTAAAAGCATTTTTTTACTTGTCCGTGTTCCATCTTTTCTCAGTCTATTATCTACATTTCCATATACATAATTTTAGATTGAAACCTCTATAATATGAATAATTAAAGTATCATTCAATAGGCCATTGGAAAGTTGGTAAAAACAATGGACAAAAATATTAAAATGGCAAGGCAAAACAACCTTTTTTTTGTTGCAAGTGTTACTCTCTTAGTCCCACATTAGTTACAATAATTATAAATGGAAGGAGTTACATTGGATTTTCCAACATGTGAATTGTTCTTGTTTTGGAACCGTGAAACATATATATTTTCCTTTATTTATTTTATTAATTGGTTTTTTATTAACTAATTAATAATTAATTTCTAAAGGAAGTTAAAAATTTGTAAAATGAAATTAAGTTATTAATTGAATTTTGTAACGAGGAATTAATGACGAATTAAAATGCGACAAAATTTCTTTTGACATTTTTCATATTCGTGTCAGATTAGCTACGAATCAACGAAGAATTTGCGATGAATGTTGCGAGAAGTCTGCGAGAAATTAGCCAGGACACAATTCCTCACAAGCTTGTGACAATATAAGAAAATATTTCCACTTTAAATTAGTTAGGGATTATTGACGAAATAATGACCAATATTTCCATCGTTAAAATAAATTACCTATGAATTAGCGACCAAATTGTTTTCCAAACTAATCAGGGACTTCAAAACAACGACAACCAAATTGGTCACTAATCCATCACTAATTCATTTAGGGAGACATTAAGAACAGATTAACGACCAATTTTGTCGTCGCTAATCCACAGAATTCTTGTAGTTTTTGTCCCAACAGTCAAAATCAAAATCGAGTTGGACCAATAGCAAAACAAAGATCTCAAATTATTACATAGAAGCCCCAACCAATTGGTCCAAATGACCAAGTTCAACAACAAAAAAAATTGGACCAAAAAGTAATGAAACAAAATTACAGTCCATTAGATTCACACAAGTACCTGACGAGACGAGCGAGGTGACGCGTGTGTGTCAAGCTCAAGTTTCACATTGTTAACTTAATACCATAAATATTAACATGTCAATTAAGTTCATATATAAAAACTTCTCTTCAACCAACACTAAGTAATGTGAGACTTTTTTTTTTTTTCATAACACGTAGACTAAGTTTAGAACATATTTATACCCTTTAAGTTCCATCCCATCACACGAGACCAGCCTCTAAGTACATGTCATCGACATACATTGATCAAATTCAATAATTTCCAAGACATTGTAGTGACACGGAATAACTAATAGGAGAATTTTGAAGTCTAAATTAATATGCAAGAGCACCGTCGGTGCTCATTTTCAACACTGGTTGAACAAAACACATCCGTCTATTCTATTAATTTCTATTGGACAATTCAACCCTAATACTAATACTAATACTAATACTAATACTCATACTAATCCTAATCCTAATATATTACATAGAGAAATTTTCACTTTAAAAAGGTAAAACACATTGTACATCTATTGCATGTGCTCTTGGTCCCCCTATGTATTGTGTTTATGTCTCATATGTAATTTGCCAATGCCACGTGGCAATTGAAATTGTGAACAATATACTTGAGTACTTTCAAAAAATACATGTACATGTTTGGCTTGACTAAATTATGTTCACTACTTTTCCCTTAATTTATATCACTATCATTTGCATGAAATTAATGGATACTTATATTCATGAGCAAAAACTAGGGGCACACCAGCTAAATAAAAAGCTAGCTAGCATCTCTAATCATGCATTCATCTACCAATTTTGAGCCACTAATTATTTTATTTATTTTACCTTAATCGAATCACTAATATCTAAACTTTATTATAAAAAATTCAACTAATTTGATCTGACCTTACTATAAGCCTATTAAGAGGTATGAATTTCCCAACAAGTTTTTTTTTGGTAAGTACTCGGTCTTGAGATTGCTTAAGAGCCACTTAAATTGAAATGAGTATAAACCATCAATCAATTAATTCCCTAATCAAAATGCTTCAATAATCTTTCGAGAATGTGGACATTTGTAATTAATGGTGTGATTGTAACTTGTGACATTATCATGAGGAAAACAAGTAAGGAAAAAAACATGTGAAAACGAAATCATGCACACACATATATAGTTGAATTATAGGGAGGGGTTCATAGCTGCTAATGGATAAGCATAAGGGTTTGCTAGCTCAGCTAGCTTCCAACAACTTATATGTAGATTTCTTAGGGATAAAATTAGCTTTATGAAATTAGATTGGTTCATGACATGATATAATGTGTAAAAATCTTTCATCAGATATAGTCAAAGTATTTGGCTAATGCTTTCATTTTTCTACTGAGTAAGAAGATTTAATTTCCATGACGTAATAATGCCAAATTAGTTAGTCCAACTTTTACAAGGTTTCGTGAAATGTCTTCCAACTTGCATTAATACCAAATTATGCCGCCCCTCACACACGATAAGG